>OY829528.1:9511833-9838217 GCA_963691665.1 Clepsis dumicolana | reverse complement strand
CTACGTAAATTCAAAAAACCCTCTCCTTGAATGATGTCATTTACTTTATCATTATATTGACCCCTTTCTAAAACAACAACACAGACTTTGTAATAACAAAGAAAAGGTGGATAAAGGGAACAGGTCGGGCGTATATAAACTCACTTGTGGCGACTGTAGTCAAGTATACATTGGACAAACCGGTCGAAGCTTTGATACTAGATTTAAAGAGCATGTCTCGTCATATAGGCATGATCATCCAGAGAAATCAAACTTTGCCAAGCATTTATTAGAAACGAATCATTCGTTGTTAGACTCAGATACGTACGAAATTTTACATTATTGTGATAAGGGTTTGCGGCTATCGGTTTTAGAACAATTGGAAATAATTAGGTACAACAACATGGGGTCTATTATTAATGAACAAGTTAATTTGGTTTCTTCGCCTTTGTTACGACTTGGTTCTAATTTTAATAATGTGTCATAGTAATAATGAGAACATGACTTCTCTTTTTACCGTACTCGGTTAAAAATAACGGGGTACCTGGCGTAGATTAAAAATAAAAATAAAAAGGGTAGTTTGGAATTCATTTCTTAAAAAAGGGTAGTTTAGGACTTACATAAAAGGGTAGTTTGGAATTTATAAAATATTAGTGGGTATGTTGGTTTTGTCATTAACTAAGTTGAGTACATGGTTTACATATGTCAGTAGTGGAAGTGGTGGCATGTTGAGCGGTTGTTGTTGTGCTTCGTAAATGGCCTCGTGGAGAGTGCCGAAACGCGTCAGCGTTTAGTATAGTGGTGGTGGTGATAGTTGGATCTGTGTGGCATGTGTTGATTCGTGTAGCAGTGGAGGTGGAGGTGTTGCATGGAAACATACATTTGCCGCACAGATATAACTATTTGTCATTAGTGGTCGCGGGTGAGCAAAGTAATTGTTTTTTTAGTTCATAAATATGGACCTCCGCAAAGTAACGCCTGATTCAATAAATTATTTAAAATCGGCAAGCGTAGCCGTACAGGCACGTTTATATATCAAGTTAACAAAACAACACCGTTTAGCTGTTCAAAACATTTGGTTTAATCAACGTTGTAAGCATTTAAATGTTGTACCAAATTATATAAATTTACATAGCAATAACACTAGTAGGGCCGCTACGATAGCAATAAATAAGGCTCGCAAGATTTGGTTAAATGAGGAGTCTCGTCATTGGTTTTGTGTTAGAGATAATTTAAAATTACATCTTAGAGTACTACATTCGGAACTGGTATTTAAATTGCATAATATTGAGTTTGATACTTTGGACCAAAAGGCGAGATATTTTGCTTCGGTGCAGGCACATAAAAAGTATGTTACCCAAACTAATAAATTGCGTAGGCTTACGCGAAATGGAACTCAGTCTCTTTTGAACAACAATAATAGTGAGTCAAGTAACGGTAACGGTTTCTACCCTCGAGTTAAAAATCTCACTAATGTCGAATTTGTAGAATCAGCATCGCTATTCAGCGAGGCAACGCTGCCAGCCTTTTGGGCACTATGCCACGGGGGCCTTATTTAGATTTAATTTAGTTTTAAGTTGTAGTTTATTTAGTTTAAGCTTAGATTTAATGTCATTGTAAATTGCTTTTATTATGTATTCGGTTAGAAAATAAATAAATTTGTAGAAGGTGAAGTGCAGTTATTGGAAAAAGGTTTGAAATATAACCTACCCTCTAAATTTAGTCAGAAATTAGTGGAGGGTTTGGCGGTAGATTCTGAGGTTGCGATTGTTTGTAATCGCGGTGACTTTGATACTAAGGTTTTGGTTGCTAATTCATTAAAAAATACAACTTCTACTGGGGGTATTTCGGATGTTGGTGACTTGCATTCATTACGTTCTATTCAGCAAAAGGTCCATGACAATGATTTGGTAATTTCTAAGGCCGATAAGGGCAATTGTGTTGTTGTTTTAGAAAGGGGTCAATATAATGATAAAGTAAATGACATCATTCAAGGAGAGGGTTTTTTGAATTTACGTAGGGATCCCACCGCCGCGTTTCATAAAGACCTAAAAAACCTTCTGAAAAATTCTGCATTTACCTTTGACACCGAACAAAAGAGGAGCAATGTGATTCCTATGAATCCGCAGGCACCAATTTTATATGGTTTACCTAAAATTCACAAGGATGGTGTTCCTGTTCGCCCTGTTGTTTCATACGTGAGTGCTCCAGCGTATAAAGTAGCGAGGAAGTTAAATAGCATTGTTCGGGAAAAATCTTCTTTTAAGCCAATATATAGTTTAAAGAATAGTTCAGATTTAGTAAATAAAATTAAAGACATCAATATACCGCCAAACTCAACATTACTTTCTTTAGATGTGGATAGTTTGTTTACCAACGTACCATATAGTGAAACCTTAAATATTCTTAGACGTCACTTAGAAAGGAAGCGTTTACATCCGGGGGAGGTTTGTGAGTTAATAGAATTAGTAACTTTATGCATGAAACAAAATTATTTCAGATATAATGGTCAATATTATTTGCAGAGTGATGGTTTAGCAATGGGGTCACCTCTTAGTCCTTTAATGGCTGACGTTTTTATGGATAACTTTGAAAAACAATATATAGTGGGGAACAGCAATTTAGTATATTATTATAGGTATGTTGATGATTTAATTTTATGTTGGAAGGGGAGTATGAGGCAGCTAGATTTGTCTATTAGTGCTCTCAATAACAAACATCCAAAAATAAAGTTCAAACGAGAATTAGAGGAAAATCGTTCATTAAATTTTCTGGATTTAACTATTACAAGAGTAAATAATAGGCACCAGTTTCAAATTTACCGTAAGCCTACGTACACAGATACTGTCATACCTGCAAATTCTACTCACCCATGGCAGCATAAACTGGCTGCTTTCCATTGTTATGTACATAGACTACTAACTGTACCTCTTTCGAAAGAGCATTATGATTCTGAGTTACATACTATATATCAGATAGCAACAACAAATGGTTATAGTACAGCAATGGTTAATAGTCTGGTTCAAAAGAAGCAGGGACGGATAGTGAATAGCATGCTTTACTCTGCGTTGCCATCTCAGCCTACTAACAAATTTAGATCTAGTATTACTTATGTTGGCCGGTTGTCTGACAAGATTTATAATATTTTAAAATCAAATAACATCAATGTTGCCTTTAAGACTACTAATTCTTTACGTTCTAGACTTTGTAATAACAAAGAAAAGGTGGATAAAGGGAACAGGTCGGGCGTATATAAACTCACTTGTGGCGACTGTAGTCAAGTATACATTGGACAAACCGGTCGAAGCTTTGATACTAGATTTAAAGAGCATGTCTCGTCATATAGGCATGATCATCCAGAGAAATCAAACTTTGCCAAGCATTTATTAGAAACGAATCATTCGTTGTTAGACTCAGATACGTACGAAATTTTACATTATTGTGATAAGGGTTTGCGGCTATCGGTTTTAGAACAATTGGAAATAATTAGGTACAACAACATGGGGTCTATTATTAATGAACAAGTTAATTTGGTTTCTTCGCCTTTGTTACGACTTGGTTCTAATTTTAATAATGTGTCATAGTAATAATGAGAACATGACTTCTCTTTTTACCGTACTCGGTTAAAAATAACGGGGTACCTGGCGTAGATTAAAAATAAAAATAAAAAGGGTAGTTTGGAATTCATTTCTTAAAAAAGGGTAGTTTAGGACTTACATAAAAGGGTAGTTTGGAATTTATAAAATATTAGTGGGTATGTTGGTTTTGTCATTAACTAAGTTGAGTACATGGTTTACATATGTCAGTAGTGGAAGTGGTGGCATGTTGAGCGGTTGTTGTTGTGCTTCGTAAATGGCCTCGTGGAGAGTGCCGAAACGCGTCAGCGTTTAGTATAGTGGTGGTGGTGATAGTTGGGTCTGTGTGGCATGTGTTGATTCGTGTAGCAGTGGAGGTGGAGGTGTTGCATGGAAACATACATTTGCCGCACAGATATAACTATTTGTCATTAGTGGTCGCGGGTGAGCAAAGTAATTGTTTTTTTAGTTCAATGACTTCTGGTTAAAAAGTTTGGTATATACCTGAACGTTAAGAGGAAATATCTGAACTGACTAATGAGCAATTGTTTTTAGTTCAGATATATAAGTCTTTGCGTTTTCTATGCAGCGTTTTTGGTATCATGGAGGGCACGGCATTTTGTTTCTATAATATTACCAGTTAATACTTTCCCTGTCAACTTTTCCGTAGGTACTTTTAACGAGATAAGAAATACAACAGTATCGCCAGATTAAGGTCAAATGTCACGAACGAAGAAAATAATTAGAATAAACCATGTTGCGGATACCACTTTTTATGTTAATTCTGTTATTCATTTTTGTCATTAAAAATAAACTAAGTAAATTTTAATCTCCGGCTACCCAAAAGTCCTACCCATAGGACATAATGTCAAAAGTGAATTTGGACTTTTCATTAAAGACATCGAGTTTGAAATTTCACACTGTTGAAATTTGGCGCTGGACGCAGCAGGAAAAACAGAAATTGCATTGATGAACAATATTTTAGATAGTCAGGATGTTTTTCAAGGTAACCAAACGTATTACGTTTATTGTAAATACTCGAGTTAAGTGTTTCATCGACGATAAAATCGTTAATCTATCGGGCTGCAAATCGTTCCCACTGATAACAGATGTTGATAATAATGCCTCCTGTGTAAGCACTAAGCACTTGCTATTGCCCCCCGAGGGCTTTTAGCGAGAAGCTAGTATTTTCCTGGTACAAAATTTTTTTCGGTCAAGACAAAAAACCTTAAAAAAATCATAACATACCTAATCCTCTAAAGCCATGACTTATGGCCTAGCTCTAGCAGAAAAATGAATATTCTTTGAATGAAGCACCGACTTCATATTTATGTTTTTTTTTAAAGGCGGTTTTACTTTGTTCTTAAAAGATTTTCATTTCACAATTTTACATTGATTTAACATTTTCAGAATTATCCTCCAACTCCTAACCGTTAAGGAGTTGTACCTTCCATCATCAGCTCATCACGAGATGATGACTACCTGACGCAAATACTTGAATAGCCTTAGAAAATAGATGAAACACATAACAATATGTGCCTATAAAATTTGAGGGTTGCCCTCGATATCCCTGGATTCAATCATCAGATCATGACTTGGTTACAATGGGACCACCTCAGGAGTATACCCTTTCGAATAAAAAAGAATTTTGAAAATCGGTCAACAATTGACGGAGTAATCGATGTACATACATAAAAAAAAGCTACAAAATATTCATGCTAACTAAATCATTCGTTACTCGCTGGCGGTGAGACAAGCGCTGACGACACCGACTGAAGATAGGTCTGTGAATGGAAAAAGAAAGATTCCGACGATAGTAATCTCTTCCGGGTGGTAGGACCTTGTGCGAGGTCCATCCGGATCGCTACCACAATCTTACTTGTTAATCCTGCCGCTAAGCAACAGTGCTTGCACTGTTGTGTTCGGGTATTGAGAGTAAGACAGCCGAGGAAATCACTGGCACAAGAGGCATTTCATCTTAAAACTCTAGGTTAGCAAAGCATCTGAAAACCCCCCCGGGGTTGCGGGTGTCTATGGGCAGTGATGATTACTTATGACAAGTATTATTCAACCAAACATTACATTAGAACAATCGATATTTATGCGAGACAATAATATGGATACGGTAATAATAAAGTTCTGTAAACAATTAAGGTTTCATTAAAAACGCTATTATGGACTAGGTATTTTGCATTAAGATGCGTCGGTACCTACTCAAGATTTCTGCAGATGACTTAGCATTCGTAGGTTATCCAGTGAACGCATATAAGGCATGGAAGCATTCCTGTCACTTTAAAATGACCCCACGAAAACTATACCGCGATGGGTGGGGCTTGCAAACTGTACCGGCGCGCCGATCAGTTAGGTTGCGCGAGTCCGCAATGGCGGACGCTATTTTGACAGTTTATTTTAATCATCAAAAATAAGGTTTATGTTTTAAAATGCCTTCATGTGGGATGAAGTTGTGCAAAAATCACACGGATCACTGTCCCAATTCGGAACGTTGTCCAAACCCAGGCTCGCGGGAAACAAAGTAATTCAAATGCCCGCCAAGGCATTTGAATTTGCCCGCCAACGCGTTAATTAGCCAGCCAGCCAATAGCACGACGCGGCGATGGTCGGCCACACTGTTTCCACCTCCAAAAAGTAGTGGACTTGAAAAATTTGGCCCAGCTAGAAAATATATTGCCAGCCTTGTTTTATAGCGTTGTGGGCCTGAGGCGAGGGTTGACTACCTATGTTATCATATTTAACCATATTCAAAATGTATACTGTTAGCTTTCTTAAAATTAATAGGATAATTGTATAAGAGTTTATATTCAATTTAATGTAAGTACTCATTTGTTATTAATAAATAAATGCGACGTGTTGTCTTCGCTTCGTGCTGCCCGCCATATTTGAATGCAGAAAGAGAGGGGGAGGCAGAAAGGGAGACTGTGGCGGGAAAACGAAGAGGAGCGAGAGAGAAGGAAGCCGGCACGGTTTTTTGGAGGGAACCGTTATATAGAAGCTTAAGGATTTTTCAGGGTGCTAAAAACTTGTAATGCAATATTAGAAGGACGACAAATAAACAAATTATAATAGCAATACATGGTTTTATTGGATTTACGTAAGTAAAAGTAAAATCTTACAATGCTCTAAATTTGCTAAATATAATATATTATAATTATTAAGATAGTGCAAGAATATTTTTTTATGACTGGTCCCCTCATGCATAACGTTGTCCACGCATCTGACCACATCTGACAGACATTGACATCGCAGCAGACGCGCGAACCAATAATGGCCGTAATCTGTCATGCCGAGAACCAATCACATTGGGCCAGTGCGCATTGCCGGACGCTGACAAACGCTACTTGGCCTTTAGGTCAAATCTTTGAGTATTTATAAAATGGCGTAACTTGCAAAGCACATCCTAATAGCAACCTAGATTGGTGCGTATTAACGTAATTTTTGAATGCATGGATAGTTTAGTGTATGGTTACTTTGCTGCTGTGTGTGTACTTCATCTTTGTGCGAGTTTTGGCTCTGCTAGTGAACGCTACGTTGTATGGAAAGACTGTTTCCATGTCTTATATGCGTTCACTGTAGGTATCTACTTCAAACGCACAGTTGCATTTCCTTATATATATTTTCTGAATTAAAAAACAATTAACCACAAAACATAAAACCAGTAATTACGAAGCTTGGAGGTCTCGGGTCGATTCCCGGTCGGGGCAGATATTTTTGTATCATGAATACGAATATTTGCTCTCGAGTCTTGGGCGTTTAATATGCATTTGTGTATGTATTTAGTATCTAATCTATGTAAGTTTGTCTATATCCGTTGTCTAGACCCATAACACAAGTCTGCTTAATTTGGGACTACTAGTCGATTGGTGTCAATATTGTCAAACGATATTTATTTATTTAATATTATTTAATATTATTATTAACCTTCTAAATTAATGTACAAAAGCAACAAATTATCTTCTGAAGTCGGTTGTCAGCAGGGTGATCCCCTCGGACCAGCCATTTTCAGTTTAGCCATTAACCCCATCATTCAAAATTTAAAGTCCAAATTTAACGTATGGTATCTTGATGATGGTTCCCTAGGAGGTGATGCAGTTACGGTACTTTCAGATCTCTCAGAAATTATAAATAAATTTAAGGCCATTGGTTTAGATCTAAACTTTAATAAATGCGAACTGTTCATAAACAACGCGATCCGATCCGATCTCTTCCAACATTTTAATTTACTTTGTCCAAATATCAAAATTGTCGATAAGCAAAACTTAAGCCTCCTAGGGTCACCAATCTTCGACGATGCCATTCCAGATTTAATCGCAAAAACTGTTTCAAAATTTCAAAATTCTGCAGACCGGCTGCTGGAAATCAGTGCTCACACTGCTATCACTATTCTAAAATTTTGCCTTTTTGTGCCAAAATTTACTTATTTGCTTCGTTGTTGTCCCTTTTGGAAACATCAAAATTCTCTGACCTTAATTGATTCCCTTATGAAAACTTCTTTGGAATCTATACTTAACTTACAATTCAATGGGCAATCTTGGACCCAGGCTTCCCTTCCTATCAGATATGGTGGGCTAGGTATCCGCAAAATTTCTAGTGTTGCTTTACCAGCGTTCCTATCATCTGTCCACAGCACGTCCACCCTCGTAGGTAAAATCCTAAAGGATTGTCCTTCAAACTACGAGACGACGGGTTTGGTCGATGCTAGGAATGCTTGGCTTATGGCTTGTCCGGGTGAAAATCCTCCCGCTTATCCAAATTTCCAACGGAGCTGGGATGACACACTATCCAAATTAACTTATTCTAATATTCTCAGTTCCAGTTCAGGCCCAGACCGCGCAAGGCTTTTGGCTGTGGCAAGAAAGGAATCCGGTGACTGGCTTCATGCTTATCCTTCCGTTAACACCGGAACCTTTCTTGAGCCTGAAACACTGAGAATTGCAGTCGGGCTAAGACTGGGTGTTGCGCTGTGTTCACCACACCGTTGCCTCTGTGGCACCAATGTGGACGAAACGGGACACCATGGTCTTTCCTGTCAAAAGAGCGCTGGCCGTTTCTCCCGTCATGCCGCGCTCAATGACATAATCCGCCGGGCTCTTGCCTCTGCGAACGTGCCGGCCATTTTGGAGCCAAGCGGCATTGCCCGCGACGATGGCAAAAGGCCGGACGGTATGTCTCTGATTCCCTGGAGAATGGGTAGGGTTCTGGTTTGGGATGCGACCTGTGTCGATACAGTAGCACCCTCACATCTCCAGGGAACCACACAAAAAGCTGGTGCGGCGGCAGAAACGGCTGAAAATAGAAAAAAATCTAAGTATCAATCTCTCGGTCCGAATTATAATTTTGTTCCTGTCGGGTTTGAAACTTTGGGTCCATGGGGTCCCAGCGCTTACAAGCTTATTTCTGAGTTACAAAAGCGCTTAGTTGATGCAACTTGTGACCAAAGGGCTGGCAGTTTTCTCTCTCAAAGAATCAGCATCGCTATTCAGCGAGGCAACGCTGCCAGCCTTTTGGGCACTATGCCACGGGGGCCTTATTTAGATTTAATTTAGTTTTAAGTTGTAGTTTATTTAGTTTAAGCTTACATTTAATGTCATTGTAAATTGCTTTTATTATGTAAATAATTTAATATTATTATTTATACCTATAGGCAGGAGATGTTTATACATAATTATTAAATAATGATAAACACGACACTTATGAAAAAAACTTCCTAATAAGTCATTGTCATTTCCATGGATTGCGTGTAGTAATGGCGGTCGATTAAGTGATTTTGTAAAATTCCCATATTTACAGTCATGCGCACTTAATATGACAACAGTATAATGAAGTGACCTTGAACATTTTATTCGAGTACGTGAACCTGAACATGCTATCCCCATAAATAAATAGATAATAAATAAATACTATGGGACAATTGACACCAATTGACCTAGTCCCAAACTAGGCAAAGCCTGTACTATGGGTACTAGACAACGGATAAACATACTTATATAGATAAATACATACTTAAATAAATGCAGGTATTAGACATCCAAGATCCGAGGACAAACATTTGTACCTATTCATCATACAAACATCTGCCCCGACCGGGGATCGAAGCTGGGACCTAAAGCTTCATACTCAGGGTTTCTAACCACTAGGCTATTCGGTCGTCGAACATGGGCCCTTGGCTAAAGTCACAAAAAATATTCACTGTTCATTACTTTTCTGTTACACAGAGTGTCACATTTAGATCGGTTAGTATGGGCAAGTCTGTAGGTAACTACAACACACAAAGATCGGTTCTTAGGAATCATATCATCGATTTTAGTGACAAGAAAAACTGCAAAGTACTGTACAGATTAAACAAAAAAAAGTACCTACTCAGTTCGGGCATCGAACTCGGTCGTATTAAAATATAAAACTTACATTATTTCTATTTCGATATCGAACTACATTGCAATCATACCGAATGTTGCATTAAAAAAATGCTCGTAATTGCGAACATCTATTTAATTAAAGGAAAGGATATGAAAATTTATTTATTTTAGATATCATGTTTCATAGTAACATTTACCCGAACATACAATACGAACATTGCAAGTTACAGCTCGTAAAAAAATGCTATAAACGTACATATAATAACCCTAGCTACCGTTCCAATGACCGTCGGGTCATTGTCATTCATTACTAGCAAAGAGTGAATGAAATTGACCATCAAGCATCGGTCGCTTTATGTCGACTTTAGTTATATTAATGGGTAAATATTCAATACAAACCAGTAGGTATTAATTAAGCATAAAATATTTAACTAAGGTAAGTAAGAACTTACTTTTTAACCCCCGACGAAAAAGAGGGGTGTTATAAGTTTGACATGTGTATCTGTGTATATGTGTATGTGTGTATCTGTGTATCTGTCTGTGGCATCGTAGCTCGTAAATGGATGGATGGATTTGGACGCGGCTTTTTTAATCGAAAGCTAGTTTAATTGAGATGGTTCTTAGCTAAGTTTCATAAAAATCGGTTTAGCCGTTTTTGAGATATTAAACTTTTAAATGTCTCAAGTTCAGATCCCAGATGTGAGAGCCCGTTGATGTCTTCAGTATGGCTAAGTTCGGAAATTCGTAATCCGGGAGCTCGTTGATGTCTTGTATTTTTTGTTGGTTTAAGTAAAATAATAAAATATACATTGTGAAGTGAATTATAATTTAAAAAACATGAAATAAAAAACTTAAATCAAAATAAAAAAACCTCCGACGAAAAAAAAGCATCCAAAAAAAATTTAAACTAAAAAAAGTTAAAAATAATGCCAAATATATTTTGTTAGTATGGATTAGTATGGATGGAGGTATGGATTGGCCCTTTCAGTCACGTCACAAGTCAGCCACAGTTATTCTTTCTATAAAACAACATACTTTAGTTAGTTAGAACTGTTGACTTTAGCGATCCCCCGACACCGACAACGCTTAGATAAAAATTTTGCTAGGTATATTGAACTGAAAGGGCCAATCCATACTTCCATCCATACTAATCCATACTAACAAAATATATTAGGCATAATTTTTAACTTTTCTTAGTTTAAATTTTTTTGTTTATTACGTTTATTATAACCAACTTAGAAAAGTTGAAAAACCTCCGACATTGTCATTTCAAAGTTCAATATTTCAAAAACGGGTTAACCGATTTTAATGAAACTTAGCTAAGAACCATCTCGATTAAACTAGCTTTTCGTTAATAAAAACCGCATCGAAATCGGTCCATCCGTTTGAGAGCTATGATGTCACAGACAGATACACAGACACACAGATACACAGACACACAGATACACAGGTCAAACTTATAACACCCCTCTTTTCCGTCGGGGGTTAAAAAATCATATTTTCAATTACTTATCGCGCAATGCTATTAAATAACCACACATCTACACATACTCCACTACAATCACCAAAAATACTTCTAACACGCGAACCAAACAAAACAAAAGCCAGCGGTTTCTAACTTAAAAAACAAACCTGTTTCTTGAACGGAGTTATCCAACCCGCCCTCTTCTCCATGATACAATCCATCTACTGTCCCCACTTAATTCACTTCCTAAAACTATAATCAGCTACTACATTTTATCTAAGATTTATCGATGAATTCGCAAGATAAAGAAAATCAAGCTGTTTGTATTTCTGCTCTGTTTTATAACTGAGAGGGCTCGCGACTGTGGCGTCCGCTGGAGCGATGCCAATGCAACTAGCTATTACATTTCATACAAAACCGTTGGTAATGTAAAATATACTTTATCATTCTATAGTAAAGTGGGAAGTGTAATACTTGTTGTTAATGAAATGAATTTCAATAAATTGTCAACCGTAAAACAACGAGCAATGAATTGGATTTGCGCTGTTGATTAATCCGAAGCCGCAAAGTTGTAGGCGAGTCCGTGTAGGACGGTGTCATAGCAACATCAGCAGTTTATAACTACACTTTTAAAACGATTATAAACGTGGCTTGACTACGAAAAGGGTTCATTTTAGTATTTAACATACCCACCACTTACCACATACCCACCACTTACCACATACCCACCACTTGTATGAAATGTGTAGGTACGTCGTCAAATTGTGTGAATAATGCAAAGTGCGCATTGTTATATAATAATAGTAATATCACAGTTAGAGAATTCCTTTTTCTGGTCTTTCCGTATTTACGTTTTAATTTGAAATAATTTCAAACGGGATCACCGATGACCGGAAAAATAAAAATCCTAATTTTTTTTAGGTAGGATTTGATTATTATTTTTATTTTATGAAACATTTGTAGTGCCCATGAAATTTAACCCTTTCAGCACAGATGAGAACGATCGTGCGTTCAACTTAAAAAAAATATTTTTATACCATAAATTCCTTTTTCCCGCCTCAAACCGGCACCGATCGATCATGCGTTCGATTATTATTAAAAAAAAAAATAGTGACAGCGAGGTCCGGGCTCAGTTACCATCAGCGGTGCCAGAACGTCCCAAAAGGGACGATTTTTGTCCGTTTTGGCATCGCAACGTCCCTTCGATGTCCGTTCATATATTCCGTCCGTTTTACGTCCCTTTTCAAATAGCCATCCAGAATAATTTACTTTTTTTCATACTTCAATCCAAAAAATAATGCGTTTCGTTTCATTCATCTAAGTAGATGAGTGAAACGAAACGGAAGAAAGGGGCAGCGTGTGAATGCGACAACTTCACTTCTGCTGGCGATATTGTACCATCCTTTTTCCACGCGCAGTGATCCCGTGTCGCTTGGATGTCGTTCCACGCATACAAACACAATATTGTGTACTACCTACCTATGCCCTATGCCGGCCGCGCACCGCACCACCACATCACTTCACTTCTTCACTTCATGCTTCATTGCAAGTGCTTGAGTTTTGATTGCTGAATTGCATTTTGAAATTTGAAATTAAGTTGAATCTCTTTGGATTTTAATGAATTGACAGTGAGTGATAGATAGCGGGATAGCGATTAATAACTTGCAGTAACTTGCTGCTGTTCGAGCTGCATCTACCTAGGTATCAGGTTTTCTTTCTTGATCAAAAGTTTGTTTGGACTTCTTGTTTTGTTGTTTGATTATTTTTATTTATGTTTAAAACTGAAGTACGTGTGCTTTGTGCTAAATTGACCTGCATTCATAACAACTAGGTACCTAGTCAAATACATAATTTGATACCTAAATAAACCTAATGTTTGGCGCCGCCACTCGTCATCGTGAAATTCGTGGACTAGATCACACTATATATATCACATCACACAATTAATAATAAAATTATATTTAACTAGCTTATGCCCCGCGGCTTTGCCCCTGTGAAATATATCAAAATGGGCTAGTTCCTTATCCCGTGGGAATTCCGAAGTGAAATCCTTAGTGCACCTCTAGGATACTCAAGGTAGAATTATGTTTGCCAAATTTCAAGTCTCTAGGGCCAGTGGTTTAGGCTGTGCGTTGTCTGTCAGTCAGTCAGTCAGTCACGGTACTGTTTTATAAGTATAGATTTTAGACGCTTGACTTGCTTGTATAGTTTTTTCTTCGAGAAGTTAGGTACCTACAAGTACAAGGTATTAAGCGTACCTATTTATCCCAGATTGGCGCGGCCTGCGATGGCGTTACGGTGGCTATCAGTTGTATACTATAATATGGTACTTAGTCCAAGCCGTGTCAGTTTGAATCATTATAAGGACTACCATAGCATACAACTGATTGTCACCGTGAACGCCATCGCAGGCCGCGCCATTCTGGGATACGCTTAAAGCTAGATTATTAAGGTAAGTAGGTAAGATGTATGTATGTTTGTATGCCTACAAGCTTCATTTCAAAAAGTATTCTTTTCCTGCGTTGTGTGTAATGTGTGCAAAGAAATTTGATAGTCCTGGGCTATGTTTTATAAAGCTACAAGTCTCAACTTTCGCTTGTAAATTGTAGCTTTATATCACCTTTTGTTAGAAAGAGACTTCCGCTTGTAAATTGTAACTTTATAAAACACGGCCCTGTATAGTTTTCTTTGGTTGTGTGTGTTGAATGAAAGACGTTATGACCAACCACCAATCGGCATTTAAAACTATGAAAACTATCGTGTTCAATCTTTCAGTAGGTACATACAACGTGATGTCATGTGAGAAATAGAGATTTCGATATTTTTCGATTTGACTCGTCTGTCTGACTGGCTGCATGGTTACTATTACCTTTACCTGTCATAGTGAAGACGAATGTACCAAAAAAATGGTCTCTGTCTCATCGCGACGAATAATTCAGTTGCCAGGTTGAAGAAAAATGGCCAAATTTCAAAATTTCAGTATGTGATTTAGTGTGGTTCAGTCTTTTATTTATGGTGTCGTGGTAATTAACCGGGAAGGTTATTGTTGCATTGCATGTTTGCTTTTGTAGAGGAAATTGTCAAATTTCATTCGTCTTTAAAAACGCAAAATTGTTATTGAAAAAGAAGATGACGAAGCTTCAAAGAAAAAAATAACATGTCTTCCGGGATAGTAGATAAATCTGTTCTACAATATCATGATACTCGGGACCTAATCGCGTAAAAAAATAATTTAATTTAAATACCTCGACTTTTCGGACGCAACGTCGCGTTCGAAACGTCGAAGTATTTAAATATAAATAGGTATGTTTATTACGCGATTAAGTCCTGAGAATCATGATAATGTGTGAAAATCGCGAAAGTTTAAATCAGTACAAATCTGCTCTAGCTTCAACTTCTTCATCTTCGAAAAACAAAGAAAAGGTTTGTATAGACTTCTTGTTTAGCTGTTTGATGGTTTTAATATAATTTCAACGGACGTCAGCGGCCCTTAGCTCCACTTGGGAGATATAGGAAGTCATCATCATCATCATCATCAATTGAAGACTCATCTCTGGTCAACCAGCAATCTGGTCGCTGTTTCAGCCCCCATACTACGAAATTCGAAAATCGAAGTTTGTATCGTATCGTCCCGCTCACTCTCGTGTTAAATAATATTAACTTGAGAGGGAGAAAGTGACGTAACGTGAGAAAGATATGTTTCGATAAGGTTAAAGAAAAATTACCAAAATTCAAGTGCCCTAAAAATATAAAGGTATTCATGCCCTTTTTTTTTTCATTCAACCGTAAAAAAAAATCATATTTCCCCAGCCGTCCTTTTTGTCCAAAAATCGTCCCATTTCAGATAGCGAATCGTCCGAAACTCGACGCAGGAACTGGTAACACTGGTTACCATGCAGGCCGCGACAAGTATGGGACGTGTTCGTGACGGACGGCAGAGTACAAAGTAGGTATTGTTTTTACTTTGCGTGTTAATCATTAATGTGTGTTTTATTGTTATTTTATGTTAAAGTACTCGTTGTAGTTTTTATTCATATTGTAATTACAGTGAAACTTTTACGTTTTTAGTTTGCAGTGAAGTTATAAAACACGATCGTGGCGGTTAGGACGGACGGCGATAAATAAGAATTTATTAAAAAATAGTTTTTATTTGTTTTAGGGCATTTAACGTCTGATTTAGTGGCACAAATAATTGGCGATGGCAACCTATCTGATTTTGACGAATCAGACCTGGAAGATCAGGTCCCCCTTCGACAACTCGATGGATTCTCCTCGATATTGACGTATGGAAGGCCGCAAATCAAGGTCTAAAATATTGTGCACTAAGTGCAAGGTCTATTATGTCTTTCAAGAGAGAACAGTTGTTTTTTTGAGTACCACAAGAAGTAATGTAGCTAGAGCTACCTCTATAATGTTTGTTTCATTATTAGTTTTTTTTTAAGGTTTAAATTTTTGTCATTCTGTGAGAAAAATAATGTTACGCGATTTTTGTAATACTACTGTACTGTTCTACTCGCAGTGATACATTGATCAATATACCAAAAAGTTGATTTAACTTATTTTTATTCGATTCACCCATATTTTCATTTATAATTATCGTACAACTACGACCAAATAAAACACACACTTCAGTTGGATCAAAACGCCATGATACGATCGTGCGGGGGGGTTTAAAGGGGGTGAATAAGGGTGAGATTTTTTTTTGTATTTTTGCCTCATTAAATATAACCCAAAGGCTAAGGAAACAGTATAAATAATTGTTTTTTTTTTATAAAAAAAACCTCGTGCTGAAAGGGTTAATAGGTGCGTTTTACCTACCAATAAAACGCATATTAAATACTTACCTTATTCGAAGCTTATTTAATTGAGATAGGCATCTGTCATTTTCCGCTTTTTATGTCCCTTTCTACCCTATTATCACCCTCTCTGTCGCACACCCCCTCCTGTTTCCGTCACACCACCACCATGCAGAAGCCTGGCTTAGAGAAATCCAGGCGCACTCTGGCTCATTGATACACCAGGCAGAGATAAGCTTCGAATAAGGTAAGTATTTAATATGCGTTTTATTGGTAGGTAAAACGCAGCTATTAAATCACTTGACCGTTATTCGAAGCTTATTTAATTGAGAAGTGTTTGTTATCGCCTGGTGGTGTGTGATGGAACGCCAATGTGATACATATATGTACTTACTATAAGAATTTATAGAAGTATTCTCTCTTACTCTTCGGATGGAGTAAAAAGAAATAAAGTAAACAAGGTGTGCGATAACCATAATCATTTATTCATTATGAATCAGCTTATTCTCCAAAAACAATAGGTACAGAGGGCAGAGGATATACTTAATTCAAATCAGGATTGAAGATCAAATAGAATATAATTAAGTACATTTATTGATCAGTAGGCATAAATAATTAGACAAATCATTATTTAAACTGGCCGATTTAGACATAATTTCACGCCTATAATGTCTTCTAAAAGTGTTTCCCGACCTCCAATTACCTCTAGCTAATATATCGTCGACAGGTATACTGTTAGCCCAATGTTTTGAGGCGACAGCAGACCGTACGCTACCGGGCGTTGCTATTATGCCTGCTTCGGACAGTAAAGTTCTAATCCAACCAGCAATTAAAGTACGCGAGGCGGCCTTGGCCTTGCCTCGAAAGGTTACAAATAAATTATCACATTTTGATAAGGTTCTTCTCTGTTGGAGAAGCGTAATGGTATGATTAACCCAAAAAACAGGATCTAATTTACTATTATTGTGATTAACCATTAATTTCCATCCTGCCTGTCTATAATCAGTAGAGTCAGTTTTTGAACCAAATATAGGCCAAAAAATGATGTGATCGCCTGATATGATTAAGTGATCTGAATCAACGCAAAGAAGTGTTAAATCATGAATACGCCTGCCAGAACATAGCAGAAGCAGAGTGGCTGTATGCCTGCATGTGGCAAATATACTCTTCTCATCAAAATCATATGTTTCTAAGAAAGAGGTTAAGATATCCATGTCCCAGACTAGGGGTTTCACTTAAAAGTTGTCTTTTTAATTATAAAAGAAACCGCTACATTCCAACCGTAAGGATTTGAAACCGTTTCTTCGCTAAAAATAGGTCGGAGTAAAATATTATTAAAAAATATGGTAGACATAAACTGCACGTATAAAAATATTACTGACAAACGTTCGTAATTAAAATTCCGAACAGAAAAACTGAATGCTATAATCTATAAGTTTAGCATTGTTCAAATTTCGAACGGTAAACCCGTTAAGATTTAATTCTTACCAGTATTATAGGGACTAAATACGAACATGTACCAACTTGTGGTTGGATGGGCAGGGGTTCCGGCTACCATCCGTTCACGGCGGGAAATAGAACGCCAATGAGCCAGAGTGCGCCTGGATTTCTCTAAGCCAGGCTTCTGCATGGTGGTGGTGTGACGGAAACAGGAGGGGGTGTGCGACAGAGAGGGTTATAATAGGGTAGAAAGGGACATAAAAAGCGGAAAATGACAGATGCCTATCTCAATTAAATAAGCTTCGAATAACGGTCAAGTGATTTAATAAACAAGGACAATGCAAAGAAAAAATACTTATGGAAGTCTCCCTGAGTCTCACTCTCACTGACCGAACGATACGCAACAGGGGTGCTGTCGCTTCACTCCGATTTTCTGTGGTTCAATAATTCGTTGGTTCGTTCAATTTGAATCAGTTAAGCCATAGCTTAATTGGTGGAGCATGGTACGGATTAATGACGAGGTTGGTTGAGACAACCTTATCTTTGAACGGTTGCTGTAGTGCTTTGCTTCGATAATGGCCTCGTGGAGAGTGCCGAAACGCGTCAGCGTTAAGTTTAGTGGTGGTGGTAATAGTTGGGTCTGTGTGGCATGTGTTGATTCGTGTAGCAGTGGAGGCGGAGGTGTAGCATGGAAACACATTTGCCGCACAGATAACTATTTTTCACTTGTGGTCGTTGGCCAGCAAAGTTTTTAGTTCATAAATATGGACCTCCGTAAAGTAACGCCTGATTTAATAAATTAATAATAACAGGTATCATCTTGTGTTTTGTTTCACTTTGTCGTATAACTTACGAGACAAAACACTACTAGGTAGGTATTGTTAGACTAATGACTTCAAGAAACGGAGCCCAGAAGGCTGGATCATAATTAGCACAGAGGATCAGCTTTGCCATCCAATGTGACAATGCTGCCAGCCTTCTAGGCACGCTACCAACAGGCAGCGATTTGGGGCAATTTTTTTATCTCTAGCGTTTATTTGTAAGGCTAGTTTTTCGTTTTTAACCTGTACATAAATGTATAATTTTCCCATGACACTGTAAAGTGTGTCGAGTTTTGCAAATAAAATTTATTGATGGCAGTTTTGTTATGTTTTGCATGCCTGTGAAAACTCTTTGAGCAAAGTGGTTCAGCGGAAGGAAAGCTTCTGAAACAGGCGGAAATATTTACAACAGGTGTTGTTCTGAGGTCATTAAAGCTAAATAAAATGTATGGATCTATCAGGTCCTATAGACTCGAAATGAAAGGATATTTTAACACAAAAAATATATTAGTACCTACTATCCTCATGTCCATCTTAATAATTTATTCAAATACACAATCAGTCCCATTTTTTTATTACCTACTTAGGCATAATTTTGTGGAAACAACAAAGAACTTAGAGATGTATAAAACTTAAATGTAAATTTTAATACGAAACTAATACTAACTAAATCTTTTAATGATGTGTTGGTGACAATGATGACAATGACTCCTTCATAATGTGTAGCTTTCTATAGGAGCGGGTTGCTGCACCGCCGATCAAGGTTACTGTACTTCAAAGATCTGAGCGACTGAGTCGCTTTCATCTCTTCTAAAGACAACGGTCTTCCCCTGAACTCATCTTCAATATCCTGAAGAGTCCGGTCTTTGGTTTCAGGAAGAAACATTAGGGCTACCACCAGGCAGTAAGCTACCACGGAAGCACTGATACAATAACCTCCATACAGTCCTAAGGTTGAGATCAGAAAAGGGAAGGTCTTAATCGTGATGAACATGTTTGCCGAGAAGAACAAAACACTGATACCACCTGCCAAGCTCCTGTACTCGAGAGGGAATAATTCTCCTGCTATCACAAGAGGCAAGGGTACGGTTCCTGTAGCTATTGAAAACATATGAATGTGTATCAATACCACGCCTATCATGGGATGATCGAAGGGAAGCAGGTCATGTGCTTTGGCATAGGAGTATGCAGCCTGGGATAATAATGCGAATATGTTTAGACATCCTGTTGCAAGTAGTATAGTTCGTCTCTTAATTTTCTTAATGACTATTAAAGCGGATGTGTTAGATATCACCCTTTGTATGCCTAAAGTTATCAGCAGTAAGGCAACGTTTGAGCCTGGGCCAATAACATTATCAAACACTACGCTAGTATATGTAGCCAGAATATTAGCACCAGACCACTGTCCGAAGGCATAAATATGAATCATTATAAAAATTGGTTTGCAGAACTCTTTCTTTGTAACGGTCATTGTAAAGTACGCCATGTTTCTCTTAATTTTCTTTGTGACACTTTCCATTGAACTTATTTCAGCTTTAGATTCCCTAACCAAAACACTGGTCTCGATGATTCTCTGCAATTCCTCTTCTTCATTATCACCTCTTAGCCATCTGAAGACTTCTTTGCTTTCGTCGTACCTTCCCTGATCCGCCAACCAGCTCGGTGTTTCTGGCGAATATACGACTATCAATAAATCTATGAACACCACAATAGCGCTGACTAATGCTGTATTCTGCCAAGACATGAAGGAACCCATGGTATGCACTCCAAGGACACCTATTCCAAGAGCGACAGACAATAGCATCAAGAAAGCTCCTCTATTTTTGGGGCTGGCATATTCTCCTATGAGCACAGGCGAGACTGAAGAGCTCATACCCATGCCAAAACCTTGGAGGAATCTGGCGACGAGCATGTCCTCCACGCTCCTGGCGAGGGTCACTCCGAACCAGCCGATTAGCATCGTCAAAATGGAGATGATGTTGGCTGGTTTTCTGCCGTAGTTGGCCATGATGGGTGGGGCGATGAAGTTGCCACCGACTAGAGCGAAGCCCACGATGGAGGCTGGAAAGAGAAAATAAAATAAAATAAATGTTCATGCATCATGCAACTTGAGAAACTCCATTAGTGCGATGTAGAAATGATGACGTCATCCCCGTATTGCACTAGGGTCGCTTTGAAACGTCAAAAGAAACGTTCGATTTAATCAAGTAAATGCCTTGATGATTATGGGAACTCACCAATCCATGATCCTGTTGAGTCATCGATGGGTATCACCGAGTCCGGGTGCTTCAATTGAGGCAACAAAATGGCGGCCAATCCCACGACGATTCCTTGCGACGCCGCACTCAGGCAGACTCCTGCCGTGACGAAACACTGCAAAGACAAGTTAAAGAATTTCAAATTCAGAACTTCTAGTCTAGTGTCATTTGAACTGACTTCAAAAAAGGAGGACGCTCTCAATTCGCCCGTATGTTTTTTTATGTTTGTAACGCGATCAATCCACTAATTATAAATTGATTTTGATGGTTCCTGTTTTTAGTTTGAAAGGGTATTCTTCAGAGGCCACTTTCCTTTTTTTGAAGATTATTTTTATTGACACAGGAAAACGTCTCGATCGCGTTCGTGCAGCACGACTGGCCGCGACTTTGTTTGTCACGTTAGATTATATTACCCGTCCCGTTGCTTTCTGAGTGACAGAAAAGGGCAGTTGTTCTCGCACGAGATAGAAGTCGCACTGTGAGTTGTGCTAGACCTATTGACATAAAGCATTTGTCCCTCTCGCACTTGCATATTTGTTAGAAAGTGACGAATGCTTTATGCCGTGGATACGTGCCGCTATATTTACCCATAGTAGATCTGACGACACGACTTAGGCCGACCTGCACTTAACTGAGTTAAACACTAACCCAGGGGTAAACTTAACGTACTTATTTGTATCGTCTGACGTTCCCAAGATTAGTTCAATCATCCGCCTGACCACCTGGCTCCTTTTTCATCAACTTTACAATTGTCAGTTCTCAATGAGAGTTCGGTGTCAACTGCTGATTTGAAGAGCTTTTGTTTTAGCGCGCTTCATAATGTCAAAGATATGTAGTTCGAATTGTCTTATAAAACTGACAATTGTAAAGATGGTGAAATAGGGGCCATCGTCACAGAAATCGTTACTTATTAGGTTTAATAAAGCTTCTTCAAGTCACTACCAAAATCAATCATAATCATTAATCGAAACACCGAATCACAAAATCGGTTTCAACGTCCACTGTAAACATATTTAATTTTTTGCCGCGTCAGTGCCAAAAATCCGCCATGTCATCTTTTATCGTTTGGCGTTATAGAGATTGTAGCCATGTTAGGTGTGACGAGTTTTAGGGATCACTTTACGAAAATTCGTGGATTCTAAAATATATATGGCATTATTCATAAACGTCAATCAAGCCTCCATTAGTTAAAATAGGATTTGTCTTCCTCTTACTAACGGAAATGTCAATGTGACAAAAAAAGGACAAACGAACTTTAACGGCATTTTAGTTAAAATGGGTTTATGAATAATAGGGTTGGTCTCTAATCGGTCCGTTTTTACCTACATGATGATCTCAGTCAGACAGAATTGTAGGTACACTACTGTTTTGCAATTATTAATTAATTTTTTTATTAAAAAGATAATGAAGCTACGTGGAAAAAAATACATATTGTATCTAGATTCTAGACCCTACCAGGCATGCAGGCAGTGAGTAATACACAAATTAGGAAAGTTTTTTTAAATTGCAGCCCTAACCTTAGGGGAGTGAAAGTTTTTACGAGAAAAAATTTATTTTTTAATCTAAGATTATAAAACTTGGTAAAGATGATTTATTTAAACTTTAGATTAATGTTTTCTGTATATAATAAAGACTCTTCAAGAGAAATAAAAGGACATATGTGTATCACTAGCTTTGGAAATTCTACCCCTAAGGGGGTGAAAACGGTGAAGCGGAATTTTGTTTGACTATCAACAACTATTTCTCAAACTGCAAACTAAAACGTAATTATACAGAAAAACCAGAAACACAAGTTCTCTCTAAAAATCTTTATTGTACAAATAAAACAGGATAAAAACACAAGTGACATGAATCAAAATCGTGTGCAGAGGCGAGCTCATCCCTTTAAGGGATCTCTACCAGCCAACCTTTGAGTTGTGGAGACGGTATCGACAAAAAGTGAGTTCATAATTTTAAATATCGAGAGACAATACAATACATAAACTCATACCAAGGCCTACCATATTACAATATACTGCTAAATATATAGTAAAAATAAATATACCAATACGTAAATACAAATATATACATAATAATTCATACAATAAATAACAAACACAATAGGAGAGGAAACAAAAGGAGAATTCTCAAATATTTAAGAAGGGGTGAGCCACACCACCTTCAAGCTTTCTCTGAACCACTGTATTCTACATAATAAGTAGCTAGTGTTACTACGGAGGGGCGTAGTAACACTAGCTACAGCAGGCTTATTATTTCAAAGGAACGTGACATCGTATAGACACTGGCAGTCCTCTTGGCTTTATGGTCCTTGCTAATAATTATGGAACACGAACCTGTTTCTTGTAGGGTGTGATCCATCCCGTCCTCTCGCTTGTAGTCATGTCTCAACACTAGCCATTAGTTAACTAACGGTAATCTATGCTTATTATGTTGCTGAATCAAATATCAGCCTTAATCAGGTGTTATCGACTTACAAATGATAAAATAGGTATCCTTTCATTTGCCAAACTATACGTTTGCCAAACCAATGCATTTCCTGAAATGCTTTTTTTCAGAAACTGTAAATATTTGAAGGTTTATTTCAGGGCTGTCTCGTAGAACCCTATAGGTTAGGTTAGGTTTGTTTTATAAAAATTGTGAAATATTTACAGTTTCTAAAAAAAAACATTTTGGGAAATAAATCAGTTTGGCAAACATTAGGTAGTAAACCGATAAAATAATCAATATAAAGCTGACTAATCATCACTGATTGTTTACTTTTAAGAATTATGGTGTAAATAAATCAGTTTCAGTTTCTTTATTTCCATAACAATTTTACATTGTGTCGGATATTAGTGAACGCTTAATTCTAGCACCATAGTCTAGCACACTAAATTTGAGAGAATGAAACAATAAATATAAAGAATAAATGACAAACAGTAGCCAGTATCAACAAAACTCAAATATTAACAATATTATGCATAAATTTACTTAATATTTATATTGCACTTAGCGAAGTCAAGTACTATTAAATTTAGTGGTTATTCTATGGTTATAATAATGGTTAAAATACCCATCTTGGTGCATTTTATTTTGCTGATAAACTTTACAATGATGAAGGCATTTTGTAAGTGTCGTTGTTAATTGGATTATAATATTAGCTTTATCTACACACATCACATAATAATGTGTCAAATAAAATAATAATTTCCACTGTAGTCAGTTCGTTGCAGAGTTATCGTGGGACGACTATATGCGATGGAAGAAGGGAAACGCGAAATCAGCCGTCCTAGGCCCAGAACGTGACGGAGGAAGATGTTTTTATTTTTCAAAAATCAACGACGCAAAAGAAAAATCTCAAACTTTTATCAGGTACCAAGGAAAGTTATTCCTATCATCAGAAAAAAAATTAAGCAATTCTGAGATTTTCATCCATCCCCAATTACTGCCGTAAGCAAGCAACTTAACCTAATCCTTGCATTTCAGCCTCACTGCCGGGTCTAGCTGGCATCCCCTTCTTACTGTTCTCATCATTCCTCATGGAAGTCTGGGGGCGGCGGCTCACCCATGCGCTCCTTATAGTTCCGGGTGTACTCGGCTGGTGGCTCATCTACTACGCGACGAACGTCCCCATGCTCGTGGCCGGCAGGATCCTCGGCGGCATTACCTCCGGCTCCACCATTATCCTCGGAGCGGTCGTCATCGGGGAATACACCAGCCCACAGCTACGAGGCATGCTCTTGAATCTGAAGACAGTAGCGATGGGTCTAGGCAACACTGTCGTCCACATAGTCGGTCACTACTTCCATTGGAAAACGGTAGCCATCTTTGGTGTAATCCAGTAAATTACTGCGTTTATTATTGTTTGTACATGGCCGGAAAGCCCGGCTTGGTTAGCTGCCAGGCAGAAGTTCAACCAAAGTGAAAAGGCTGAGGGGAGATGCGGCAGATGCTCAAACAGAATTCCAAAGCATGATCAGAGCGCAGAAAGGAAGACACGCCGTGGAGTCAACAGAGAAATCGAGCCTCAAGAAAAGCCTCGTTGACTTTTTGAAAAAGTTTACTATGAAGGACTTCTTGAAGCCAATGTTGATCATATTCATTGCTGTTGTACTGTTAGAGACATGTGGAGGCAGCTTATGCATTACAAATCAATGGAGACATCACTGGATCAATCTCAATCATTCTACTATACTTTGGTATATACTATACTCTACTATAGATATACTCACAACTGTCAGTTCGACGTTTTCTTCGGTTTTAGTCCGTATGCTAAAACGACGAACGCTGCTTTTCGTGAGCGGTGGAGCCGCTTTAGTGGTACTTAGCAGCATCTGTACCTGCTTGTACTTAACTTCCATAGATGTCATCTCAAAAGAGCGAGCATGGATACCTATGTATATGTTAATGCTGTACTTTGTTCTAGGCAACTTGGGCTGTGCTCCGATTCCTTTAGTATTATTTGGAGAAGTGTTCCCTGTAGCACACAGAGGCGCCGGTTCGGCTATGTCAGGGATAATTGTTTCAGTATATCTGATGCTCGCTTTAAAGATAACTCCAATCTTGCTTGAAAGTGTTAAAGTCTATGGAACATTTGCTATTTTCGGGGCTGCGATGGGATCAAGCCTGGTGGCTCTGTACTTCACTCTTCCTGAGACGAAGGACAGGACACTACAAGAGGATTACTTCAACCATGGAAGATTCATTGATGAGAAGCTTCAACATGTCGAGGAAGAGAATCTGAAGATGCTTAAAACTTATTGTTTAGTGGTTTGTGATTTTGTGATTGCTAACAGAAACGGGGGCGCGAAGGATTATAAGATCTTTGTAACCCTTCTTTGCTTGTGAAGAAGAAAATGAACCGCTCGTAAAATAATAATCAGCCCACATCTACCCACTGCTGGGTTGAAGTGTCTTCATTTCCAGTCCGGTCCTGGTTCCACTTTTCCCTTTTCCCTCATCCACAGCTAACGCCAGTCAGATGATAATATCGTCTGACCAACGGCCGTTGGTCAGCCCACTGACCTTTGACCTAATCTTGGCCACCACACCACTCTATAACGGCCATAGACCATCTACTTACCAGTAAACGGATTAAATTAATTTGCTCCTCCGCGAAGTAGTGCAGTATAGTCATGCAAAGCAGCCTCGTCTGCGCTTAGTTGTGGGCTTAGTAGCGTTTGCGTTGATTATTTTATTTTTAATTTGCGGAGGGAGGGCGGGAAAATTAGTGCATGAAAATAAATACTCAGCGCAGACGAGGCTGCTTTGCATGACTATACTGCACTACTTCGCGGAGGAGCAAATTAATTTAATCCGTTACCTGTAACATGGACCTCCGCAAAGTTACGCCTGAATCAATACAACATCTACTTACCATCGTTTCGCCTTGCCAAGTGCCCCACCCACTTCCACTTCACACATAAATTTATTAACTTACAGTAAATTATCTACACACTAATGTGTTAGAATACCCCGCACACACATTGACAGATCGAACCATGAACGAACTAAAACTGTTTTAAATGACTTTATTAATGTGGGACTAAATTAAAGAGAAAAATCAATTCAATCTCCATCGATGTATTATTATTTATCACTTCGTTACAGCTGTTACCATCAGGGTGTCATGTATTGTCTGTATGTATTGTCTATGCTCGCTTGATAATAAAGATGTGCGCCCCACAGTGTAAGTGAATTATTGTTTCATTCCTTAGTTAAAACATGAAACAGAGAAATTTTATGTGTAAAAAGTAAAATCGTCTAGACAAACTCTATCTTTAAAACGAAAGCCTATTTTCATTCGAATATAATTTCTCTCACTCATACTTACATCTCATTTCTCTCCCACACTCTGACTAGGGGTAAGTAGGTTCACTAAGTTTCGGTAACGTTAGTATATATATTCTTTGGTAACGGCAGAATTTGCAACCTTGAAATAAGATCAATCAATTAAGTAACGCCTAATAATTGATAAATTGATGGCAGTATTGTCATAATTTGAATGCCTGTGAAAACTCTCTCAGCAAAGTGGCTCAGCGAAGGAAAGCTTTGAAACAGGCAGAAATATTTACAAATGTGTCTTCGGTGTTGTTCTGAGGTCACTGTAATTAGGTACCTAAAATCAAAGTCAAAATGAAAGGAAATTTTGATAGAAAAAACATATTTTATTAAATAGGTACCAAACTCATGTTTGTCTTATTACACAAATGCACATCAATCACAATTCTTTCTATTACTTAACCATAAGTACTTTTGTGATAATTGTAATATTGATCATTTGTTCATTTAATTTTAATAGTGGCTCTTCAAATTCGCATTAAATTAATCAAACATCATCAACAAATAAAATTGTAACTCGTTTTCATGACATCACGACATGACTTGACATTGACACTACATCAACCACGATTCCTGCATGTCTTGCTGTCTACAGAAGCGGGTTGCTGCACCGCCGATCAAGGTTGTTGTACTTCAAAGATCTGAGCGACTGAGTCGCCTTCATCTCTTCTGATGACAACGGTCTTCCCCTGAACTCATCTTCAATGTCCTGAAGAGTCCGGTCTTTGGTTTCAGGCAGAAACATTAGGGCTACCACCAGGCAGTAAGCTACTACGGATGCGCAGACACAATAAGCTCCATACAATCCTAAGGTTGAGGTCAAAAAAGGGAAGGTCTTAATCGTGATGAACATGTTTGCCGAGAAGAACAAAACACTGATACCACCTGCCAAGCTCCTGAACTCGAGAGGGAATAATTCTCCTGCTATCACAAGAGGCAAGGGTATGGTTCCCGTGGCTATTGAAAACATATGAATGTGTATCAATACCACGCCTATCATGGGATGATCGAAGGGAAGCATATCGTGTGCTTTGGCATAAGAGTATGCAGCCTGGGATAAATATGCGAATATGTTTATACATCCTGTTGCAAGTAGTATAGTTCGTCTCTTAATTTTCTTAATGACTATTAAAGCGGATGTGTTAGATATGACCCTCTGTATACCCAAAGTTATCAGCAGTAAGGCAACGTTTGAGCCTGGGCCAATAACATTATCGAACACTACGCTAGTGTATGTAGCCAGAATATTAGCACCAGACCACTGTCCGAAACTATAAATATGGATCATGATGAAAATTGGCTTGTAGAACTCTTTCTTTGTAACCGTCATTGTAAAATACGCCATGTTTCTTCTAATTTTCTTTGTGACACTTTCCGATGAACTTATTTCAGCCTTAGATTCCCTAACCAAAATACTGTTCTCGATGGTTTTTTGCAACTCCTCTTCTTCATTATTACCTCTTAGCCACCTGAAGACTTCCCTGCTTTCGTCGTGCCTTCCCTGATCCGCCAACCAGCTCGGTGTTTCTGGCGAATATATGACTATCAATAAATCTATGAACATCACTATAGCGCTGACTAATGCTGTATTCTGCCAGGACATGAAGGAACCCATGGCATGCACCCCGAGGACACCTATTCCGATAGCGACAGACATTAGCATCAAGAAAGCTCCTCTATTTTTGGGGCTGGAATATTCTCCTATGAGCACAGGCGAGACGGAAGAGCCCATACCCATGCCAAGACCTTGGAGGAATCTGGCGACGAGCATGATCTCCACGCTCCTGGCGAGGATGACTCCGAACCAGCCGATGAGAATCGGTAAGATGGAGCAGATGTTGGCTGTCTTTCTGCCGTAGTTGGCCATGATGGGTGATACGATGAAGTTGCCACCGACTAGAGCGAAGCCCACGATGGAGGCTGGAAAGATAAAATAAAAAAATAAGTTTTCAGAAAAGTTTCAGAAAAGGTACGATCTGGTAAGGAGGTCGTTCCGTATTTGAATTTGAAAGAGTACAAGGTGCTATTTTGAGCGAGTTGCCTACAAAGCAAGATGCCCTACAGTGCAGGATGTCTCAGAAGCAAGAAACCAGCCAAAATTAAATTTAATAAGTGAGGTATCACGGTCTCTTAACGTAAAGTTTAACTAATTGGAGTTAATTATATTGTTAACACTGGATACATGGTCATCCTAAACAATTTTTTGAAGTGAAGTGTGAAGTCAAGACAACGAATTTTAATTAAGTTATTTTCAAAATTAAAGGCGAAGCGAAGTCTCGAATCTTGCTTACTACTAAACTTGTCACTAAGTGTACCTTAATTTCTATCTATTCTTGTTTGTTTCTGTTGTATTCCTATTTAGATCCATTTCACCTATGGCCGTTTGTCATTTTCACTCTTTTTTTTTTCTGTATTCTGGTTGTCTGTAAGAGATCGCTTTTAAGCCATAAGACCGCCTACTTTCTACCTTACATGTTTTTTTTGTAATCTCCTTGTACAGTGTTGTGGTGTTCAATAAACAATATTTGTATTGTATTAAAAATAAAAAAGATAGAACGAATGGTTCCATCAATTACTGAATCAGAAGAAGTAGAACGGCGATGACGTCATCCTCATATTGCGCTAGTCGAATTGGAACGCCAGAAGTAACGCTCGTTTCAATCAAGTGTTGTAGGCTTGATGATGATGGGAACTCACCAATCCAAGATCCTGTGGAGTCATCGATGGGTATCGCTGTGTCCGGACGCTTCAGTTGCGGCAGCAAAATGGCGGCGAACCCCACGACGATGCCGTGAGACGCCATGCACAGGCAGACTCCTGCCGTAACGAAACACTGCGAAAGGAAGTAACTTTACATACTTAGTTCTAATGCACAGCCTATCTAGTGTAATTTTTAACCGACTACAGGGGGGCTAGCACGTGTGCCATTTTGTCGCTTGTCCCTCAGTGCGTCCTTCACTGATTCCGTCAGTATGAAAGAGACGCACTGCGAGACAAGCGGCAAAATGGCGCGCCGTGCTACATGTGCAGGAAAGGAGGAGGTTCTCAATTCGATTGTATATTTTCCGCTAATTATAAACAGATTTTGATGATTTTTTTTTTGTTTGGTGGTCCTATACATATAAACTGTATCAAAATCGGTTCCATAGTTTTTTTTTACATAGAATTGTGAAATTGAACAAATCTTAAAAAAAGTAAAACCGCAGCTAAATATGAAGCCTAGCAATAAATAATTAAGTCGGTGCTTCACTCAAAGAATATTCTGACCGTATCGTACCGACTTCATTTGTGCTACTAGGACATAAAACTGTAGGCTTTAGAGGATTATTTCGTTTTTTAGGGTTCCGCACCTCAAAAAGAAAAACGGAACCCTTATAACTTCACTTTTTTGTCCGTCTGTCTGTCTGTCTGTCTGTTTGTCTGTCTGTCTGTCTGTCTCTCTGTCTGTCAAATCCCATTTTCTCTGGAACGCGTGGAGGTAGCACGCTGAAATAAATACCGAATACTCAAACCTGCAGTCCCTTGAAACTGTGAAAAAATCAAACTTTAAGTCAACGCAATCAAAAGATACAGTCATTAAAAAGGTTGTTTCCATACAAATTATTGCCGTACTGTTAAAACCTGAAGGGTACTTCCAGGTTGTCCTAGAAACTTGAAATTTGGTGTAAAAGTAGCTCTTATAGCACAACCACTCAGAAAAATCTCAAAATCTTAAATTTTTATGTCTCTGTATATGTCACAGACCAATATAAAATGAACCCACACTGCGTACATTTTGCGAGCAGGGCTCTGCTAATACTGGACATCCTAAAACACCAGGAAAAAGCGGGAAAATCTTTGTACGGAACCCTCGGTTCTTGAGTCCGATTCGTACTTGGCCGGTTTTCCTCTAGTAAATTTATACAATACTAAGCCCTAATTCAGATTCAAAGCGTTTATTTTCAAGTGACACGACTTAGACCGATTTGCATCGAGCTGAGTTAGGCACTAACCCAGGTTAATTGAGTCATCCACCGACCACCTTATCATCAAACAGAGATCGTTATTTATTACGTATTAATAAAGTTTGTTCAAGTCATTACCAAAATTAATCTTAGATCGTTACTTAATCGAAACATTGAATCACAAAATCGGTTTCAAAGTCCACTGTGAAAATATATATTTTGCCGCGTCAGTACTAAAAATCCGCGATGTCATCTTTTATCTTTTGGCCTTATAAAGATTAGTACCTAACAAGATTAACGAGTCTAGGCTTTTACGTTACTAAAATTCATGGATTCTGAATTACATTTGGTCTCTGATCGGTCCGTCTTTACCTACATAGGATAGGATGGTCCCAGTCAGACAAAACTGTACTATTTGGCCCCTATTTCAGCAACTTTACAATTGTCAGTTTTCAATGACAATTCATAGTGAACTAGCTGTTGCCCGCGACTTCGTCCGCTTAGATTTCTGTTATCGCTATCCCGCGGGAACTATTTAATTTTCCCGAATAAAAAGTAGCCTATGTTATTCCCCCAATATTCAAACTATCTTCCTACTAAATTTCATCTAGATTGGTGCAGCGGTTTTCCCGTGAAGAGGTAACAAACAGACAGACAGAGAGACAGAGAGACAGAGTTACTTTCGCATTTATAATATTAGTTAGGACTAGTTAGGATTAGGATTGCGCTGACTTAAAGAGGTTTTCTTTTAGCTCGCTTCATATTGGCAAAGAAATACTTACTTCGAATTGTCATTGTAAACCAACAATTGTAAAGTTGATGAAATAGGGAACTGCGATATTGTTAATTTTTTTTTTGTAAAAAAATTAAATGAAAATTTTCAAAAAATTACAATCATTAGAAACGTATAGATATAAATATATCTTAGATTCTATACCCTACCATTCACGTAGGCAGCAAGTAAACTAAGTTAAGGCTTGATGTTGCTACCGCTGCCGCTAAGTCGCAGTGCTTTCACTTTTGTGTTCCTGTGTGGAGAGTAGGCAGTCGAGGAAATCACGGATATAGGAGGTATTTTATCTTAGCCCTAGTTCTAGGTTGGCAACGCACCTGCAATCCGTCCGGGTTTGCGGGTGCTTATGGGCAGTGGTTATCAATTACCATCAGGTGACCCACTAGGTAGATACTTTAACTTCCCTATCGTGTAAAAAAACTCACTAAGTCATCACTTTCTTGAGGGGGAAAGGGGGTGGGTAGTTTAGGAAATTTGGAATGATTAGGTATGACGTCGAAATAGAGCAGTAAGTTAATTTTAAGACGTATAAATACTTACACTTTCTAGGTCCCATGTACTAACCACTGTTAAAGTAAGCGCCCGTATTCCATTTACACACTGTATTAAACGTTTTAAATAAGATAGCGCTAATTCGCTTATACCATTAGATGCTAAATTTTTATAGCTATCGAATGATACAAAAAACCTAAAAGGTCGTATCTCGTTTCTGAGATGACCGATACACCGTCTTTCGGCTTAGCAGGGCAGAATAATTATGGAACATTATGTACGTACCTGTTTCTTGTAGGGTGTGATCCATCCCGTCCCTTTACTCTTAGTCATGTCTCAACACTTACCACTGGTTAACTAACGGTAATCTACGCTTATTATGTTGCTGAATCAAATATCAGCCTTTCAGGTGTTATCGACTTACAAATGATAAAACAATCAAAATAATGATTACCAATATCACAGATTGTTTACGTTTTCGAATTATGGCCGTGAAATCAATAAATCTTACGGTATTTTATTTTGCTGATAAACTTTGCAATTATGATGACATTTTGTAACTGACATTGTTAACTGGATTATAATATATTTACAAGTTAAAATGATTATATATTCAGGTATTTAGACGTTGGTGTCTTTCGCGAGAATGCAAGCTTGTTACTAGTTCAATATCCTAGAAAGTTATTTAGGTACTACAATTTAATTGCGTGTTGTAATTAAATTAAATATTGAAACATGATTGCTACAATGTACGATGCATTGTTGTCTCGTCGACTCGTCGAGTGTTTGCTCACAAAGTTCGATCCAAATCCGTGAAATTATGATTCGAGGTTAAAATGGGTCTCCGATTTTTTATAACATTATCTTCTGACTAATTCATTATTGTCTTGATTGAAAAACTGATAGAGAAAGGAACAAATTGAATAACCAAAGCAAATAGAGTGTGAACCTCAACTTTTTCTTCACAATAGTGGGTGCCCGAAAAAATCCGAGTCATTGTTTTCGACTCGACCCTGCCTAACTTTGTATGAGTTGTATGAGAGCTTGCTCACTAGATCCAAATTCCCTCATCCGATTTCTTTCTTACTTTGAATTGGGACCGTCGTTTCACGGATTCCGATCGGACGCGTGTGGAAACGCTCTTTGACTCTGAAACAATGCAACCCCATTGTACTTGGTTTTGTGATATCTCCCGTCAGTTTTCGTTATTTAAAAGGTTGCATTAACGTCTGGATTACTATGAGCAAATTGGCAGCGCCTCTAGTGGCACGTATCGACCACAAACTAATTCTCATGTTCGAAACGTATTTTGTTATTTTTTCCAAAATTCAAACTGATGCTTAAAATATACGTATACAGAAAAACCAGGAAAATGAATTGCTCGATTAGCGTAATTGGATTAGCGGGTTACCACGGTTTGGTAAAGGTTTGGGTTCGAACCCAAATTCAAGAATAATTTTTTCTGGGTTTTCGCATCAGTTTAAAATTTGGAAAAAATAATTTGGAACGGGCGATGACCGTAATAATAAAAAATACAAAAGTTTTTGATATAAGTTCGGAAAGCATGTCATTATGCACGAATCACGAGGTGTCTAGGCCCGAGCCGCGAGGCGAGGGTCGAGACTCGGGACGAGTGAAAATGACACTTCCGAACGTGCACCAAACGACGTTTTTTCATACATTTGCGAAAAAATTACAAAGAGGCGGTGGGCCGGCAACGGCAGCCCCGCCATCACCCGCCGGCGACCAACTGGAGAGCCGCCGACGCTTTGGAAAAGTAAAACGCAAAAATACAACTTTCCGCATGAAACGTAGCTACAAAATGTACCACTTTTTGAGCAACTGTATAAAAAGTTAGTTTATTTCGTTATTGTCAGGCGCGTCACTGCGCCGGTCCCTCGCGCGCCGGTGACGCATAAGGCTGGAAGTTTAGCTACCACGGCACATAGGCATTGTAAAGTTAAACAAATAACATATTAATTATGTTGTTCATACATTTTACTTTAATAATATACTTTCTATTATTACGACTTATTTTAAACATTTTACAAAGTATTTTCTTTAATTATCGCGAACATTCGGATTCATACGAAAAAACTGCTTCCTAATGTTTGGGAATTATTTGAACAGAGGTTGCGTGCCCGCGGTAGGTCGATCGACAGCTGTACTAGAGCGCATGCGCGACGCGGCGCGAGATAACGACGCGATGAATTGATTTGAGCCTCAGCCCTGCATCTTGGCGACCACGGTCCGCCTTTCCACACCCCGCACTCGCCCCCGCTCGAGTCACGAAACGCACACAGCCGCGAGGTCGTTTACTGCACACATGCGTCAGTGTCGTTTCTTGTTACGTTAGTATCGCATAAAAAACATAAAATGTGAAAAAGGGAGCCAAGTTTTATTAAACGGGGGCCACGTTTTATTAAAGAGCTTCCAAGACAAGGCAAGACTCTCCATCTTAGTCGTATGCGACGTGGCCAGTTTTTAGGGTTCCGCACCTCAAAAGGAAAAACGGAACCCTTATAAGATCACTCGGTTGTCCGTCTGTCTGTCTGTCTGTCTGTCAAGGCCTTTTTTCTCTGGAAAGCGTGGAGGTAGCATGCTGAAATTAATATCAAATACTAATTCCCTTGAAGTCCCTTGAATCTATGAAAAAATCAAACTTCCAAGTCAACACAATCAAAAGATTCAGAAGTAATTGAAAAGGTTGTTTCCATACAAATTGCCGTACTGTGAAAACCTTAAGGGTACTTCCAGTTGTCCTATAAACTTGAAATTTGGTATGAAGGTAGCTCTTACAGTACAACCATTCAGAAAAATCTTAAAATCTTAAAATTTTATGTCTGTCCAGACCAATTTAAAATGACCACACACTGCGTACATTTTGCTTGGGAGCGGGCTCTGCTAACACTGTGGACAACTTGAAATACTGGGGTAAAGCGTTAAAATCTTTGTACGGAACCCTCGTGCTCGAGTCCGACTCGCACTTGTCCGGTTTTTGTAGCTATTTAACTAAGATATTGACATGACCGTTTTATTTTTTATATTTTTATAACTGTGCTAATATTTGCATTTAGCTAATTATTTATTGTTTTTAAATTTAAATGAACAAATTATATTGAGTATTATCTTCGCCGTAGTCCTGCCCATCGGTACTGCCTGAAATCATTCTGCTTCGAGCGTTCAAAGTTGAAGCATGACAGTTTAATACTGCCAATGTTGTCTCCGTTCGTAAAACAGGTAACTACGTTATTTATTTTTAATACTAAAAACACTGACCTCGACAGAAAACATCTGTTGTAAAGTAAAATAACGTCCTCGTTTTATGTTAAGTGGTAAGCAGAATACGAATGTTATCATGAAAATTAATCCTCAACATGATCGTGTCACTGTTCTCACTATGCGCGTCATCGTTTCCCAAGTCAAAAGCTACTATTTGAACCCAAGGTATAGGCCGCGCGATGGATTAAGATCGCTCGGCGAAACTGGTGGGGGCAATTTGGCGCATCTCTACAATTGCGCACAAAATTGTTAAGTTCTGAGTGTGTTTCTTTGAAATATATTTTTCTTATTTCGCATTTTTTGTACCTTTAGTCACCTAACATAATAACACTCGCTTTTGCTTGTGACTTATTTTGCTAGTATGTTTATTCAGAGTCTTGGTAGTATTTTTACCTGCTTTAAATTACCTATGATGTAATTAGTTTCCTTTTTAACATAACAATTCACGTCGTAAACCGTTTTTCTGGCTAGCCGTGTACAAACTTTAAATTTGGGATTTTTTTTCACCAACTACGACATCATAACGTACTTACTACTAATAGTAAAACAATCTGTACGCAACAATACCCAAGAGACACGTGACGCGTGAACGAAGCGAGGGAGGGGAAGAACGACTTGATCTACCAATAACGTGTCGGCGCCAGCGCGCACCCTCCCCTCACCCCTCTGCGCAACCAAATAGACCTAAGAATTGACTTCTGCGCATGCCCCTTCCACTTTTGGCCAGCGATCTTAATTCGCCGCGCGACCTATAGCATGCTATCAGCAGCTGCAGTTGTTTTACGTTTATGTTTTGTACCTTTTAATCTCAGCAACTGGCTGCAACCTTGTATTAATCTCTAAAACTGCTCCTAGTCTATCCTCGTAAGTCCTCACTTTTTACGGCTGAAAGAGAGTTCAAGGAACACGAGTTCCCAGTTTTTTGACCGGACTCCTCCCCAAATAGAAGTAGATAAGTACACCAAATTTTAAATCAATCGAACCCGTGGAAGTTAGTGAGATCCCCTCGTCAGCTGGGAAGTGAGCTGATAATCTTCAAACAGCTGAACAGACCTCCATAAATTATACCTATGAACCATCTAGATCATGTCAGCTTTCAAACAACAAAACCTTCATCAAAGTCGGTCCATTCGTTAAGGACTAATCTACAGTCAGTAGCAGAAGTAGCGAAGCAACCGAAGCGGTCACAATGATCTGCACAAGCTCTTATGTCTATAACAATAGAGCCGTGCTTAGATCATTGCGAACGCGTCGGTTGCTTAGCTACTTTTGCTGCTGACTGTACACACATCAAACTTATTATCTCTTATTACCTCTCTTTTTGCATCGGGTTATAAACGAAAATCAAAGATCTGTTTTTTCATATCACAGTCATGGGCGGTGTCCGGCGTGCTGCTCAACATGATGGCACTAGGCATGGTGCTGAGCTATCCCTCGGTGCTGATGCCGGCGCTGAAGGCCCTCGACTCCGAAGTCCACACTGACCTGGAGACGGCTTCGTGGGTTTGTGAGTTCTTATAACACATACTTAGGTACCGCAAATAAATCGAATCAAATTTATTCACAGAATGCATGGCACCAGATTTCGTAGTAATAAAGTAGGTACTAATCACATATTCTCATTATCACATATCAGCCCAAATATGGGCCTAATAAGAAAGCTCCAAGTCTCAGTTCTCAGCGGGATAGAAACAGAAATGATGGTAACCTTAGTTCTGCTGAACTAAGGTTACCGACATAGCTCGAAGAATTACGAAACTTAAGTGGCATGTGCGGGGCATATTGCTCGCAGGACTGATGGCCGATGGGGTAAGAAGGTTCTCGAATAGTGCCCGCGGACCGGGAGACGATAGGCCTCCAACAAAATGGAGCGACGATCTGGTAAAAATCGCGGGATCGCGGTGGATGCGGAAGGCACAAGACATTTCTGAGTGAACAGCCTTGGGGAAGGCCTATGTCCAACAGTGGACGTCATTCATGATGATCATCATCAGCCCTCAGCAGTCCACTGCTGAACATAGCCCTTTTCCATGGTGCGCCACAACACGCTGTCTCCGGTCCTCGCATCCATCCGCTGCCAGCAACACTTTTCAAAAATTCAGAAATTTTATTCAGTAAATAGGCAGTCGAATGTTCTTTTAGTTCTTTTGAGTCTACCATCGCAGCGCTTTCGGAAAGAACATGATTGCCAAGAAGAATGCGCCGCAAGAACATTGGCACAAAGTTTTTTTTTTCTAAAAACAAATTACAATAGCGGGTCTTACAATACATAACTATCGATGAATTATAAGTACAAATAAAACTCAGTGTATCGTTAGAAAATAAAGAAAAAGATACGGTATTTTCGTAACAAGTGCAAAAAATATTTTAATAGAACAGCAAAACCGGGCCCCTATTTCACCAACTTTACAATTGTCAGTTTTCAATGACAATTCAGTGTCAACTGCTGACTTGAAGAGCTTTGGTTTTAGCGCGCTTTATATTGTCAAAGAAATGTAGTTCGAATTGTCATATAAAACTGACTTGTAAAGATGATGCTTGGGCTAACACATAAATACATTTTATAATATAAATAAAAAAAAAGCTTTACTGGTACGATTTAATTGACCAGGAAATGTAAAATGCGTAGCTTATAAATATCTACGAATTTTAGAATTACAAAGAGATGTAGGACTCAAAATCGTACGGTAAATAAACGGTGTACGATTTTTTGCAGTACCAACACGTGTGAACGGTTCCATGCATAGAGTATGGGCCACGCCACTATACTATTTATTCGTTAAGACTTATATTTACTGCACGCATACCCGAGCCAAAAACGAAGATTTTGAAATACGAGGCCGGCATCGCACTTCACTTGGGATGTAGCTTATTGGTCTTAGGGTTACAATTTTATCTGTACGGGCTTCTGCATTTTCCTCTAATATGACATTGTGTCTAATATGATGATGAAATATGACGATGAATTTCTTACCCATTCAATTGCCTCTCATAATAGGTAAGTCTAAACAATAAGAATGCATCTAAAATATTGACGGAGATGAGAGATTCCGTTGATCATACCTGGTTCTCTTAAATTACTGCTGTAAGCAAACAAATTAACCTGATCCTTGCATTTCAGCCTCACTGATGGGTCTAGCCAGCATCCCTGGCTTCCTACTCTCATCATTTCTCATGGAAGTGTGGGGGCGGCGGCTCACGCATGCGCTCCTCATAGTTCCGGGTGCACTCGGCTGGTTGCTCATCTACTTCGCCACAAACGTCCCCATGCTCGTGGCCGGCAGGATCCTCGGTGGCGTCACCTCCGGCTCCACCACTATTCTCGGAGCGATCGTCATCGGGGAATACACATGCCCACAGCTAAGAGGCATGTTCTTGAATCTGAAGACAGCAGCAGTGTGTCTAGGCAGCACTGTCGTCCACATAGTCGGTCACTACTTCCACTGGAAAACGGTAGCCATCTTGGGTATAATCCCGTACGTTGCTGAGTTTCTTATTGTTTGTACATGGCCGGAAAGCCCGGCTTGGCTAGCTGCTAATCAGAAGTTCAGCCAAAGTGAAAAAGCTTGGTTATGGCTGAGGGGAGATGCGGCAGATGCTCAAGCAGAATTCGAAAGCATGATCAGAGCGCAGAAAAGAAGACACACCGCGGAGCCAACAAAGAAATCGAGCCTCAAGAGAAGTCTCTTTGAGTTTTTGAAAAAGTTTACTATGAAGGACTTTTTGAAGCCAATGTTGATCATAATTATCGCTGGTATAGTGATAGAGACATCTGGGAGACATATATTTCCGGCTTATGCATTACAAATCATCGGGGACATCACTGGTGACAAATCTCAAATATTCTACTATACTTTGATAATAGATATAATCACAACAGTCAGTTCGACGTTTTCTTCAGTTTTAGTCCGTATGCTAAAACGACAAACGCTGCTTTTCGTGAGCGGTGGAGCCGCTTTAGTCGTACTAAGTGGCATCTGCACCTGCTTGTACTTAACTTCCATTGGCGTTATCTCAAAAGACCGAGCATGGATACCTATATCTTTGTTCATGCTGTACTTTATTCTAACCAACTTGGGTTGTACTCCGATTCCTATAGCATTACTTGGAGAAGTGTGGCCTGTAGCACACAGAGGCGCCGGTTCGGCTATCTCAGGGTTAGTTATTGCAGTATGGCTGATGGTCGCTTTAAAGATAACTCCAGTCTTGCTTGAAAGTGTTAAAGTCTATGGAACATTTGCTATTTTCGGGGCCGCGATGGGATCAAGCCTGGTGGCTTTGTACTTCACTCTTCCTGAGACGAAGGACAGGACACTACAAGAGATCGAGGATTACTTCAACCATGGAAGATTCATTGATAAGAAGTCTCATCATGATGCTGAAGAGAATCTGAAGATGCTTAAAACTTGAATAGATTGAAGAGAAACACTGTGTTAAGTGGTTAGTGTAGTGATAGTGAAGTAGTAATAGATTATAATTTTGTGATTGCTAGCAGAAACGGGGATGCAAAGGGTTATACGATCTTTGTAACCCTTCTTTGCTTTTGAAGAAGAAAATTAACCGGGTCCTTAAATAATGAATGGTCAAACAGTATTGTTTCAATTTAATCAAATCAGCCCACATCCAACCACTGCTGAGACCTCTTCATTTTCTCTCCATGTCCGGTCCTGTGCCAGCCTCATCCACAGCTAACGTCAGTCAAATAACGTCTGACCAACAGGCCGGTGGTTAGCCCACTGACCTAATCTTGGCCACCACTCTATAATGGCCTTAGACCATCTACTTATCATCGTTCCGCCTTGCCAAGTGACCCGCCCACTTCTACTTCATACATACATTTTTTATCGTACCTACAGTAACATTTTGTGTTTGCACTCTACCCCGTACAGACATTGATAGTTCGAACCATAAACGAACTAGAACTATTTTAGATTACAATGATGTCGTTATAGAAATGATAACCATAGATTGGTCACCATCGTACCTGAACATAATCACTATGTGGGACTAAATTAAGGAGTAAAAATCAATCTCCATCTCCTTCGATATTATTATTATTTATCACTTCCTTACAATTGTTACTTACAGAGAAAGGTTTATGTGTAAAAAGTAAAATCCTCTAGACAAAATCCATCTTTAAAACAAAGGCCTATTTGCATCGGCAGTGCATTGCTTGCACTGTTGTGTTCCGGTGTGGAGAATAAGACAGCCGATGTGTTGTTTTAAAGATGGATTTTGTCTAGAGGATTTTACTTTTAATAACAGTTACTAGTAACAGTGTGGGAGAGTAATAACTCCTACCCCTAGGGGTAGGTCCACTAAGTTTCGCTAACAGGTAGAGTTTGCAACCGTGAAATCAATCAATTAACGAATAATTGGTAAATTGATGGCAGTATTGTTATGTTTGAATGCCTGTGCTTCGTACTCGGAACTCAGCTCCTTGTGGAGCCCGAGCGCACCCTTACCCCTTACCCCGATGCACAAACTCGTATTTGGGCGCCGAGACAACTGTAAGTATTTACGATTTGTTTAATAATTATAGTGAGACATTAATAAGTGGAAATAATAATCCCCTATTCAAAATCCCCTAATCAAGAACGAAACATTATTCATAATGTGCTTAGAGGTATTTCACCGACAGAAAAAGTGCATAATTCTCAAGTGTATTTATTGCTAAACGATGACGAAATGGAACTGACAACTAATGACAAGGCATCGATTCTCGTAGTAGCTAGTCGTTGTCAATATTTAATCTGGGGTTGTATATCGACATATCGACGGTACTCTGACGTATATAAACTTAGGCGAAATTGGAATTACCTTAGCTTCGCGGTCTAGGGTGGTTATTCCAATTTCGTCAAAGTATAAATACGAGGTTGAGTCAGAGTACCGTCGACGGTAATTCGAATGTCACAATCAAGATGATCTCTATGACCACCATGATTGGGGTCTACTTACCCCATCACAAAAATCGCGTCCCTTACGTCAGATCTCACAAAATATTGATCCGGCTTTACCTATTGAATCTTTGCATTCTTTCATTGTAGAAACCATGTTCTAATATTAAATTTATTTACAATAAGTACGCAATTAAATTGGAGCAAATAACTTTCTGCGCTACGACACCAGTTTCTCGCGAAACACTTGTGCTAATGTTTAAAATACCTGAACAAACACCTTTTAGGGTTCCGTACCCAAAATGGCAAAAACGGGACCCTTATAGATTCACAGAGGCATTATGTCACAGGCATTTTACTAGAAAACTATATTGGTGAAATTTGAAGTATGGTGTCTTGTAGAAACGCTATCGAGTTTGATAAGTAGTTAAATAACAAAAAAAATATTTCTTCGGCACTCCATAAGTAACAAAAGTTGAAAAATATAAAACATAAAAACACGTATTTCGATAGCTCTTTAAAAAAACTTTTAGGTTCTTAAGATTTTTTTTTGATTAAGCGCATATTTTCTGAAATGATCGCTCCGAAAGTTGCATAAAATCTTCACAACCGTAGGATAAAAAAATACGAAAAATTTACGAAGGTACATACTTAACGCTTAATAAATATTTCACCGAAAATTGTTTTGAATGTGATTGGATTTACCGTTTTGGGTTAGTCATTGGCGAAAAACTGCGCATCTCAACAAAAGAACGTAAGTATACCTGTTTTTCTGTAATCTCCTTGTACTATTTTGCGGCTTACAATAAAGAATATTTGTATTGTTGTTAGATACGCTAATTTCGTCGGTAGTGCATTTCTTTGTAGGTCACGGCACCTTACACTTGGCATGGCCCGTCGTGCTCTTGCCCAGTTTTTTACAATTTTGTAACGATGTTATAACAATACCAGATCCGAAATGTCATCTTCTTTGTAAAGTTTATTAGTAAAATAAAATACTTACAAAATATTTCGATTATTCTATCATTTGTAAGTCGGTATAATACCTCATAAGGCTGATATTTGATTAAGCAAAAAATATATAAAGCGCAGATTATTTTGTGGTAAGTGAGACATGACTAAGAGTAAGAGGATGGGATGGATTACACCCTACAAGAAACAGGTACGTACGTATTTTTTAAATTAAATCGCTCTAAATTAATCTCAATTTAAATAAATAAATAAATATCATGGGAAAAATTTACACCAATTGACCTAGTCCCAAACTAGGCAAAGCCTGTACTATGGGTACTAGACAACGGATAAACATACATATATAGATAAATACATACTTATATATATACATATTAAACATCCAAGACCCGAGATCAAAATATTCGTATTCATCATACAAACATTAGCCCCGACTGGGATTCGAACCCGGGACGTCAAGCTTCATAGTCAGCGTCTCTAACCACTAGGCTACTCGGCCGACCAATAAAAGTTGAATAAAGTTAAGTTAAGGTAAATAATTTCCCAGTACCCAATGCTGCGCCAATAGTTGTTGGTGTCAGGGTGTCAATTGTTGAAATTAAGGTGTCAAAAATTGGAACGGTTATCGTACCTCATGCATTGCAGTGCTCGGTTGGTCATCTATAACTATAAGTCGTCTTCACCGTTTTCACCCCCTTAGAGGTCGAATTTCTAAAACTGGTGAAAGTGAAACTTTGTGTTTTTTTATTTCACTTGAAGAGTCTTTATTAAAAAGATAAACATAATAAATATTGAAGGAAATACTTACATGAAACTTAAATCAAACATGATCAAACGTATGGCAAGTAGGTATATTCATTTAGTTTTCTAACTTAAAAAAACCGGCCAAGTGCGAGTCGGACTCGCGCACGAGGGTTCCGTAGAAAGATTTTAACGCTTTTCCCCAGTGTTTTAAGAAGTCCAGTGTTAGCAGTGCCCTGCTCCTAAGCAAAATGTACGCAGTGTGGGGTCAACTTATATTGGTCTGTGAAATCTACAGACATAAAAAATTTAGATTTTGAGAATTTTTTGAGTGGTTGTGCTATAAGAGCTACCTTCATACCAAATTTCAATTTTCTAGGACAATTGGAAGTACCCTTCAGGTTTTCGGATTTCGCCATTTTGTATGGAAATTACCTTTTTAATGACTGTATCTTTTGAATGCGTTTACTTATAAGGTTGATATTCTCACAGCTTCAAGGGACCGCAAGCTTAAGTATTTGATATTAATTTCAGCATGCTACCTCCACGCGTTCCAAAAAGGGTCTTGACAGACCGACAGACGGACAACAAAGTAATCCTACAAGGGTTCCGTTTTTTCCTTTTGAGGTACGGAACCCTAAAAATAGGTGTTTCTCGTACTAAACTTCTAAGTCTTCTTTCAATCCCGTAGTTGTGCAAGTTAAAAAGTGGTGAAATTCATGTTGTTTTTTTTCTTTTGAAAACAGTTGCGCGCAAAATAGTTTTTGTCCATACCAACTTCTACCCCCTTTGCTTTAGTGAAAACTCCACCCCTTTAGGGGTGGAATCAAAAAATCTCATTTTTTTTCTGGTCCAAGTATAAGTATCATAAATTGGACTTTTTTTTACTAGAAACTGACCAGCCCTATCTCACTTCATGGAGGGTGCAGATGAGGCCTAAGGTGTTGAACCAGTGCCCCTATGCATAATTTCAGCTTTCTAAGTCCAAATGTAGACGGGGCATTGATTGATGAATCAGTCGTCAGAACTTTTCTTCATAATATAATTGTTACTTTGTCAGATGAACATTGTACCTACCTAATAGATATCCGCAATAAAGTCATCATCATAAATTTGAATTAACAATTTTCCCAGTGTTTCGTTACGGCAGGAGTCTGCCTGTGCATGGCGTCGCACGGCATCGTCGTGGGGTTCGCCGCCATTTTGCTGCCGCAACTGAAGCGTCCGGACACAGCGATACCCATCGATGACTCCACAGGATCTTGGATTGGTGAGTTCCCATCATCATCATCAAACAGCATAGCACTTGATTAAATCGAGAGTTATTTTTGCCCATTCAAAGCGACCCTGATGCAACACGCGGATGACGTCATCACCGTCATACATCGCGCTAACGAAGTTTCTCAAGTTGGATGCATAAACACAACTCCCTTCCTTCGAACTTCAGTTCCCAAGCAGAATATCTACCTGGAGAGAGATCTCTATTGAGTTCCCCAAACCATCGTTCAGCGTATAGTGCAATTGTGTGGTGATAGTTGGGTTAGGTGCATGAAAACATACATTTGTAAAATTTATTGTTAAAGCTTTAGTTCTCCTCAAATTTAAATGCGCATGGAGTGAAGTTACTTGTATTAGAAACGGGACGCACAAAGATTAGCGAGACCGCGATACCCTAAACTTCCTAACAACTTCAACAGCCTCAACAACTTCCGAAACGCATTAAACTTGACGTGTACTGCACATATCTGGAAGACAACATTTGCGTTCTTTGAAAGTTCTGTTTTCCCTGTTATGTTTATGTATCTATGTGTCTGTCTTTGCATCCATTTTTTTCTGAAAACTTACTTAACCTTTTATTTTCTCTTTCCAGCATCGATAGTGGGGTTAGCTCTACTCGGTGGCAACTTAATTGCCCCCCAATCATGGCCAACTACGGCAGAAAACCAGCCAACATCATGTCCATTTTGACGATGCTCATCGGCTGGTTCGGAGTGGTCCTTGCCAGGATCGCGGAGGTCATGCTCGTAGCCAGATTCCTTCAAGGTTTTGGCATGGGTATGGCCTCTTCCGTCGGGCCTGTGCTCATAGGAGAATATGCCAGCCCCAAAAATAGAGGAGCTTTCTTGATGCTAATGTCTGTCGCTATCGGAATAGGTGTCCTTGGAGTGCATGCCATGGGTTCTTTCATGTCCTGGCAGAATACTGCATTAGTCTGCGCTATTGTGGTGTCCATAGATTTATTGATAGTCATATATTCGCCAGAAACACCGAGCTGGTTGGCGGATCAGGGAAGGTACGACGAAAGCAGGAAAGTCTTCAGATGGCTAAGAGGTGATAATGAAGAAGAAGAATTGCAGAGAATCATCGAGACCAGTATTTGGGTTAGGGAATCTAAAGCTGAAATAAGTTCAACGGAAAGTGTCACAAAGAAAATTAGGAGAACCACTGCGTATTTTAGAACAACGGTTACAAAGAAAGAGTTCTACAAGCCAATTTTCATCATGATCCATATTTATACTTTCGGACAGTGGTCTGGTGCTAATATTCTGGCTGCATATACCAGCGTAGTGTTCGATAATGTTATTGGCCCAGGCTCAAACGTTGCCTTACTCCTGATAACTTTAGGCATACAAAGGGTGATATCTAACTCAGCCGCTTTAATAGTCATCAAGAAAATTAAAAGACGAACTATGTTACTTGTTACTGGATGTATAAACATATTCGCATATTTATCCCAGGCTGCATACTCTTATGCCAAAGTACATGATATGCTTCCCTTCGATCATCCCATGATAGGCGTGGTATTGATACACATTCATATGTTTTCAATAGCCACGGGAACCATACCCTTGCCTCTTGTGATAGCAGGAGAATTATTCCCTCTTGAGTTCAGGAGCTTGGCAGGAGGTATCAGTGTTTTGTTCTTCTCGGCAAACATGTTCATCACGATTAAGACAGTCCCTTTTCTGATCTCAACCTTAGGGCTGTATGGAGCGTACTGTGTCTACGCGTTTGTGGTAGCTTACGGCCTGGTGGTAGCCCTGATGCTTCTGCCGGAAACCAAAGACCGGACTCTTCAGGATATTGAGGATGAGTTCAGGGGAAGACCGTTGTCTTCAGAAGAGATGAAGATGACTCAATCGCTCACATCTTTGAAGTATAACAACCTTGATCGGCGGTGCAGCAACCTACTCCTGTAGACAGCACGACATGCAGGAGTCATGAATACGAGTCAGTTTATTTGTTGATGATGATTTTCCGATTAATTTAATGCGAATTTGAAGAGCAACGATCCAAATTAAATAGTTAAAATGAGAAATATTACAATTTTCAATTGTGATTGATGTGTATTTGTGTCTTAAGATAAACATGAGGATAGTATTAACATATCTTTCTATTTTTCCAACAAAGTAATAAAGCACAATAAAACAAATGACCTAAACTAAGTAAATAAGAATTTTAAATGAATAAACCACCCCGCAACATTCATGGCACATTAGAATTTCCTTGCATTTAAGTTAACTAAGTTCTTAAAATGACTTTAGAACAACACCGAAGAAACATTTGTAAATATTTCAGCCCGTTTCAGAAGCTTTCCTTCCGCTGAGACACTTTGCTGAGAGAGTTTTCACAGGCATTCAAACATAACAATACCAATATAATATCAATTTACCAATTATTCGTTAATTGATTGATTTCACGGTTGCAAACTACCCCTAGGGGTAGGTCCACTAAGTTAAAGGGGTGGAGTTTTCACTAATGCAAAGGGGGTAGAAGTTGGTATGGACAAAAACTATTTTGCGCGCAACTGTTTTCAAAAGAAAAAAAACAACATGAATTTCACCACTTTTTAACTTGCACAACTACGGGGTTGAAAGAAGGCTTAGAAGTTTAGTACGAGAAACACCTATTTTTAGGGTTCCGTACCTCAAAAGGAAAAAACGGAACCCTTGTAGGATTACTTTGTTGTCCGTCTGTCGGTCTGTCAAGACCCTTTTTGGAACGCGTGGAGGTAGCATGCTGAAATTAATATCAAATACTTAAGCTTGCGGTCCCTTGAAGCTGTGAGAATATCAACCTTATAAGTAAACGCATTCAAAAGATACAGTCATTAAAAAGGTAATTTCCATACAAAATGGCGAAATCCGAAAACCTGAAGGGTACTTCCAATTGTCCTAGAAAATTGAAATTTGGTATGAAGGTAGCTCTTATAGCACAACCACTCATAAAATCTAAATTTTTTATGTCTGTAGATTTCACAGACCAATATAAGTTGACCCCACACTGCGTACATTTTGCTTAGAAGCAGGGCACTGCTAACACTGGACTTCTTAAAACACTGGGGAAAAGCGTTAAAATCTTTCTACGGAACCCTCGTGCGCGAGTCCGACTCGAACTTGGCCGGTTTTTTTAAGTTAGAAAACTAAATGAATATACCTACTTGCCATACGTTTGATCATGTTTGATTTAAGTTTTATGTAAGTATTTCCTTCAATATTTATTATGTTTATCTTTTTAATAAAGACTCTTCAAGTGAAATAAAAAAAACACAAAGTTTCACTTTCACCAGTTTTAGAAATTCGACCTCTAAGGGGGTGAAAACGGTGAAGACGACTTATAGTTATAGATGACCAACCGAGCACTGCAATGCATGAGGTACGATAACCGTTCCAATTTTTGACACCTTAATTTCAACAATTGACACCCTGACACCAACAACTATTGGCGCAGCATTGGGTACTGGGAAATTATTTACCTTAACTTAACTTTATTCAACTTTTATTGGTCGGCCGAGTAGCCTAGTGGTTAGAGACGCTGACTATGAAGCTTGACGTCCCGGGTTCGAATCCCAGTCGGGGCTAATGTTTGTATGATGAATACGAATATTTTGATCTCGGGTCTTGGATGTTTAATATGTATATATATAAGTATGTATTTATCTATATATGTATGTTTATCCGTTGTCTAGTACCCATAGTACAGGCTTTGCCTAGTTTGGGACTAGGTCAATTGGTGTAAATTTTTCCCATGATATTTATTTATTTATTTAAATTGAGATTAATTTAGAGCGATTTAATTTAAAAAATACGTACGTACCTGTTTCTTGTAGGGTGTAATCCATCCCATCCTCTTACTCTTAGTCATGTCTCACTTACCACAAAATAATCTGCGCTTTATATATTTTTTGCTTAATCAAATATCAGCCTTATGAGGTATTATACCGACTTACAAATGATAGAATAATCGAAATATTTTGTAAGTATTTTATTTTACTAATAAACTTTACAAAGAAGATGACATTTCGGATCTGGTATTGTTATAACATCGTTACAAAATTGTAAAAAACTGGGCAAGAGCACGACGGGCCATGCCAAGTGTAAGGTTCCGTGACCTACAAAGAAATGCACTACCGACGAAATTAGCGTATCTAACAACAATACAAATATTCTTTATTGTAAGCCGCAAAATAGTACAAGGAGATTACAGAAAAACAGGTATACTTACGTTCTTTTGTTGAGAAGCGCAGTTTTTCGCCAATGACTAACCCAAAACGGTAAATCCAATCACATTCAAAACAATTTTCGGTGAAATATTTATTAAGCGTTAAGTATGTACCTTCGTAAATTTTTCGTATTTTTTTATCCTACGGTTTTGAAGATTTTATGCAACTTTCGGAGCGATCATTTCAGAAAATATGCGCTTAATCAAAAAAAATCTTAAGAACCTGAAAGTTTTTTTAAAGAGCTATCGAAATACGTGTTTTTCTGTTTTATATTTTTCAACTTTTGTTACTTATGGAGTGCCGAAGAAATATTTTTTTTGTTATTTAACTACTTATCAAACTCGGTAGCGTTTCTACAAGACACCATACTTCAAATTTCACCAATATAGTTTTCTAGTAAAATGCCTGTGACATAATGCCTCTGTGAATCTATAAGGGTCCCGTTTTTGCCATTTTGGGTACGGAACCCTAAAAGGTGTTTGTTCAGGTATTTTAAACATTAGCACAAGTGTTTCGCGAGAAACTGGTGTCGTAGCGCAGAAAGTTATTTGCTCCAATTTAATTGCGTACTTATTGTAAATAAATTTAATATTAGAACATGGTTTCTACAATGAAAGAATGCAAAGATTCAATAGGTAAAGCCGGATCAATATTTTGTGAGATCTGACGTAAGGGACGCGATTTTTGTGATGGGGTAAGTAGACCCCAATCATGGTGGTCATAGAGATCATCTTGATTGTGACATTCGAATTACCGTCGACGGTACTCTGACTCAACCTCGTATTTATACTTTGACGAAATTGGAATAACCACCCTAGACCGCGAAGCTAAGGTGGTTATTCCAATTTCGCCTAAGTTTATATACGAGGTTGAGTCAGAGTACCGTCGATATGTCGATATACAACTCCAGATTAAATATTGACAACGACTAGCTACTACGAGAATCGATGCCTTGTCATTAGTTGTCAGTTCCATTTCGTCATCGTTTAGCAATAAATACACTTGAGAATTATGCACTTTTTCTGTCGGTGAAATACCTCTAGACACATTATGAATAATGTTTCGTTCTTGATTAGGGAATTTTGAATAGGGGATTATTATTTCCAATTATTAATGTCTCACCATAATAATTATTAAACAAATCGTAAATACTTACAGTTGTCTCGGCGCCCAAATACGAGTTTGTGCCTTGGGATAAGGGGTAAGGGTGCGCTCGGGCTCCACAAGGAGCTGAGTTCCGAGTACGAATATATATACGAATCCTGGGTAACGCAATCGAGAAATTTGTATGACGTTTGGATTAGCCCCCGCTCGTGAGCGTATTAGGAACTAAAATTTTGTATGAAGTTTCTCGTCTTCGATACGATAACGTTACGTTACGCAGGATTCGAGTATTCGTACTCGGGCCTCTGAGCAAACGCCTGAAAGAGGCAACACGACAGGCGACCCTTGCGCGGGCGCTTTCTCGCGCAAAGAATTGGTATCGCAATTCAGCGCGGGAATGCTGCCTGCGTGATGGGCACCCGCCGAGAGGTCCAGGACTGGAACTTTAATTTTTTAAGTTAGGTTTACTTTTAGTCATTTTATTTACTTTGATCAATATTTTGTGAGATCTGACGTAAGGGACGCGATTTTTGTGATGGGGTAAGTAGACCCCAATCATGGTGGTCATAGAGATCATCTTGATTGTGTCATTCGAATTACCGTCGACGGTACTCTGACTCAACCTCGTATTTATACTTTGGCGAAAGAAAAATTCGGGTTCGAAACTTTGGGTCCATGGGGTCCCAGCGCTTACAAGCTTATTTCTGAGTTACAAAAGCGCTTAGTTGATGCAACTTGTGACCAAAGGGCTGGCAGTTTTCTCTCTCAAAGAATCAGCATCGCTATTCAGCGAGGCAACGCTGCCAGCCTTTTGGGCACTATGCCACGGGGGCCTTATTTAGATTTAATTTAGTTTTAAGTTGTAGTTTATTTAGTTTAAGCTTAGATTTGATGTCATTGTAAATTGCTTTTATTATGTAAATAAAGTAAATGTTATTCATCAGGAAATTTACTTTGTAGTTTTATTTATTCAAAACAAATATAGGTACAAGAGACCAACTCTTGTACCTACATTTGTTTTTGAATAAATAACAAATCGTGTGATGACATTTTGACATTATCAGCCGCACAATTAAAACATTAGGTAGGTATACGCTCACCGGCAATTCCGCCTGTGAATCACGGCAAAACCTGAGATGCATCCTGATAATCTTCGGTAACTTCTTTTACCTTAAATCTGTTTTGAATTCAGTCCAATTTCTAATGCTATCATCATCATCATCATAATCACTAGCCTTGTTCTACGTCCCACTGCTGGGTATGCTTGGGCTCTCAGAATGAGAGGGCTTGGGCTATAGATCCCACGCGGGCCCAGTGCGGACAGAGAACTTCGCACACACCATTGAACTACTTCGTAGGAGTATGCAGCTCGTGATAAATTACCAGATAATTTCTTTATCTTCTATCTATACCTATAAAATAGTACCGTGACTGACTGATTGACAACGCACAGCCTAAACCACTGGACCTATAGACTTGAAATTTGGCACACATATACCTTGAGTATCCCAGAGGTGCACTAAGAAGGGATTTTTCTAAATTCCCACGGGATAGGGAACTAGCCCATTTTGAAACGGGGGCTAAGCCGCGGGGCATAAGCTAGTTTCGCACATAAATTCCATAAAAACAAAAGTGTGAGCCTAGGCTCGAGCCTACGACCCTGCGCTTGACACGCCATAGGTCAAACCACTAGGCTATCACGGCTTTTCGTTTCTAATGCTATTCCGACTACTTAACTGTTGATCAGCTTCTAATTGCATTGCAATTACCAAGTGCAAAACACGCTCGAAAGAAGTCATCAGAATAATTCACCGCCGTCAGTCTATAGGGTTGCCTGATGGTCGGGATTTGGCTGGATTCTACCGAATGTTTGAAAGTCTTTCCGACTCCCGGCAAAGTGAAAAATATCCAGATATCCTAACCAACTTCTAGAAAAGTTGAAAAACCCCTGACATTGTCATTTCAGAGCTCAGTATTTCGAAAACGGGTGAACCGATTTTAATGAAACTTAGCTAAGAACCATCTCGATTAAATTAGCTTTCGATTAAAAAAACCGCATCGAAATCGGTCCATCCGTTTGGGAGCTATGATGCCACAGACAGATACACAGGTCAAACTTATAACACCCCTCTTTTTCGTCGGGGGTTAAAAAACAACTTCATTTTATAAAAAAATAATTTCAAGTTCCAAATTTTCATCAAGCGAAACGTTTCCGCTCCGACGCTGTTCGGGATTTTGGGACGTTTTCCAAAATCACGAAAAAAACTTTTCCCCCGATAACAGGGTCATTCGATCTGGCAACCCTACGTCAGCCGCTTAACGGCGCCGGCGCCTTGTCTGGATTAACTCTCGTTTTGTTTATTCTCTAATTAATAATATCTCCGCCGTAATCCTGCGCACCGGCAGTGCCTGAAATCATTCTGTTTCGAGCCTCCAAAGTTGGAGCATGACAGCTTAGTGACAATGTTGACGCCGTTGGTAAAACAGGTGCGTTATTTTTTTTAAAGTGGGAAAAAATCTAAAGTCAAAGAAAAAGATTTTGTGGAAGAAATCCTGAGGCATCAATTTCGTGTTTAGTTGTTGGTGCATTTTTTTTAATAATCAATGTTAAAAAATAAGGGATGTGAAAATCTGGCTTCTGCCGATTTCTACTAGTGCATGTAAGGCGTCACGTCACAGGTCACGTTATTACTAAGTACCTAATTAAAATATTTCACTGTTATAAAAAAAAACGCTTCGTTTTTTTTTACTGTTATTAACGACCTTGTTATTTTTATATTGTTTCTAAAGTTTATTTAACGGCCCGTTTTATACATATTATAGAAATGTATATAGTTTATACTTATTACCCGAAATACCCGACGCAAAAACAGTTGTGTTATAAGTCTGACCGATTTGTGTGTATATATCTGTCCCTATGTGGCACCGCACCTCTTAAATGGGTGAATGCGGTTTTTTTTTATTTGAAAGCAGTTTTCCTATCGGTGGTTCTAGTAGCTAAGTTTCATAAAAATCGGTTCAAGAGTTTTTGAGATAAACATACCTAGTTATTTGAAATTCGAAATGAAAATAGCTGGGGTTTTTCAACTTTTTGAATTTGTCGTTATTTCTCTTATACCTAGTTCACACGCATAAACCCATACAGTTTGTGAGCCAAATCGGTCCATTAGCTTAGGAGCTACGATGCCACAGACAGTCACACACACGTCAAACTTATAGCACCCCTCCTTTTGCATCGGGCATTATAAATGAAAATTAAAGATGTATAGTCAGCGAAAATAATCGATTTATTGATTATTTTTGTTTTTATTTTTATGAAACATTCATAGAATGAAATTCAACATACAATGACAATGCAAAGAAAAATTCGTTAAGCAGCTGGACTTGAACCAGCAACCTCGGTAATCCGTATGATTGTTGCTGACTGGACGTCTATTTTTATACAGTCATGGGCGGTGTCCGGCGTGCTGCTCAACATGCTGGCGCAAGGCATGGTGCTGAGCTATCCCTCGGTGCTGCTGCCGGCGATGAAAGTCCCCGAGTCCGAAGTCCACACTGACCTGGAGACGGCTACGTGGCTTTGTGAGTTCCTTATTCCGCAAGTTCATACTGTTAATTTGCAGCGGGTCTATTTTTAAACCGCGACAAAAAAGAGGGATGTTATAAGTTCGACACGTGTATCTGTGTGTATTTGTGTATCTGTGTATCTGTCTGTGGCATCATAGCTCCCAAACGGATGGACCGATTTCTCGAAGTAATCGAGATGGTTCTTAGCCAAGTTTCATTAAAATCGGTTCACCCGTTTTTGAAATTTTTGAACTTTGAAATGACAATGTCGGGGGTTTTTCAACTTTTCTAAGTTGCTTAGGTTATTAATTTATTCCCATATAATTTAAAGTAATGATTAGAGAGAGGAAATATATTCACGTACATTCGACATTAAACAGGAAAATAAAATAGAACCTACATTTGAAACAATAAAATACAACAGAACAATAACAGGATTGCACAGAATGATGTGAAATGGGCTGGGGCAGCATGGGGCAGCTGGGGGAGCATAACGTTGCGACAATCCGCAACGCTGTTATTCATAACGTTGCGACAAGCCGCAACGCTGTTATTCCACGGGGCTCATTTTAAACTAAAACTAGTCACGAAGTAGGTACGTACACAAACTGTGATGACACGAGAAACAGTTTATATACATACTTGATCCTTATCTTAATCTGTCACTAGTCATAACTCTTTTTTTTCTCTGAAACTTTTAATTTTTCAGGATTTTAACATGAAACTACCGTGAGATTCAATCATAGTGCAATAAACGGATTACTCACGCATGTCAGTACATACAGTCATGTCACGAATGTAGCCCCAGGTGTTCAGGATTATTATAATTAGAACGTATCTTAAACTTTTTTTTTGTTTTTTTTTTAACGATGGGAAATGCATTGCATTATGTGGGACTCACCTCCCCGAAACTTCCCCCCGTAAAGGGAGTAGGGGGGAGGGGGGGGGGTTATACCCACTAAAATCTACCGGTGTTGTCCTCCTGCCGGATTGGTATAGGCGCCGGGGGATCCCTAGGGATGCACCAGCGGCGCCCTCCGGATTATAACGTAAACTAACTTAACCTTTAGAGTTCCATTACAAAATTCCAGATTTTTTTACGGTTTCAGAAAAAAAGAGTTAAGTCTAGTGATAAATTATGACTTATGACATGCTTATGACAAAAAAATTCAATTCAAAATTTTATTCAGCAAATAGGCAGTTGAATGCTCTTTTACACGTCATTTTTTCGAGTCAACCAGCGCTTTCGGAAAGACCATGATTGCCAAGAAGAATGCGCCGCAAGAAACTTGGCACAAAGTCATTTTTTCTAAAAACAAGTTACATCAGATCTTAAAATACGTAACCACAGATAAATTACACAAAGAAAGCTCACTCTATCGTTAAAAACAAATAAAGAGAAAAAAAAAAACCGTATTTTAGAAAAAAGTGTAAAAAAATAAATATTAGAACAGCAAAACCAGAACACTTTAATTTATTGGCACGTTTTAATTGAGCAGGAGATGTATAGGGTCTCCAGGTCAAATATCTTTAGAATTACAAGGGGATGTATAGGGTCCCAGAATTAATACTATAACATGATACTTAATCTAAATGGCTTAGAGATGTATAGTCTCTAGGGTCAATTTAAACTAAATTTAAAATCAGCAGATTTGTAAAACGCCTCCACGGTCAAATAATAAGTATAATAATACATATGCATAAACTGGAGATGTATATGGTCTCCAAATGTCAAATAACAAAATTGATGAAATATACATTTCATGTCATCATGTCAAATAAATAAAACATTATTTGTCAATTATATATAATTAGTACGCAGCGGATAATGGCAACAGAGCCAGACACCATACACGAATATCTTCGGGACGCAGCCAAGTCACATTGGTATCCTAATTATCATCTGTTTTCGACCTTGGCCAAGTGGTATTATCACATAAGTATTCATCCACTTTGTAGTATGCTTTTTTCAGGAGAGCGGCCTTTATGTAGCTTTTGAATGAATTGTGAGGCAATTCCCATGCTTCTACAGGCACTTTATTGTAGAACTTCACGCAATTTCCCAAAAACGACTTGCTGACTTTTCGTAGACGAAATTCAGGGACGGCAAGTTTATGCTTATTTCGAGTGTTGAAACCATGCACATCCGACAATTTCTTAAAAGTTTTGATGTTCTTATGTGTATACAATATTACATCATATATATACTGAGATGCCACTGTATGGATGTCGATTTCTTTAAAGCGTTCTCTAAGTGAATCTCGGGAGCCAAGATTGTAAATGGACCGGACCGCCCTCTTCTGCAGGATAAAGATTGTCTCTATGTCGGCCGCCTTGCCCCAAATTAGGATGCCATAAGACATAATGCTGTGAAAATAACTGAAGTAAACTAACCGCGCAGTTTCTACATTGGTGAATTGTCGGATTCTTCGTACAGCATAAGCGGCAGAGCTCAATCTACCAGCAAGACCAGATAGGTGTGGGCTCCATTGCAAATTGCGATCCAAAGTAAGCCCGAGAAAAACAGTCTCGTCCACGAGGTTCAGCTTCTCTCCATTTAATCTGATAGTAGTGTCAACGTGTCTTACATTAGGCAACGAAAATTTTATACATTTCGTTTTAGCTGCATTCAGTAGTAAATTATTCGCAGTAAACCATTTCAGCACATCTCTTAGGGTCACATTGATTTGACTTTGATCTTCCTGTTGCCTGTTGACTTTAAAAATGAGAGAGGTATCATCAGCGAACAGTACTATGTCACATTTATGTTCTAGCAGGTGGGGCAAGTCATTTATGTACACCAAGAAGAGAAACGGACCCAAAATAGAGCCCTGTGGTACTCCAAGCTTCACCGGTGGTCCACGTGACTGCACTCTATTTATGTCTACTTTCTGGATTCTCTGGCTGGGATAGGACATAACAAGGTTCAGTGCATTAGCTGTGAGTCCGTAGTGTTCAAGTTTGCGGATAAGCGTCTCGTGCTCTACGCAATCAAATGCCTTGGAGAGGTCGCAAAATATTCCTATTGCATCTTGCGATTGTTCCCATGCGTCGTAAATGTGCTTCATGAGATTTGCAGCCGCATCCGTTGTCGAGCGGCCCTTTGTAAATCCAAATTGCTGACTGTGAAATAGTTCATTAATATTCAAGTGATGAAGCAATTGATTTAGCATAATTTTCTCAAACACTTTACTTAGTACAAGAAGCACGGCAACCGGTCGAAAGTTACCAGGCTCAGATGAGCTGCCAGCTTTGAACAAAGGAATAACTTTACTGTACTTCATTAAGTCAGGGAACACACACTCATCGACGCAGTTGTAAACATGACGGCCAGATATGGTGCCACAATACGGATGACAGATTGCATTACTTTAACTGAAATACCCCAATGATCCTCTGTGTTCTTAATTTTCAAAGATTTAAATGTTTTAATAATCTCTTCTGAGTTTGTGTGTTTAAAATCAAATTTCAAGTTACTATCCTTTTGAACCACATTTAAGTATGAGCCAGCCAGCGCAGTGGATGACTTTAAGTCACGAGTTGTATCTACAGCTACATTAGAGAAAAAATCCTCAAAAGCACTCGCCACTTCTAAATCTGAAGTAACTATTCTTTCATCTATCTTTAACTTATATTGGCTATTATGGGGCTTTGATTTACCTGTCTCTGAATTTATTACGTTCCATACTGCTTTTACTTTATTATCAGCAGATTTGACTTTATTACTAAGATAACCCGCTTTGGCGGCCACACAAACTTTTTTAAATAGTTTCGAATATCTTTTAACATAGTCTCTAAATGTGGGGTCGTTATTGTAGCTTTTCATTTCATATAGTTCGTAAAGTTTAGTCCTACTCCTGTGAATCCCGACCGTGGCCCAGTCACTGAACCTTACCTTCTTACCATTTTTCTTGATAGTCTTAAGTTTGAAAATGTTCCCAAACTCTCGATTTATTATAGTAGTCAGGTCCTTATATAAGACGTTAGGATCATTCTTCTCCAAGTTTGGTTGAGGAACCTCACTGATAATACTTTCCTTAAATCTTCCTACACGGTCTTCGGTTACCGGCCTATAAGTAATTAATTGCTCCTTCGTCTGCTTAGGCATTTTAAAAACAGCTTTTTGGCCGCTATGATCGGAACTGAAGCAGTTAATAATTTCTTTGTTCGTAGCTTCACACTTGCAAAAAATATTATCCAAGCATGTGGCCGTGTTGGCCGTCACTCTAGTCGGTTCCTCAAAAAGATGATGCAAGTTAAATGATTTAAAAAGGTTCAGAAGTCTCACGGAATTCCTATTTTCAGAGTCCAGTAAATTGACATTGAAATCTCCACATACTATAGTATATTTACTACTATTAAAGACTTGTTTCAAAGCATCCTCCATCACGGACTCGAATAGACTAAAGTCTGAGGACGGTGGCCTGTATACACATAATACGATGTGATTATCCAATTCAACACACGAAATCTCAATAACTCGTTCTATTGAAAGTTGAACTAAATTTTTTCGTTCTTTACACTTATAATAATCTTTTACAATAAACATAGTTCCTCCATGTATTGCTGAATTTCTAGTGTAGGAGCTGCCAACCCTATAATTATGAATGTTCGATATCAGCTCATGCTGTTTCAGCCAGTGTTCAGTAATACACATTACGTCTATATTAAAAGCATCGAGGAATAGTCCGATTTCAATTGCTTTGCTGGAGAAGCCTTGTATATTTTGATGAACCAAAATGAAACTATGCTCCTCCGCTGTCTCACGCATCAGTTTAAAGACTGGCGGTCCGCGGGCGGCGCGTTCGCGGGGGGGCCGGCGGGGCCGGCGGCGCGTTCGCGGGGGGGCCGGCGGGGCCGGCGCCGCCGCCGCCGTCCGCCGCGTACCCGTGCCCAGGTTCTATATTATACGCTAGTAGTTTTGCTGTTGCTAATTTACATTGAAAACGGTTTTATAAATTTATTATTATAAAAAAAATGGTATTTGCTATTATAAGAAGTTACATTGTATAACATGGCATTCCACTTAGATATTACAATATTTCGCTCGTATGAAACCGACCTAGAATAAGGGAACGCACACAAGATAATCTTGTGGATACCACGCTGCTCAACGGCTGACAGCGCTCGTAGTAAGTCTACTACTACAAACATTACATTATGGCTTTTTTTTTTATGAAACAAAGGGACCCGATTTGCAACACATGCCGAGTTAATACGAGTACGCCATTCTGAGCATCTAATCAACGACCAAAAAAGATCTATCTATATGTAGATCGCGGTCGCACTTACGTCTGAATTAGGTACTATTGGCAAATTGGCAGCGCCACTAGTGGCACGTATCGACAACAAACATTTCTCATACCATAATTGACACTTTAACGAAAACACGAGGCGTATTTTTTGGCCGTCGATTACACTAGCTAGAGGTCATCAGGTTGAAGTCTCTGCCAAAGTGAAAATACGAGGCCGGAATGACACTTTGGATGAAGCTTATGGTCTCACCCCTTAAATCTTAGCTTTCTGTGCATCTTCATTTTCCTCTAATAGCTATTAAATGGGCGGCGATGATGTCTTTAAGTACCTATTACCTATTTTTGCTATTAAATTGTTACAATTGCCTCTCATAATAAGAATGCATCTAAAATACTAACGGACGGACATAGAGACTCAGTTGATGGTACAGGTTGTCTTAAATTGCTGCTTTAAGCAAACAAAATTGACGTGATCCTTGCATTTCAGCCTCACTGGTGGGTCCAGCCTGCCTCCCCGGCTTCTTTGCCTCGTCGTTCCTCATGGAAGTCTGCGGGCGGCGGCTCGCCCACGCGCTCCTCATACTCCCGGGTACGGTCGGCTGGTTGCTTATCTACTTCGCAACAAACGTCCCCATGCTCGTGGCTGGCAGGATCCTCGGCGGCGTCACCTGCGGCGCCACCGTCACCCTCGGAGCGGTCGTCATCGGGGAATACACCAGCCCACAGCTACGCGGAATGTTCTTGAATCTGAAGACAGCAGCGGTATGTCTAGGCAACACTGTCATCCACATAGTCGGTCACTACTTCCACTGGAAAACGGTAGCCATCTTTGCTATAATCCCGCACGTTGCTGCGTTTCTTATTGTTTGTACATGGCCGGAAAGCCCGGCTTGGTTAGCTGCTAATCAGAAGTTCAGCCAAAGTGAAAAGTCTTGGTTATGGCTGAGGGGAGATGCTTCGGATGCTCAAACAGAATTCGAAAACATGATCAGAGCGCAGAAAGAAAGACACGCCGCGGAGTCAGCAGAGAAATCGAGCCTCAAGAGAAGTCTCGTTGAGTTTTTCAAAAAGTTTACTATGAAGGACTTTTTGAAGCCAATGTTGATCATAATGATCGCTGGTATACTGTTAGAGACATGTGGGAGGCATGTATTTCCAGCTTATGCATTACAAATAATCGGAGACATCACTGGAGATAAATCTCAATCATTCTACTATACTTTGGTAATAGATATAATCACAACAGTCAGTTCGACGTTTTCTTCAGTTTTAGTCCGTATGCTGAAACGACGAACGCTGCTTTTCGTGAGTGGTGGAGCCGCTTTAGTGGTACTTAGCGGCATCTGTACCTGCTTGTACTTAATTTCCATAGACGTCATCTCAAAAGACCGAGCATGGATTCCTATATCTATGTTCATGCTGTACTTTGTTCTGACCAACTTGGGTTGTACTCCGATTCCTTTAGCACTACTTGGAGAAGTGTTCCCTGTAGCACACAGAGGAGCCGGTTCGGCTATGTCAGGGATAATTGTTTCAGTATATCTGATGCTCGCTTTAAAGATAACTCCAATCTTGCTCGAAAGTTTTAAAGTCTATGGAACATTTGCTATTTTCGGGGCCGCGATGGGATCAAGCCTGGTGGCTTTGTACTTCACTCTTCCTGAGACGAAGGACAGGACACTACAAGAGATCGAGGATTACTTCAACCATGGAAAATTCATTGATAAGAAGTCTCATCATGATGGTGAGGAGAATCTGAAGATGATTAAGAGTTGAGTAGATTGACGAGAAATGGACACTGTGTTTAGTGGTTTGTGTAGTGATAATGAAGTAGTTGGCTATAGAGTAGGTAGAAGATATTTTTGTGATTACTAGCAGACACGAGGGCTCAAAAGATTATTAAGAAATCTGAAAATCTTCTTTGCTTTTGAAGAAGAAAACGAACCAGGTTCTTGAGTAATGATACGAACATGTTTTTAACTTACAATAATGTCAATTGTGTAGGTGCCTATATATTATTAACTACCTATACTTTTAGTAATGAAATGTGATACATTTAAAAACGTATTAGGTATTACCTTTTAAATACTTTCCTTAAGACTTGACCATGGACGCAAATAAAAGATTCGTGCTTAGATAAATTTCAATTTCAATACAAAAGAACTACCTATACCTTATTAGAAATGCCCTTATTAAGAAATCAGGGATCTACAATTGATCTACTTAAGTAACTTTGACTCCATAATATCCATAATTACTTAATTAATTACATCGCGTTGAGGGAGACACTATCTTTTCTCGTCTAAAATCGTCTCGTCTAATATAAAATATATGCTGACGAGCAGAAATAAAGGGACAATAAATTCCACTGTAACTATATATATATAGGTACTATATACATATATATAGGTACTATATATGTATATATATATATAGGTACTATATATATAGGTACTCCTGTAAACTGTAAAACTAGTGAAATTTCTCTGTTGTTTTTACTTACTTACTGTATTGTTAGTTGTATTTTTTAAAGTGTAATGTACCTAATTGTAATTAATAAGTATCTATTCATCTATGGAACCTTCAAAGAAAGCGACCCATTATTTTCGTGAGTGTAGTTTCGCTAAATTTGCGTCGTGGTATTCTGATTTAGGGCCATTGTTGTATTAAGATAAGATGTAATTATTCCGCTATAATTATGGCAGCATAAACTTCACGTCAGAGGCAATATGACGAAGATATATCACAGTGGCATATATGATGATTTGTCTGTTTAAGCGATTACGCGACGAAACTAAATATTAAGTATAATAAATATAACGAAACTAAAATCGAACTGTTAGTTTCAAAGCTCCTATTACTTATTCGGTGTTTTTTAGCTAAGTATTCAAGCGACTATGTTTCGTTTGGTTCGCGATTCCTTTTCTAAATTCTAAAAGAGGCTCTTTCGTAGGCCCATGGAAGCTATCCCCAGCTTGTTTCGATTACGATATTTTGGCGAAACTTATTATTTTTCTCTGTACAATGGGTTAACATTCTAGTTTTCGCGTCGTGTGTTATGGTGACAGGCCTGTGATTTTTTTTTTAATAACAACTGTTCCATTTTAGTGTGGCCTTTATTACCATAAACTGTTTCTCAAGCTAAATTTTATCGATTATTTTCCGGCAGCGCCCGGAAGAATTGTGTGCTTAGCAAGGTCTTTCCGCGTTCCCAATAGAGGCTCTTGAAAACTGTCATAACTGTTGCATACAACAGTAGGTACTTATAATGGATAAATACATACATGAATACATTAAACACTCCAAGACTCGTGAGCAAAGACTCGTATTCATTACACAGATATATCTGTACCGACCGGGGATCGAAACCCGGACCTAAGATTCGTAGTCAGGAGGTCGATTTTTTTAATCTCGCCCGATGACTAAATCCAGTGATTTGTAAAACGTTCGTATTTTTTCATCTCACCGGTGCCTAAAATTCTCATGCCCATGATATCAAATACATGCCCCACCCACTCGTAAACGAGATCACTGAGTGACTTCTTCACCACTGGCAGTGACAGCTAACCTCAATCCACTATGCTGACTCGCTTGTCTACGACAGAAACGCAAATTAAATTAGCTGCATGTTAATAGACGGGTATGACAATCAAAAATAAGGTTTTTGGCAAATAGTGATATCGAATCTCATAGGCAAGGACCATAAAAATAATTTATGGTCCTTGTCATGGGAGAGAATTTAGTCACCAAATGAGATACAAAAATGGTTTTGTAAACCACTGGGCTATCTGGTCGTCAAGGTCGTATATCGGAGTGGCTCTTAAAAATACCTGAAAATAGTCATATTTTAAGTACTATTTTCAGTATCAGGGATGTTACAACGTTACATAGGTATACTTATTTATTACGTATTTTGAGCACCATAACCTGTACGAAACCAGACACTGTTCACTCTACAAAGCCCGATACTTATAGGTAACTTCATCCTGATACAACATAAGATAAAAACATCACTATCAACACTAGTATTTGTTGAATGACATGATATTTTGAATGAGTCGAATAACATTATTAAATAAAGCAAATCGCGTTTAGCTTAAGAAAACATGTTATCGTGAAGTGTTGGTTTTGCAATAAAGGTCGTAAAATAATAAACTTGGGACAATAAACCAGAGTTGTTGGAGGTGATTGATAAACACTTGAATTGAGTGAAAATGTTGAAGAAAACTTGTCGTCGGTAATTTAAGTCATCAAAAATGCCATGGCAGTCCTAGTTTGAACTGTGACCTCTCAAGCAGAAGCTTGGGTTTTTCAGAATTTATGTGCGAAATTACGTTTGTAACAAGTAATGAGTTTTTCGGTGAAGAAAAACATTGTTAAAGGATATGCACACTCCTGAGAAGCAATTCAATTCGCGTGGGGGGCCTGCGCCCAACAGTGGGACGTGAAAAGGCAGAAGATGAAGTCGTATTTATAAGATGCAAGAAATATCGTGAGAATTTTACTGCATTATTATGGTCAATCTATAGTTCTATCTATACTTACCTATAAAACAGTACCGTGACTGACTGACAGACAACGCACAGCCTAAACCACTGGACCTAGAGACTTGAAATTTGGCAAACATATACCTTGAGTATCCTAGAGGTGCACTAAGAAGGGATTTTTCGAAATTCCCACGGGATAGGGAACTAGCCCATTTTGAAATATTTCACGGGGGGCAAAGCCACGGGGCATAAGCTAGTACCTTATAAAACAGTACCGTGGCTGACTGACTGACTAACTGTGACAGACAACGCACAGCCCAAACCACTGGACCTAGACACTTGAAATTTGGCAATCATATACCTTGAGTATCCTAGAGGTGCACTAAGAAGGGATTTTTCGAAATTCCCACGGGATAGGGAACTAGCCCATTTTGAAATATTTCACGGGGGCAAAGTCGCTCGGCATAAGCTATAGTAGTCTATAGACTATTATAGATCTTTTATTTCATTGCTGATGGCGTGAGAAGTTCGAAGGCAATGCGTCCGCTATGGCATTGAAAGCAATGCTCTTTTATTAAACTTGGCTTGGGCTAGGTGTTGATCAGTCAGTCAGTCATGTCAGTCAGTCCTGTCAGTCAGTAAGTCAGTCAGGACTTTTCCGTTTAAATGTAGATAAATAGGGAGATACTTACGGATACAAGAATACATGGAAAGACAGAAAAATATGACAAACCCCAGGATCGGACCCTGGCCCTTGGCATTCTGTGTCACGTGCTTTTCCATACACCAAAGTTAGGTACAGTCGATGAAATTAATTCCTGCCCACCATGGAACCTTTTCACAGTAAGACATTGCATTGCTTGACAAGGAAAATATTGTTATGACGTTTACTATGAAAATGTTCTATGGTGGGTCAGGAATTAATTTCCTCGACTGTACCTCGGCCTTTCTCAGAGAAGGCGATTTTTGGACATCCGAGCATTTATCGTAGGTTTCCTTGGGTGTATGAGACATTGAATTATTTTTTATAGTTACTACTAGGTTTATTCTACCTCGCACAGTAGAATTTTTCACGATACGATGGTTGTAACTATTTAAAAAAAAAAAACAAAACCCATTATCCTAAGCTCCGTTTAGCGAGCGGACTCCAAAATTAAGAACAAAACCCGATGTACTTTTGTGAAAACTAGGGGTAGCGAACATTAAGTGTTTTATTATCCTAGGCAATTAATTAGTTGGACTATACTTTTGTTACATTAATAATAGCGGTAAGGCATTACTAACATTAATATGATTTTTTTCCTGCGCGAGCGAACTTGCATCTAAAATCCATCAACAGTTGTAAAATCACAAATCACATCACTATTTCTAAGCTTACGCGCAACCCTATCCCTTTCAGCACGAGGTTATTTTTTATAAAACAAAAAAACAATTATTTATACTGTTTCCTTAGTCTTTGGGTTATATTTAATGAGGCAAAAATACAAAAAAAAATCTCACCCTTATTCACCCCTTTTAACCCCCCCCCCCCCGCACGATCGTATCATGGCGTTTTGATCCAACTGAAGTGTGTGTTTTAATTGGTCGTAGTTGTACGATAATTATAAATGAAAATATGGGTGAATCGAATAAAAATAAGTGAAATCAACTTTTTGGTATATTGATCAATGTATCACTGCGAGTAGAACAGTACAGTAGTATTACAAAAATCGCGTAACATTATTTTTCTCACAGAATGACAAAAACTTAAACCTTAAAAAAACTAATAATGAAACATTATAGAGGTAGCTACATTACTTCTTGTGGTACTCAAAAAAACAACTGTTCTCTCTTGAAAGACATAATAGACCTTGCACTTAGTGCACAATATTTTAGACCTTGATTTGCGGCCTTCCATACGTCAATATCGAGGAGAATCCATTGAGTTGTCGAAGGAGGACCTGATCTTCCAGGTCTGATTCGTCAAAATCAGATAGGTTGCCATCGCTAATTATTTGTGGCACTAAATCAGACGTTAAATGCCCTAAAACAAATAAAAAGTCTTTTTTAATAAATTCTTATTTATCGCCGTCCGACCTAACCGCCACGATCGTGTTTTATAACTTCACTGCAAACTAAAAACGTAAAAGTTTCACTGTAATTACAATATGAATAAAAACTACAACGAGTACTTTAACATAAAATAACAATAAAACACACATTATTGATTAACACGCAAAGTAAAAAAAATACCTACTTTGTACTCTGCCGTCCGTCATGAACACGTCCCATACTTGTCGCGGCCCAAAGAGAATATAATCACTACGTTTTAAGAGAGGGAACTTCATACAACACTTTTTGAGGAGGTTTACAACCTTTCCGTGCCAACATTCGCGTAAAAACAACAATGCTACCAACATGAGATGATGAACTGTCAATTTTTTTTATTCTACTCTGTGATTCTACTATTTAGGGATTGGCAAAGGTTAATAGGAATGTCCTGCATCATATCGATACTTTTTCTTTCATCGATATATCGATAATTTCAGGGATGTATGCAGTGGAGTTTGTCGATGAAATGTATAAAAATAAAACAATGAAAGTCAAGAAAATGGTAAATGGAATGATTTATTGAGTATTCATCTTAATATGAATAATATTATTACGTTTACGTCATATTCCAGTAATAATGTTACTTTTTTAGTTACCATTTATTTCACACCAAAACACCTCAATACAGACAATGAAAAGACTAAAGGCACTTCAAGAAAAAAAATCAAGATTTTATTCAGCATTACAAGGCAGCTGAATGCTCTTTTACGCATTTTTTTTTTTAGTCTACCAGAGCCGTGTTTTATAAAGCTACAAATTACAATTACAAAGCACGGATAATTTATCGCCGACATGTCTCTTCTATAAACCGCAAATATCACACATTCTATGGCCTTTACCCATGGTGAAAAGAACAAATTTAGAGTCACTGTCTTAATAATATGAAATCGTCAAATATCGCGATAGAAAAATCACACCACACGTGATTAAGAAAGTCCCAGTTTTCTTATAAACAAAACGGAGGAGCAATTGCTCTACACGACGTTTTATTCGCAGGAGTCATACATACTCAGTCATACTTGGAAAAACAAAAACACAGGAAAACTTTCAAAATTTTCACAAACGTGAATACGTCACGGCACACATTTTTTAACATTATGGTTGGGATGCCATAAAAAATAACAGAAATAGTACCACATTTTTGTTAGAATTTTTGCAAGTGCGTCTGTTGATGCAGTGACCCTCTAAAAATAACATAAATGTTATCAAAATTTGCATACTTAATGTTTCTCTGCGTTCGCATCCCAAAATAAAATAATTAGCTCATAAAATTTCTACCAATATTACAATTAGTATTTATGTGGCATTAATTAGCACTCAATGCTGCCAACGGAAACAGATGTTATGTTATGTAGGTAGAGGAGGGTTGTAAATTTCATAGAAAAAATTTTTTTTCTAAGTTTCCAGAGACTGGTAACTGAGGCCGAACCTCGCTGTCACAATTTTTTTTTTAATAATAATCGAACGCATGATCGATCGGTGCCGGTTTGAGGCGGGAAAAAGGAATTTATGGTATAAAAATATTTTTTTTAAGTTGAACGCACGATCGTTCTCATCTGTGCTGAAAGGGCTATTGCGATAAGCGTTCGCGTTCGGTCTGGTCGCGGCCGTCGTCTAGGTTGGATGCCTGCATGGTGTTGCTAGGCAAAACTCCATTTTGTGTTTCCCGTCTCTGCTAAACTCCGTTTAGTTGATTTATTTTTTACTGGCGTGCTTGTGGGTCTTCTTGTTTTGCCATCGTACAGTTCATTATCCTATGTTTACAATATATTAGCCGCGATTCCCTGAGCTGCGGGCATCACTAAATAAAAAATCGAAAATGGCTTTCTCCCTAAGCTCCGTCTACTAAACTCCATCGTATTTTCTGCTCGGAGCATTGAAAATTAAACGAAAATGTCACTGTATTTATATAAGCATCGACTTTTTTATGCTGATTGGTATTACATTATATTTAAATATCCCGACTGTCCCAGTAGCACGGTTACGTTTTTCAAGTGGATGTATATTTATGTGTATATATTTACTTGTCACGCTAATTGTTGTGGCGTAGGTCCTTGAGGAGGACCACAATCAGCAGGTAGAGCAGGGAGTGGGAAGAAAACAAGCACTTCAGCAAGACACTTTTATTCAAGCCAACAATAGCACAGACTACGCCTACGACTCTCCTATGAGCTACTATAGGATGGCACCGGCCTGAATAATGCAACCGACGGAAGGAGACCGTTCTTCAAGAGTAGGCGGCAGCGCGCGGAGTCAGCTGTAGGAGTAGCGACGAAGATGGCCTGTCTTCGTCGTGGTCTTCGGGCCCAGTTCCCTCAGAGCCGGCTCAGGGGTTGAAGTGGTGGTTAGACGGTGCCCAGGTTGATAGCGGTAGGGTGGTTCCTGGAAGGACAACAGGCATTAGGGCACTACTTGACCGCGGCTGCGCCTGGCCACTCGTAGGGGTCGGTTACTGTTCAAAGTCAACGGCCATCCAAGATAGTTTAAATTTGAAAACTAGCGGCGGTTAACGGAAAGAGTTAGGTGGCTCGGAACAGCTGTTACACTTACAGCAAAATACGGCACACTTAAGCGGGTCTGAAGCAATGGAAACTCACCCCAGCGGGAACTTGATGCTACACGCACTAGTACTTAAATTATTGATTTAAATATATATATTCTGGAGCTTAATTACGTGTGCTTAAAAGTTTGACGTGAGGTATTAGTATCGAGTACACACGATGACGGTCGCAGACCGACTGGCAACCGCCGCTTATATAGAAGTGCATAACTATCTATAGTTATTGTTATTATGTGTTTAGGGTTCGGCGAGCGGGAGCGCGTACAAACTGCCGGGGCTAATTGACCCGCGCGCAAAACAATTTTATTAGTGGTTCCGTACAATAATATTAATTAAATTTACAGTTTTATAATCGAATTAATCATGATACATATTCTTTAATGTTTTTTTTTATAGTAGTATTAATTATTATAGCTAGATTAGACGCAACGTTACATTGTGCAACATACAAAGGGCTTATTCCTTTTTCAATCATTATTTGTTTTTGATTTGATAAAAAAAAATCAAGTTTTAAATTCTTTCATATTAAAATGTAAGCGATAGCTCAACTCCGTCACGACATTTCTAGCTCCGTCTTCATGAAAAAATCAGTGTCTTATAAAACATAAACTAATTGACTTATTTAAAGGACAAAAGCACAGAAATGCTTCTTGTAGCATAGATTTTCACATTTTACCTCAATTATAGCTATAAATATAAAACCCAAAATCAAGACGGAGTTTAGGCTGAGGACACCGTTTCATGAGAATGACCGACCTAGTTAGTGCAAAAATATATTCCGTTGAAATTAATTGTGGTAGCAATTGTCTGAATTAACCGGTTGTCTTTGAAAAAGTGACCATGATAGGAGGAAAAAGTAGAATTGATTAACATTCATGAGCTAAATAAAGGGCAAATGATGCAATGTCGAAATTAGTAATATAAGCCACCGATTGAAATATTCTGTTGTAATTCGCTAGGTACTTAGCTTTTATGATTATAAATATATAAATAGCTATCATGGGACAATCGACACCAATTGACCTAGTCCCAAACTAGGCAAAGTCTGTAGAGGTACTATGGGTAGGTAGGTACTAGACAACGGATAAACATATTATATAGATAAATACACACTTATATACATATTAAACATGCAAGACCCGAGAACGAACATCCATATTCATCATACAATACTCCCGCACCATGCAACCCCGTATTTTATTTACGTTTTTAATCAAAAGTCGAAATATATGATTTTATTTGGTTTCAAAGTCCTATTCATACGCTAAGCATAGGATTTGCAGACGCGACGGCCTCGTATCGAATCGGTGCACTGTCATTGCGTCAATTTATTTTTATTTTATTTACACAGCTAATTGCCCTTGTAACAATCATTGCGATAAAAATAACATCCATATTTGTCTGCAACGTTGCATAATTATATATGTCGCTGTCTTTCAACGCACAATGGCACCACGCGTTATAGACTTTAGACCTAATTGAATTACTTTCTAATTTTTAAAACTTACTTTCTACATGTTCCCGCGTACAGCGCCATTATTGATTATTATTCATTTCAACGCCATCTATGGGCGATATTCGGAAACGTCAAGTGTTAAGCTTGAGTGCGGTCGACGCAGAACTAGCGATGGGAGGGTAAGTTTACTTGAGAGGCGACAAACGAACATTCTTGGTGGAACGGTCGAACTGTACGCACGTCAAGCTAGTTCTGCGACGAACACACCGCGTTTCCAAATTTAATCCATTCGTATCTGTGCGATCATTTAAGATTATAGTGTGTTTATAATTAAAATTGGATTAAACTCGATTACGGATCAACTACCGAACCTTATTTTACGACTCCTATCATGCCCGGTCAAGATGATAGCGGAAACTCGGATCAAGACCCGACATATAACCCTATATTCAGGGGGACTATTTTAACGGGTCAGGGCGAACTCAGAATCTATAAGATGAAAAACCGGCCAGGTGCGAGTCGGACTCGCGCACCAAGGATTCCGTACAAATATTTTTCCAGGTTTTTCCCAGTGTTATAAGTTTTCCATTATTACCAGAGCCCTGCTCCCAAGCAAAATGTACGTAGCGTGGGGTCATTTTATATTGGTCTGTAACATAAGGTGCATCGGGGCAATTCAGACAGAAATTTATGCGAGTTGACTAGAGGTCTATATTTTGTTTTTTTATTCAAAGACGTTTTGTATCTACTGTCGTTGTTGTTTTACCTCTGTTTACTTAATGAACAGACCTATCATAAATATGTAATAGAATCCAGAATACATAGTAGGGTTTTTAAAATTAAGCTCTTAAAGTATTGAGATCTAACTACAGGTTTCATAGAAAAAAATAAACAGAAAACTTCAAGTATTGACTTTATTACGTTCTACAATTTTTATAAATTTTAAATCTTTTTATTTTAATTTATCTTTATACCTAACCTATTTACATTTAGTGATTCCAAGGTGGGCTTTGAATTAGGTGTGAAAACAGTGAAAATATAATTCGTGTATTTTAAATGATAGTTTTTATATACGATCGAACGAGAGACAAAGATGGTGAGGCCCAAGCACGAAAATTTGAATCCTGCGTAACGTAATCAAGAAAAATTGTACGACGTTTGGAACAGCGCCCGCCCGTGAGCGTATTTGGTACTTAAATTTAATATGAATTTTCTCGATGGCGATAGGATAACATTACGTTCTGCAGGATTCGAATGTTCGTACTCGGGCCTCTGTTATACGAGTGAGGCAGGCGCCTGAGACCCAACTCCTAAGTCCGAAATTCGAAGTTAGTGTCCGACCATGTCCCTCTCGCTCTCGTGTTAACCTATACTGGCGTGAGCGGGACGTGGGATACGAACTTCGAATTTCGGAGTAGGAGCTCTGTTTATCATTACATGGTTGTGAAAGCGATATCAGAAGAATTACTTTGACGACCAGATAATTAACACTTAACGAGCTTAACCACCGTACCCAGAGACTCTAATTGTTCCTTGTTTTATGTAAGAGAAAAAAGTGTTTGTTAATTTAGTCAAAATCGATAATAGAAAAATGTAACATTACAGATGAAGGCCCGAGTCATTTCATTACAATTGTTCAACATAACAATAAAAAAATAGTAACATACTAATACACATTTATCAAGGACCATAAAACCAAGAGGACTGCCAGCGCCTATACGATGCCGCGTTCCTTTGAAATAATAAGCCTGCTGTAGCTAGTTTTACTATGGAGGGGTCTCTCTTAGGCGCCATCTAAATTCATTTTTTCTTTCAATTCATAGATGGCGCTATTGTGTTAGCCAGAGGTCTAAGTGTCATGCAAAATTAATGGTACAGAGACCTCTCTATAGTGAAACTAGCTACAGCAGGCTCATTCTTTTACAGGAACGCGACATTGTATAGCCATTGGCAGCCCTCTTGGTTTTATCGTCCTTGCATTTATTCACAAAACAGGTGTTGAATTAGACATAATGAAAACGGACATATCCCGTTTTCATTATGTCTAATGCAATTAACCGCGAATCATTTTAAACTGTTACAAGTAATATATAATCAAATTTGAGGAGGAATTAAGGGATCTCTACCAGTCAACCTTCTACGGTTGCTTACAGGCGTTCCATAGTAAAAAACACCAGTCTCACATCGCCCAAGTTCGATCGCGTATCAGAAATAATTGCATAAGTGATGCATTCAGGATACAATAGAAATAGTGACATGATTTATAAATGTATGAACTTAGCTTTTTAACTAGACAGACAAATTGATAGATAACGTTATTCAGAGACACTTATTCGCTGACAATATGATACCGGTTAACGCTGGCGAACTTTTTTTTTTAATACGACAAGGAAGGCAAACGAGCAAGTGGGTCACCTGAAGGTAAGTGATCACCACTGCCGATAGAGATCCGCAACCTCGGGGGGGGTTTGTAGATGCGTTGCCAACCTAGAGAGCTAAGATGAAACGCCTCTTGTGCCCGTTATTACACCGGCTGTCTTACTCTCCACACCGGAACACGACAGTCCAAGCACTGCATGTTGTATATAAAGCTATAAATGTCATCTGTCTGTCTGTCAAGTGAAAACAATACAAATTTACTTAACACTTTAAATAGAAAAGCGAATTACAAAACAAATCAGATCTAATTATAATTAGTATAGAACAAATATAATTTCATTATAAGCCTACAATTCGTATCAAAATTCTCTTTTCATTTTTAACATGAAACTACCGTGAGACTCAATCATAGTGAAATAAAAACGGATCACTCACGTATATAAGTCGAGTTTAGCCCGACATGTTTGGACTAATTTGTAGTCCTTCCTCTGGGAGCGCACGACCCAGCGGCGGCGAGACGCACACTGCACACATGTCGGGCTAAACTCGACTTATATACGTGAGTGATCCGTTTTTATTTCTCTTTTCATGTCAATCTGAGGTCTTATACGTATTTTTATTCGTCAGCGATTACTTACATAAAACATGCAGTCGTATACCGAAATGTGAAATTCAGACTGCAAATCTTATTAGGGTCCCGAACCAAAACGGCAAAAATGGTGGACTATCGTGTCTGTCTGTCGGTCACAGCTGGTTGCCCCAGGAACTACTAATGCTATCGATTTGGAGTTTGGAATAGTTATAGATAAGTAATACTTACCCAAATATTTTGCAAATAGAAAACAACAGCAGCTGAAAGGAGGTCTTAAAACTAGCACAGTTTTTTTGAAATCATCAAATATTATATTATAGTTTCCCTAAAGGACAAGAGATGGCGCTGCCCGCATATCCGTCTATACTAAACTGAACGGACTGTACGTGAAGTAGCACTATATATTAATAGACAGTGGCTCGGAACCCTCGGTGTACGAGTCAGACTCGCTTTCACTGATTGTTTATGCTTCGTCAAGGATAAAATACACGCAAGATTATAGTTTTAATTTTATTTTCACACTTCGGATGTTTAAAATCCACATACATATTGTATACAATACTTCAAATTCACCCATAGGATTCGGCAATCTTCGCGTCCACAGTGTTTGTCCTTTTCAATTGATTCATTAATGCTTTCGAATTGATTGCAATTGATTAATAGACTGGTTACTAATTTTACATAGCTCGTCAATATTACCAAATCGTCCACTTCCTGTCTCGTCCACATTCCCAATCCCAGTCTCATCTGAATCAAATGCAAAGGCTACGGCAGCGAACACGATGACAGCCGAAAGAGAGCTATGTAAATTGGAAGTAATGTAACGCAATTACATTTTCGTGTCATTCGTAATATTAGTCATAATTAAGTATTAACAGAGTCAAAGATATCCTTAAAAATGTAAGAATAAAGCCGACTTTAGGTCTGCAAGAAAAATCGTGCATGTTGCAGTACATTGCGGCGTTTGATCGCCCACTCGCGACTCGTTCGCTTCACGGCCTCGCATTGTATCGCAATTTGCATAATTTTTCTTGCAGGCTGAAGCCCATTTTAAGATTTTATCACATAGAAACAGACAAACTGAAAAACCCACACACCCACAACACATATTGGTCCGTGCTAAATACATATATAAAATATACATCTAACCGTCCGGGGTATATTGCACAAATATATGAAGATTCTTACTGTAATAGAATAAATAAAATATTATGACAGTCATATTGCTACCCATTAATGTTTTTTTAAGGCAGGGTATTCTGGCTAAGTGTGATCAACATTTACGTATCCTCACTTCGACCACAAATGAAACGGAAAAATATACCACAAATTAATTCACATTAAATATACAAATTGTGTACCTAAAATACAGGGTGTTACAAAAATGTGGGGTTAACGCATTCACTGCCGGCGACGCATATATGCGTCTTCCTGACAGTGACCCAGTGCCTCTGTCGCAATTTCACAGGTAATTTGAACGTACATGTGTGTTTGCGGCACCTGAAAAACTCTCAGGCCAAAGGGGTGGCAGCGAATGCGTCAAATGGTCTTTTATAAAGAGTCTACTTAGAATATTTGAATCACTGTATGAAACAAAAAAAAATTTTTTTTTCATACAATATGCAAACCCTAACCCAACATTTTTATGGGTCATTTTGTAACACGTTGTATTGCATTCCCATAGACAAGAATTATAAACTTACTACTCAAAAAATAAGGGCCACTAAGTATTCTGATCGTTACGTGAAAATTACATTAGTTTTTTTTTTAATAACAGTAATACAAGGCTTTTGTTTTATTTAGGCTAATAATAATTTACTTAAGTAGTCAATTTGCTTTACGTAACGATCAAAATACTCTTGGAACCTAAGTTCTTTTGAGTAGTATATAAGCATTAGGCTGCGCATCCACCAGTTAAGGTTTTTCTGGAGAGAAAAATTGGAGAAATGGCTCAGAAAAACTAAAAATCCAATTTTTTCTTGTTTCCAAACAAACTGCTCTAGTTACCTAACATACTAAAAATATTAAATTTAATTACAGTTTACATTACAGTGAGGTCTACACGCGTTAGCAATGCTTACTAACTTGCCTCCCTTGCCTGCATGCTTGCATGCCCCAAATAGCAGAATAACTTCATAGTTAACAGGGGAAAAAAATACGAAAAAAATTTACCTAGGCGGTAGAAAATTCGCCGGGTCAGCTAGTATAAAAAAAATTGAGTGGAAAGAACGAAGCTAAACGAAGGGACATTCTTTTAATTATCCCTTCGTGGCAACTTCTACGAATTCAACTATACGGGCCTTATGGCGAGCGTAGTGACGTCCTATATCAACATCTGTTCCAAATATTCAATCTATCCCTTGTTGCGACGATAAAAACATCTATCCATCTTCAATTTTGCCGTCTCAATAAACTCACTGTCGGGAGGCAAACCAATTCGCAGTTCTGTTAATTATTTTTTACACCTGTTTCTAAAATACTGTATTTTTTTCCTAATAATAAAGTGAGTTTTCTTTGTGGTTATGAGCTATTGTAACTTGCTTTTAGAAAACATGACTTTGTGTCAAGTTTCTTGCGGCGCATTCTTGTTGGCAATCACGGTCTTTCCGAAAGCGCTGATAGACTCAATAAATGACGTGTATAAGAGCATTTTACAACTACAATTTAATGCAAAAAATATATATTTTGAATCCCTGTTTGAATCTCTGCCGATGGGAGGACGGTGGGCTCCTCTAGTTAGATAGTATATTTACCTATCAAACCTAATAAGCCGTGATAGCCTAGTGGTATGACCTATCGCCTCTCAAGCAGAGGGTCGTGTGTTCAAACCCCAGCTCGCACCTCTGAGTTTTTCGGAATTTAGGTGCAAAAATTACATTTGTAATTTATCATGAGCATTTCGGTGAAGGAAAACAGCGTGAGGAAACCTGCACACTCCTGCGAAGCAATTCAATGGTATGTGTGAAGTTCCCAATCCGCACTGGGCCCGCGTGGGAGCTATAGCCCAAGCCCTCTCATTCTGAGAGGAGACCTGTGCCCAGCAGTGGGACGTAAATAGGCTGACGATGATGATATTTACCTATTAAATTCGTCAGTAGGTCAAGGCAAGAGATATATTAAATATTGAGAGAGATAGAAAGAGACCGGCTGCAAGTATTGTAGGCAGCTTGCCCTTAAGACACTGGAGGGGTTTCTTTAGTAAACCTGCGAGTATATTTGTGCAGCATACCGACGCTGCGCTGGCTACGCTACGACTACACTAACATATCATTTTGTGAATCTTGAGGATCTTGCCGAGCCGCTGTTTGGCCGTCTTCATACCCTTTTTCAGTCTTGAATCTGTCAAAACAAAATAAATATCATGGGACAAATTGACACCAATTGACCTAGTCCCAAACTAGGCAGAGAATGTACTATGGGTACTAGACAACGGATAAACATACTTATATAGATAAATACATACTTATATACATATTAAACATCCAAGACCCGAGAACAAACATTCGTATTCATCATTCAAACATCTGCCCCGACCGGGATTCGAACCCGGGACCTTAAGCCTCACAGTCAGGGACTCTAACCACTAGGCTATTCGGTCGTCGAAAGCTTCATTAGGTCAGTGAATTTAGCGGGAAACCGATGAGAGGGGATTGAATGTGTCGTTAATTGAATTTTAGTTTCTGTGCTTAATGTTGTTTGGTAGATAATAAAGATAGTGTATTATACAAGAAATTAACGTGACAGTGTTGTTGATGAAAAACGGATGTTGATGAAAAAACAGAGTAATTTAATTATATGTATACTCAAGGCCAAAATTAGAGGAATATTTACAAGAGAAGACACATAGTAAACGTTCCTCTAATTTTGGCCTTGAGTGTAGTTAATATCTCAAAATAACATATAGGAAAAAAATACGGAAAATTGGGTAGTTCCCGCGGAATAGCGGAAATCGAATTTTACGCAAAGTCGCGGGCAACAGTTAGGAAAACAACAATACTTGTATTACTTTTTTTTACACGACGAGGAAGGCAAAAACAAGCAAGTGGGTCACCTGATGGTAATTGATCACCACTACCCATAGACACCCGCAATCCCGGGGGGTTTGCAAATGCGTTGCCGACCTAGAGAGCTAAGATGAAATGCCTCTTGTGCCTGTTATTACACCGGCTGTCTTACTCTCCACACCGGAACACAACAGTGCAAGCGCTGCTGCTTAGCATTATATTAAACTTACTCTTGTTATTTGGCGAGTTGTGCGCGGGCGGCGGCCGCCTGCTCTTAGTCGCGAGCACGGCTCTTTTCGCGTTCTGCAACAAATATTCTTCGTTAAAAAAATGTCATGATCTATAGTTTTTTTACGGTTTTTTCCGTTAAAATCGATCACTATACTCTAAATGCTCATTGATGCGAGACTACACAGAAAACCAGACAAACATGACTAAGCCCGGGAATCGAACCGGAATCTTAGACATTCCGTGTCGTCCAGAGTTAGTCAATCCCAGCAGTTTTATTTCTCCTTGAGTGACGTTTATGAATAATGGCATTAGTGTGTGACCTGTGCGCGCGGCGCGTGCGGCGCGTGCGCGGGGTGCGGGTGGTGCGCGGCGGCGTGCAGCGCGGCGCGCACGCACTCGCGGCGCACGCCCGCCCGCGCCGGCCCGCGCAGCCGCGGCACCAGCCGCCCCAGCCGCGCGCGCGGCGACCACGACTCGTCCCTGGGGGAGACACGGGACGATACATTCATATCAAGGACGGATTGACAAAGCCCATATTTAGAATCGTTCTTATTTACATTCAGCGCCATCTACCTTGCTTGAGTGACACATTAGAACCGCTGTTTTGTTATTATTTGACCCGCTGGCTACGACCATGGCGCCATCTAGAAATTGCCTGAATTTTAAGATAACTGCGGGGAACGATACGAAGTATGGGCTTTGACTTTGACACTCACACTCACAGTGTATGTTTGCAGGTTATTGTAAGTTTTCAAACTTTACTTAATTTTAAAGGTGTAGGTAATAGTAGTTTATGCAACTGTACATAATTAGGCCTTAAAACACTCGTGTGAAACTATTATGAAACTCAGCTTCGCCTCGTTTCAAAAGACACTCGTGTTTTAAGGACCATCATTACGTAGCAGTTGCATAAACTACTATTACCTACACCTTTAAAATTAAGTAAAGTCTGAAAACATACAATAACCTGTAATTGGTACATAACCAGACATATAAATCCATGGGGCAAATTTTTAATGATAGTCAAGAATTCCTATATCGATAAACTCAATTTTATTATCGATGCTTGTTCCAAATACTCACTTGTCCCCCCGGCCGCGCGCGTCGAGCCGGCTGCGGCCGGGCGCGCCGGCGCCCGCGCCGCCGTCCACTCCTCGTCCTCGTCAGAGCTCATCTCCAGCGACGGGTATACTGACGAACACACATTCATTCAATAATACCAGATTACTAGCTCGTTGAGATACTGGACCACTTGCATAAGCTCACGTACACCCCACGCACCTCCAGTAATTTAATCTAAATGATTATGACTAGTGCGTAGTGTGGCTTTCAGTGTATGTTAGTGGTGCGTAGTGTGGCTGTCAGTGTATGTTGCTGGTGCGTAGTGTGGCTGTCAGTGTGTGTTGCTGGTGCGTAGTGTGGCTGTCAGTGTGTGTTGCTGGTGCGTAGTGTGGCTGTCAGTGTGTGTTGCTGGTGCGTAGTGTGGCTGGTGCGTGCTGCCGCTGCTTACCGTACTCCTCGTCCCGATGCACCTCTTTGATGACGTCTTCCTCCTCGCCGGGCGCTCCGTCGTCGCGCGGCGCCGGCTTTCGCGCTCGCTTGTTATTTCGGGAACCGCTCGTACTGCTACACAAGTATTAATTAATTACATACTTAAACAATTATGTGTATTATGTAATGTGCTGCGCCAAGAGTTCATGTGAAACAATGCGTGACATGCTAAAACATCTATACATTTAGACATCATGTTTCATGGTAACATTTGCTGCTTACGAATAGTAAGAACTACACAATCGATATCTAAATAGAATAGTGTCAGTTTTATTTTTCAAAACGCCCGGCTTCGATTCCCGGGCTGGGTACAACATTTTTTTAAATGAATGAATGTAGTTTCTCTTCTAACTAAAATCGATGACATGGCTCCTGAGAACAGATCTTCGTATGTGTTATAGGTTTCAGACTTTCCCATACTGACCGACCTTTGATCGGGTGGGTAACATTTAGAAATGTTACAGGCACGGGCCAACCACCCTCTGGGCACCGCATCCTCTATAATTTACTTGGAAAGTCGTTACGAAACAAGCCGCGGTGAGCGGGCCGGGGGAATGCGTCGTGATTGGTTCATAGCTTGTCATCTGGTCGAAAGTGAGCCGCGATTGGTGGCTAATAAGATTTACAGGTGCAAATGAGCATATGCGTTTCGGAAACGTTAGCCCTGACATATCCAGAGGGTGGTTGGACGGTGGTTACAGCCCCCCCCGACTACGAAGTGCAAAATTCGAACTTCGTATCGTGCCGTCCCTCTCAAGCTAATATTATTTAACACGAGAGTGAGCGGGACGATACGATACGATACGATACGGTAGTATACTTCGGATACTGACCTCTCGGCGGCGGGCGCGTCGGTCGCGTCGGCCGCGTCGGCCGCCAGCCCGAAGGTCTGCTGCGGCGCCGCGTAGCGCTCGCTGATGCTCAGCATACCCTCCACCGCCACCGCTGCGTCCTCACTGACACACAAATGTTTATGTAAGCCTTGTAAATACTTCTAGGAGTTACTGGGAGAACCTAGTGAAATAAAAACGGATCAGGACTAGTAATCGCTCAAGGCAGAGCCGCAGCGCATAGTGAGCGTCTCGCTGCCGCTGGATCGTACGCTCCCAGAGGAAAGACTACGAATTAGTCCGAAAAATGTCGGGCTAAACTCGACTTACATACGTGAGTGATCCGTTTTTACGTCACCATGATTGAGTCTCACTGTAGTGATCTCAGTAGGAGTATCTTTTTGTATTTTTTCTCCCAATTTTTTATTTTTACGGTTTTCCCGTGAATATCAATTATATTTTTTATAAACTCACTGAAACATGAATACACAGAAAAAAACCAGAAAAATGCCAACCCCGGGATTCCCGGGGTAGGAGTATCTTTTTGTATTTTTTCTCCCAATTTTTTTTTACGGTTTTCCCGTGAATATCAATTATATTTTTTATAAACTCACTGAAACATGAATACACAGAAAAAAACCAGAAAAATGCCAACCCCGGGATTGGCATTTTTCTGGTTTTTTTCTGTGTATTCATGTTTCAGTGAGTTTATAAAAAATATAATTCTCACTGTAGTTTCACGTTATAAGTTACTGGGTATATATGAAGGGTACACGGAAAGAACATTTTTGCGTTACCGCGATTTGAAAGTTTGGAACACAGAAGCTTCTATATCTGTAAGAATAGAGCCGTGCTTAGGTCATTGTGACCGCTTCGGTTGCCGAGTGTGTACTCACGTGTCGGGCGCGCCGGGCTCGCCCTCGGCCAGCACGGAGGCCTGTATGAGCGACTCGATGCCGTTGGCGGGCGGCGGCCGCGGCGCCGGCGCGCGGTACGTACTGCTGTTGCCCGCTGCTGGACCAATGGTACACTTTATAATACTCGAACGCAACGGAAATGGGATTCAAAATTCAAAATAACTAAGTACTCAGGCTAGTTATTCGTCAAAATTCAAAATTTTATTCAGCGAACAGGCAGTTCAATGTTTTTTTACACGTTTTTTTTAGTGTATACACCAGGATCAATCAACTTTTTATTGCCACTCGTTGCCATGGAGATGTCCCCTAGGCAACTTGTCTAAAATATGATTTTCTAAGACACCACTACATCAAATGTTAGGATTTTCAACAGTTATATGCCAATTTCTTCATGCTTCATCTCCTAAGCATGCAAATCCTGACTGAGCAGACATCTCCATTATCATGATACTCGGGACTTAATCGCGTAAAAAACTTTTATATTCAAATTTGAATTAGCTAGTAGATGTTGATACCCGCCTCTTCAGTCCCTTCGAGACCATGGACGCAACGTCGCGTCCGAAACGTCGAGGTATTTAAATTCAAATTTAAATATAATAGTAGTTTATGCAACTGCTACATATTAAGGCCTAATTATGTGGAGTTGCATACATTACTTTATCTACACACATATTATAAGTACTCTAAGATGGGTTCAGAAGTCGAAGGCATATATCATACCCATACCTGTCACGAATTTGATTGTTTTTTTTTTTAATCATAGACAAACATACCGAGCTGACGTTTCGTAAACAGTTTTTTTTTATTGTAAAAAAATTATATATGTCGGACCGAACATGACTTATATACGTGAGTGGTCCGTTTTATTCCACTATGATTATAAATTACGTTGGTTTTCAAATTTGAAACATCGAATTCGATATCAAATAGTCATTACGACATCGAATTCGATGTCGTAATGACTATTACTTTACTGCTGGACCTGCCGGTCGTGGTGGTTGGCGGCGGAGGCGCCGTCGTGCTGCAATGCTGGTCATTTTCTACGGTTTCTGAACGCATTTTAGAGGACTTATGATACGTGTGTAGATAAGTTTTATACGCGATTAAGTCCCGAGTATCATGATAATGTGTGAAAATCGCGAAAGTCTAAATCAGGACATCTCCATGGCAACGAGTGGCAATGGAAACGCCACGAACCCTGCTGGCCCTGCTTGGGCCGGCGCCTGCGCGCCCTCGGCGCGGGCGCCTCGTCGATGTACAGGTCGCCGTCCTCGTAGTCGTAGGAGTGCGACACGCGGCGCCGCGCCGGCCGCTCCGAGCGCCGCACCGGCGCCGGCGCCGCCGCCTCCGCCACCTGGGGACAATCGCTTCTGTTGTACACGTTTTATAAGCTGCCCCCCACCACCACCTCTTAACGAGCATTGCACATTACGAAAACGGGATATTGCTATTAAAAACTAAGCCCTTAACGTGTAAGAGACGCGAAATTAACACTGGTGGACAAGTGCAAAATATTAAATTTTATATTCACCCCTTATTTCATATCATTTGTCTATAACTTTACTGCGTTTAAGCGGGGGTTGCGATCAATCCACGCCAAGGGGCCTTTCTGAAAATCAGCGCTGAGCTCTTGAGCCCAGCACACGCTGAGACGGGCACCCATTGTCACACCTGTGTACTGTTATGTGTAGTTTGTAGTATGGAATTGTTATCTTAATATGTACCCTGTTGTTTGACAATAAAGTTTTTTTTTTTAATTTTTTAATTGTTCGCGATTACCTTATAGGTTTGACGAGCTCCCGAGTTACATGCATCATGATCACGGGCAATATCCCGTTTCCATTACGTCTAATGTAATTAACCGCGAATTGTTTAAAACAGTCACTTAGCGAGTTTAACTTGTGAACAATAACATCGTTCTCTTTTTTTAAAACTACTGCTAATAACAATTAATAGCAAGTAACAAAAAACGCATACAAATAGCTAGCACCTTTTCTAAATAAAAAGGTTGAAATTGCAATAGCATAGCACATTCGATAATGACACTCGACATTGAAAACCGATACAAAGTCGGCGACTTACCTGAGTTCGGCTTTCAATGTCCGAGAGTCATTGTAGGATATGCTGTGCTATTGCAATTTCAACCTTGTGACTTACAGAAGATGGTAACTATTTATATGATTTTTTTGTTACTTGCTATTAATTGTTATTAGCGGTAGCCTTAAAAAAAAACAATGTTATTGCTCACAAGACTAGCTCTTTTTAAGTGGTAAACGGTCAGCTTATAAAATTTCTAATGTACTACAGATTAGAAGGCTTGTTTAGACGAAGCTGTGGCGGTGTAAACGGGGGGAGGTCCGCCCCGGGTGACCACTAATTTACAAAAAAAGACCACTAATCGAGCGTCAAATATAGTTAGTTTCGTCGAACGCTAGCGCTGACGTATGGATGTCATCGAAAAATGCCGTATTGTACTGAGACACATTATGACATTTATTTATACGTCCTGCTCTAATTAATTTTGATTTCATTTTCATTTATTAAACTTTAATATGTTTCGTACGTATTTCAATAATGCTTTTATTTCAATATAATATGGGCTCTGTTGCCCGACAATTAAGCATTTTTTAAATTTCATTTGAAAACTAGCTTATGCCCCGCGGCTTTGCCCCCGTGAAATATTTCAAAATGGGCTAGTTCCCTATCCCGTGGGAATTTCGAAAAATCCCTTCTTAGTGCACCTCTAGGATACTCGAGGTATATGTTTGCCAAATTTCAAGTCTCTAGGTCCAGTGGTTTAGGCTGTGCGTTGTCTGTCAGTCAGTCAGTCAGTCAGTCAGTCGCGGTACTGTTTTATAGGTATAGATAGATAAATTACAATAAAAGTTAAATTAAAACATGGCTGAACTCACATAGTTGGTAACGGGATACTGCTGCGCGATAGCTGCGTCGTACGAAGGCAGCTGAGTGTGCGCATAGCCGTTTAACTCTGCCACAGGCATCGTCGTGTAACTTGCTGTCTGCTGGAAAATATTTAGGGATTTTCATATTTTGAACAGATTTCATTCGTATAATAAATGTCATGGGATAATGAGGGTTATCGCGTATGATTTCGCCTCTAGCGCTAGTATAGAGTAAGGTCTAAAGAAATGGTCAAATACTATTAAATGTAGTACTTGCCGGAGTTTTGTCGTGGTTTTTACTTATTGTTAAATAAATAAATATCATGGACAGTCAGCAGCCGAAGCGCTCACAATGATCTAAGCACGGCTCTATTGTTTTTAGACATAAGAGCTTGTGCAGGTCATTGTGACCGCTTCGGTTGCTTAGCTACTTCTGCTGCTGACTGTACAATTGACACCAGTTGGCCTAGTCCCAAACCAAATTGTCACTTCAAACTTTAATATTTCAAAAACGGGTGAACTGATTTTAAGGAAACCTAGCTAAGAACCATCTCGATTAAACTAGCTTTCGAATTAAGGCTGGGCTTTCCCGAAAATGGGTTCAGACTGTGTTTTTTGATTCGATTTTTCACATGGAAAAAAGGATTGTAAAAATCTGAAAAAATATATATGTTATAATACGGATGTTCATTTAGTGATTATTTTCATTCAATACACGATTAGACTGACTTCGCTCGATCATACTTGACATCAAAGTCACCCCTTGCTGATGATTTCAAATACATTTGAGGGGAAATCTCCATGGCAACGAGTGGCAACGAAAAGTTGATTGACGAAGATCTATAGTCTGACAATAAAGTTGTTGTATATGCATTAGTGAAGCCGTGATAGCCTAGTGGTTTGACCTATGGCCTTTCAAGCAGAGTGTCGTGGGTTCAAACCCCGGCTCGCACTTCTGAGTTTTTCGGAATTTATGTGCGAAATTACATTTGCAATTTATCATGAGCATTTCGGTGAAGGAAAACATCGTGAGGAAACCTGCACACTACTGCGAAGCAATTCAATGGTGTGTGTGAAGTTCCCAATCCGCACTGGGCCCGCGTGGGAACTATAGCCCGAGCCCTCTCATTCTGAGAGGAGGCCTGTGCCCAGCAGTGGGACGTAGATAGGCTGATGATGATGATTTGCATTAGTACCGGTCCGGCGTTCCATACCGGTATGTGCGGCGGAAGCGGCGCGTCCAGGCGGGGGTAGGGCGCCGCGGCGGGCGGGTAGCTGTACTCCGGCTGGTAGGAGCCCGGCTTGGCCGCCTCGGAGTACTGGTAGTCCTGCTGGATGTCCTCCGCCGAGTACATGCCTGCCGATAAACGGTACTGCAATTATACTACGGTTTGATATAAGTGCGGAAAGTGTATCATTATGCACGAGTCCTGGGGTGTCTAGGGCCGAGCCGCGAGGCGAGCCAAACACCAAACGACAAAAAACGTTTTTTAATACATTTGCGAGAAAATTACAATAAAACCAAAGGCGGTGAGCCGGCGGGGGCAGCCCTATCGGGGGGGGGGGGGGGGGGGGGAGGCAGGCGCAGGCGGCCCGGAGCCGCCGGCGCCTTGGATAAGTAAAAAGCACTAGTATGAAAAACACAACTTTCCGCATGATACGTAGCTACAAAAATACCACATTTTGAGCAACTGTATTTAAAAAAATTCATTCTAAGACCCGAAAAGTCCCGAAAGTCAGGATTTGCTTGCTTAGGAGATGAAGCATGAAGAAACTGGCATTGAACTGTTGAAACTCCTAACATTTGATGGAGTGGTGCCTTAGAAAAGTTATTATAGACGAGCGACCCAGGGGACATGTCCATGGCAACGAGTGGCAAAGAAAAGTTGATTGACCCAAATGTGTAATTTTTAGAAAGAAAGAAAAAAAATATTTATTACACACTAATTCGACACATACACATACAATGAAAAAAGTAGTAAGTTTTAATTTACTTGCCATGGAGATGTCCCCTAGGTAACACAACAAAAATACGATTTTCTAAGACGCCATCGCCATTCTCCCGAAAGTCAGGATTAGCATGCTTAGGAGATGAAGCATGAAGAAATTGGCATATAACTGTTGAAAATCTCAGTGCATGATGGAGTGGTGTCTTAGAAAATCTTATTTTAGACGAGTTGTCCAGGGGACATGTCCATAGCAACGAGTGGCAGTAAAAAGTTGATTGATCTGACCTGCACACTCCTTGACCTCTCATTTTATTTTTATTGTGTATAGTTTTGCAATTGGATACTTATTAAACAATGTAATATTATAAATTATGTGTTAGATTTCAATGAACATGTTACCATGGATCATGGAAAGTAAACGGATTGACAAAGCCCATATTTAGAATCGTTCTTATTTACATTCAGCGCCATCTACCTTGCTTGAGCGACACATTCGAACCGCTGTTTTGTTATTATTTGACCCGCTGGCTACGACCTTGGCGCCATCTAGAAATTGCCTGAATTTTAATGACTGCGGGAACGATTCGAAGTATGGGCTTTGACACTCCGTATAGTATCCTCCTTGATCTTACACTCACCAGGCCCGTAGTTGATCTCCTGCTCGCCCCTCGTGTTGCTGGGCAGGTTCTCGTTGGTGAACAGTATCTGCTCCTCGTGGTAATCACCGATGTCCTCCTTGGAGATGGTCCAGCGGTGGGCGGGGCGCGGCGGGCGGGCGGCGCGCACCAGGTGCGACTTGAGGATCGAGTGCTCCGGCGGGCTGTAGGGCGGCGGCGCGTCGCGGCCCGGGGGGGACAAGCTGCAACAACAGTTGTTACGTCACGTTACTAAACCTATCTATATTACAGAAAAGGAAAAGTACAGCCCAGCCCAAACCCCTGGACCTGAAAAGCTGAAATTTGGCATAGAGGTTCCTTTTATAATGAACACCCAGGATAAGGCGGGATTTTTCGAAATTCCACCCTTAAGAGAGTGAAAAGGGGTGGAAGTTTGTACGGATTTTTTTTTAAAGTTACGTTTATGAAATTTAGTAAATTTGTTTTTCAAACGAAACAAATGAGCACGTGTTTCACCGTTTCCGAAAATTTCTACACTGAGAGGGTGAAAAAAGGGGGTGGAAGTTTCGAAAAAAAAAAAAACGTTATTTTTAGCGTTACGACCGAATTTCGTGAACGAGAATTTTGCGGAATACGGGAGCGACGCCGCGGGCGAAAGCTAGTTACTCATTAACCTATTTTAACTAAAATGCCCTTTACGTTCGTTTGTCCTTTTTTGTCACATTAACATTTCCGTTAGTAAGAGGAAGACAAAACCTATTTTAACTAATGGAGGCTTTAGTGACGTTTATGAGTAATGGCATAATAATGTGGGAGTAGGTAGCGAAACTGGACCCGTTGAACAAAGGTTAAGCTACACTAGCTTTCGGCCGCGGCTTCGTTCCCGTGGCTAAATTCTCTATCCCGCGAGTATTTCGCTAAATCCCTCCCTATCCCAAACAAGAGAGACAATGACAACTTATACGGTAATTTTTAAGACAAATACACTCTCTTGCTGGTAATAAACCGTGTAGTTGAATTGAGAAATGTTTTTACATGTAAAAAACTCAATCAACTTTTCTTTGCCACTCGTTGCCATGGAGATATAGATTTGCATGCTTAGGAGATGAAGCATGAAGGAATTGGCGTAAAACTGTCGAAACTCCTCACGTTTGATGGAGTGATGCCTTAGGAAATCTTGTTTTAGACGAGTGACCCGGGGGACATCTCCATGGCAACGAGTGGCAAAAAAGAGTTGATTGACCCAAATGTGTAATTTTTAGAAAGAAAGAAAGAAAAAATATATTTATTAGACACTAATTCGACACATACACATACAATGAAAAAAGTAATAAGTAGTAAATTTTAATTTACTTGCCATGGAGATGTCCCCTAGGTAACACAACAAAAATACGATTTTCTAAGAGGCCATCGCCATTCTCCCGAAAGTCAGGATTTGCATGCTTAGGAGATGAAGCATGAAGAAATTGGCATATCACAGTTCGCGTCTGCCTCTGACGTTCGTGTCGTCGCGGCATACTTAGTTTTAAGGCTTAGTTTTTAGGTGGAAGGGTCACACTGAAAACCAGCGCTGCGGCTGGCCGTAGCATCATGCTGAGGGTGACCCTTTTAGTGCTATTCGGCACATATTTTTAATCGTTAGTTTCTAAGCTGTCTTTGTTAGTTAATAGTGTTTGCATTGTCTGGTTATTGTTGATTATTGATTTGTTTTTATCTGTATGTGTATGTGTCGAATTAGTTTCTAATAAATATATGTTTCTTTCTTTCTTTCTTAACTGTTGAAAATCTCAATGTATGATGGAGTGGTGTCTCAGAAAATCTTATTTTAGACGAGTTGTCCAGGGGACATCTCCATGGCAACGAGTGGCAAAAAAAAGTTGATTAACCCACATGCCAAAGTGTTTATGGCATTGGCATAAGATTGTTTTTTGCCCGAGTTAAGGAAAACTTTTTTTCATTAAACCTATACTCTTTTAACATGAAACCACCGTGAGACTCAATCATAGTGAAATAAAAACGGATCACTCACGTATATAAGTCGAGTTTAGCCCGACATGTTTCGGACTAATTCGTAGTCCTTCCTCTGGGAACGCACGACCCAGCGGCGGCGAGACGCACACTGCGCGCCGCGGCTCTGCTCGCCTACCTATACTCACTTGTATTTGATCTTGAGCACCTTCTTGTCCTGCCTGTCGGCATACCCGTTGTCGTGGTACGGCTGCTCCGCGTACTGCTGAAACGTGTACTTTTCTGGCAACACCGCATCTTTGTTGTCAACTATGTATTTCGTTTCTGGTATACCGTTGTACTTAACACCTGAAATGTCATAAAGAGAATTTGTATTTTCGTCAATGAATATAAGTAGAACATACAAACATACATGAACATTTTTTTTTTTATACAACAAGGAGGCAAACGAGTGAGTGGATCACCTGATGGTAAGTGATCACCACTGCCCATAGGCACCGGCAACCTCGGAGGGTTTGCAGATGCGTTGCCAACCTAGAGAGCTGAGATGAAATGCCTCTTGTGCCCGGAATTACACCGGCTGTCTTACTCTCCACACCGGATCACAACAGTGCAAGCACTTCTGCGTAGCAATACACACTGGGCCCGCGTGGGAACTATAGCCCGAGCCCTCTCATTCTGAGAGGAGTCCTGCGCCCAGCAGTGGGACGTCAAAAAGGCTGGTGATGATGATTACACAGGGTAAACTCGACTTATATACGTGAGTGATCCGTTTTTATTTCACTATGATTGAGTCTCACGGTAGTTTCATGTTAAAAATTATACAGGGTGTTACAAAAATACGAAAGATCCCTTTTTAGTGCACCTCTAGGATACTCAAGGTATAGGTCAAGTGGTTTAGGCTGTGCGTTGTCAGTCAGCAAGGACGATAAAACCGTGAGGACTGCCAATGGCTATACAATGTCACGTTCCTGTAAAATAATGAGCCTGCTGTAGCTAGTTTCACTATAGAGAGGTCTCTGTGCCATTAATTTTGTATGACACTTTGACCTCTGGCTAACACAAGAGCGCCATCTATGAACTGAAAGAAAAAACGAATTTAGATGGCGCTATTGTGTTAGCCAGAGGTACAGAGACCCCTCCGTAGTAAAACTAGCTACAGCAGGCTTATTATTTCAAGGGAGTCGCGTTCCTCCTATCGTATAGACACTGGCAGTCCTCTTGGTTTTATGGTCCTTGCAGTTAGTCAGTCAGTCACGGTACTGTCCCCCAACTACGAAATTCGAACTTCGTATCGTGCTCACGTCAATATTATTTAATACGAGAGTGAGCGGGAGGATACGATACGAACTTCGATTTTATAATTTCGTAGTAAGGGGGCTGTTTTATAGGTATAGAAGATTAAACATCATATTTTGAAATATGCATATATAAATTGTAGTTTGTGATATGCATAGAAAAGTGAATGGTTGAATTGTATTCGTAAAATTAATTGGTTAGGTTTAAATTTAAGATTTTTTAATATATTATATTCTATCGCATTAGGTCAAAGCCAATCTGTAATGGTAGAATACTTATGGAAATAAATAAATGAATAAATAAATAAATAAATGACTCCACTAGCCTGTTGTGCTCTTGTATGAAGTGCATATTATCACGGGAAAAAAAACTTTAACTTTATTATTATATACGTAACTTACTTGCTTCTTTCTCTGCCTTATTGTAAACTCCAAATACCGCATTAGATATTAAGTTCTCATGTAAGCGACAAATTGTTTTTAATGAGAAATAAAGATTCTATAAACCGAAACAGTCATAATAAGAATAAGCTTAGCACTCACCCTGCGCTACGTATCGGTTATCATAAGCCACCTCCTTATTGTCGATATAAAACTTGTCAGCGTATATCTTCTCCTCCATGTACTCGTCCGGCTGCGCCATATGCATTATGGGCTTCGGCAGCGTCAGTTTCAAAGACTTCTTGGGTGTCGATTGCTTTTTTATCTGCGCTTTGGTCGGTGACACTTGGTTTTTCAGTTTGAAATCCTGTCGGCAAGTGTGCATTGTGAATGACAAGTTAAACAAAAGAAAAACCGTCCAAGTGCGAGTCGGACTCGCGCACGAGGGTGCCGTAGAAAGATTTTAACGCTTTTCCCCAGTGTTTTAAGAAGTCCAGTGTTAGCAGAGCCCTGCTTCTAAGCAAAATGTACGCAGTGTGCGACATCTGCGAAATCTACAGACAGACATAAAAAAATTAAGATTTTGGGACTTTTCTGTGTAGTTGTACTATAAGAGCTACCTTCATACCAAATTTCAAGTTTCTAGGACAACGGGAAGTACCCTTTAGGTTTTCAAAAAACGGCAATTTGTATGGAAACGACCTTTTTTAATGACTGTATCTTTTGATTGCGTTGACTTATGCCCGTTTTCACCAACGACACTTAAGTCATCACCTAGTCAGGGGACCCCTATCCTAAGTGGCCCCTTATATCTCTCCCTAACCTAATTTCTTTTTCACCATCTTAGGTAACGCCTTAATAGGGGTTACTTAACTAAGTGACGGTTTGTTTTAGCTATAGTGATTTCTAAAACCGGTTTTGTATCGATAATTTTTTTTAAGAGAAATAACTTCAAAAATCGTCTGTAAAAAATTAAACCAACATTATAAAAACATAGAAAAACTATACAGATATATAATTAATACTAAATTGACGTCTTATTTCTTATTTTTAAATGTTGACTAGGCTGTATGGCATTATCTTTGCCATCCAGAAAAATCAGAACAGTTTATAACTATCAAATTTTTTTCGAACTTTCGGTGCGATGATTGTAGTTTATTAGCGAGCATTCATTGACTGAAACTGGAATGATTAGTTATCTCATAATTTATTCATGAACTGTACATATTTTCGAAGTATTGTGTTATTCGATTTCTTTGAAACCCGTATAATACAGAACAGACCAGAACCCGCGAGCGCGCATGTTAATTAATCGCTTCTCATGTGGTTCCTACATGCAGAAATGCCGTTGGGTTTATAAAAAAACAGAATAGGATTATTATTTTAAGTGTAAACGGATAGCGAAATCAATAATAAATTGACACAGTGCGCGGCGTTATGATTGAACTCGGCTTCTGGTTTGTTTTGTATTCTGAGGGTCAAGAATAGACTGATGATGGATAATTAGTATTAGGCATTCGTCCAACTGCGATGAGGCCTTCCTTTATACAGAACTATTCTTCTTCTGTTTTGGGTTATTCTTATATTCCAAATACCTCTAATGTTTAATTTTTTCAAGTATGAAAAGCACGTTTTCTTTCGACATTCTGCGAGTAGGTATATCTTATGAAAAATCTTTAGTACCTATCACACTTTGATAAATCATCTGATTTTCAGTCTGATCTAAATAACTTTGATGTGAATATTAAATCTATTTATTCAACAGCTTCCAAACTCTACAAAATCATTTAAATAGCCTTCCATTTTATATAAATATTATCAATCAAGTTAATTATTGCATAAAAAAGGGTCAGACAGACAGACAGATAGACGGACAACAAAGTGATCCTATAAGGGTTCCGTTTTTTTCTTTTTTGAGGTACGGAACCCTAAAAAAAAACGAGCAACCATTTATGCGATTTGACATCTGTCACTTCTTCCTGTGATAGATTCGTACGGACCCTCGGTGCGCCAGTCCGACTCGCACTTGGTCAGTTTTTAGGGTTCCGTACCTCAAGAGGAAAAAACGGAACTCTTATAGGATCACTTTGTTGTCCGTCTGTCTGTCTGTCAAGACCCTTTTCCTCTGGAACGCGTGGAGGTAGCATGCTGAAATTAATACCAAATACTCAAGCCTGCGGTCTCTTGAAGCTGTGAAAAAATCAACCTTCTAAGTCAACGCAATCAAGAGATACAGTCATTAAAAAGGCTATTTCCATACAAATTGCCGAAATCCGAAACCTAAAGGGTACTTCCAGTTGTCCTAGAAACTTGAAATTTGGTATGAAGGAAGCTCTTATAGCACAACTACTGAGAAAAATCTCAAAATCTTAAATTTTTATGTCTGTCTATAGATTTCGCACCCCAATATAAGTTGACCCCACTCTGCGTACATTTGGCTTAGGAGCAGGGCTCTGACAACACTGGACCTCTTAAAACACTGGTATTGTTTGCTGTTGAATCACCCTATTTTATGGAACGCCTAATCAAGTAAGCCAGTGGGGGTGCCAGTGATAACTTACGGATCTGAGACGTGGGCGCTAACGATGGGCCTCATAAGGAAGCTCAAAGTCACTCAGAGGGCGATGGAGAGGGCTATGCTCTGGGTTTCTCTGCGAGACATAATCAGAAATGATGATATCCGCAGTAGAACTAAGCCTGAAGAATTGCGAAACTAAAGTGGCAGTGGGCGGGGCACATTGCTCGCAGGACTGATGGCCGCTGAGGTCAGAAGGTTCTCGAATGGCGTCCACAAACCGGGAGACGAGCTGTCGGTAGGCCTCCAACAAGATGGAACGCGGATGCGGAAAGCACAAGACCGGTCTGAGTTGTGAACCTTGGGGGAGGCCTATTATCAAGCAGTGGACGTCTTTCTGCTGACGTGATGATGACGATGAGTCAAGTAAGATGGATCAAACCAGTGATATCTTCTTACTTTATCCTTGCTGGCGGAAGTGGAGGATCGCTTCTCTAGAGTGCGGAGTTCTTTACTGAGCTCTCTGACCAGCTGGCCAGAGTTGAGGCACTTTGGAACGTTGTCGCGCTTAGCGGAGTCCGTCTGTAAAAATAAACAGCCATTACCATATTACCAATATAAAGTTCATGTAAATAAAATAAACATACATTCAATGTGGCTATCGCGAGTTAATAATACGCTAGCATCGCCAGTGTCGAGTGAGGTCTACCTGTTCATATCCACCAATCACAAGCCAGTTGCTTGTCTCTCTCTTAACATGAAACTACGGTGAGACTCAAACGTAGTGAAATAAAACGGATCGCTCCACCTTTAAAAGTCGAGTTTAGCCCAACTTGTTTCGGACTAATTCGTAGTCCTTCCTCTGGGAGAGCACGACCCAGCGGCAGCGAGACGCACACCACGCGCTGCGGCTCTAGGCGCAGCTGACAGCGACACACAACTACCCTCGTTTTCATCGTCATTTTTATTTTTGTTAGGGTTCTGTACCTCAAAAGGAAAAAACGGAACCCTTTGACACTTTGTTGTCTGTCTGTCTATCTGGCTGTATGTCAAGACCCTTTTTCTCTGGAACGCGTGGAGGTAGCAAGCTGAAATTAATTTCAAATACTCAAGCCTGCGGTCCACCATAACCACTCAAAAAACTCTCAAAATCTTAAATTTTTATGTCTGTCTGTAGATTTAGCAGACCAATATAAGTTGACCCCACACTGCGTACATTTTGCTTAGGAGCAGGGCTCTGCTAACACTGGACTTGTTAAAACACTGGGGAAAAGCGTTAAAATCTTTCTACGGAACCCTCGTGCGCGAGTCCGACTCGCACTTGGCCGGTTTTTCCTCATTGGTGGAGATTTGGAGAATGACAGATAGAACTTACCCGACACTAGCAATCGCAGCGGACTCGACCCGCGATAGCCGACAACCACCGACTTTTATACATGAAGACTGGCCACGCACCTCTTTAGCGCTGACAAAATGTGGCCTTCATTCATTAGCTGTCATTACACTGACATGTCAAACTTCAAGGGAATATACCACAGACAAATATACCATCTGGATAATGTACGACTACCGTACCGACCTGCTAATTCATGTCCACAAAATATCAAGTAGTCGCATGATAACAATGACCTGCTAATTTACGAACATGAAATAACAGGTCGTTCTTTATTGACCGAGCGAGCGAAGCGTGAACGTTTCAAATGGGACAAAAATGCTTTCTTAATGTCTTTCCAGCTGTTCTCCTCTGCAGTGTAAAATTTTGTAAGCAGGCTCGATAATTATAGTTTTTTGGAAAAAAAAATAGCTCACGAGCCACTATCGATAATATTTTTGGTATAAAAGACGAGAAAGCTCACAGAGTGGCAAGCGGAATGGGAGGCAAGTCTTTCGTAACTGTTTCAAAGGTAAAAATATAAAATAATAGAAAAATTACAAAAAAGTACCTATTTCAGTGTCGTCATTGGACAGATAATGGACAGTCTAAATCGGTAGATCTAAAAACTGGAAAATCAGTAGAAATAGATAAAATAGTCAGTTTCTGTAATAGTTTTATTTAGTTTACTAGGAATTACAAAATGGCCATACTATTAGAGGTTGGCATTTATCAGGCGGGGAAATAATTTTTCGGCCCTGCATTATTTGGCTACAATATTATAATTTTAAGTGCGTGGTTTTCTTTACAAATAATGAGTATATTATTTACTTACGTATGGAATGTGATTCCATGTGCTTTGTTTTTCTTTTTTGCGTTATTTGTACAGTTCATAAATGTGCACGACGTCATTTTGAGCGGTTGAACTGGGCGAATCAGCGAGATGTCACCTGCGCGGCGGCCGTTGGCGACTAAGTCACCGAGTAACCTAATCACCTATATTGCTTGTCCGCGCGCGGTGAAGGGGTGGCGAATCTGTCACTATTTGGTACATCAATGCTGACAACGGATCAATTCATAGTCGTTCTGGGAGCGCTCGACTCGGTGGCAGCGAGACGCACATTAGGCTCCTATTGCACCAACTTTACAAATGTCAGTTTTCAATGACAATTCGGAACTGCTGACTTGAAGAGCTTTTGTTTTAGCGCGTTTCATATTGTCAAAGAAATGCAGTTCGAATCCTAACTAATATTATAAATGCAAAAGTAACTATGTCTCTGTCTGTTTGTTACCTCTTCACGGGAAAACCGCTGCACCAATCTAGATGAAATTTGGTAAGATAGCTTAAATATTGAGGAATAACATAGGCTACTTTTTATTTGGGAAAATTATATAGTTCCCGCGGGATAGCGATAACCGAAATCTACGCGGACGAAGTCGCGGGCAACAGCTAGTTGTCATATAAAACTGACAGTAGTTTCATGTTAAACATTGCGACACTCGCCGGGTACCGCGTTTGTAAGTGTGCGAACGAACCTTAAAGTACAGATTAATTAGCGAGAGCTTAGAATTGCATTTGTAGCGGTTATACGGTTCGTATGAAAAGGAGAATCAGCCGTTAAAATATACGTATACAAATAGTGGTTTATGCAACTGCTACATAATGAGGGTCCTCAAAACACGAATGTGTTTTTATGAAACGAGCCGAAGCTGAGTTTCATAATAGGATCACACGAGTGTTTTAAGGCCTAATTATGTGGAGTTGCATACATTACTTTATCTACACACATATTATATGTACTCTAAGATGGGTTCAGAAGCCGAAGGCATATATCATACCCATACCTGTCACGAAATTGACTGTTTTTTTTTAATCATAGACAAACATACCGAGCTGACGTTTCGTAAACTGTTTTTTTTTGTTGCAAAAAAAAATCACATTATTATTTATACATGTCGGACTGAACTCGACTTATATACGCGAGTGATCCGTTTTATTTCACTATGATTGTAAATTACGTTGGTGTTCAAATTTGAAACATTGAATTCGATATCGAAAAGTCATTACGATATCGAATTCGATGTCGTAATGACTATTACTTTACTGCTGGTGATGGTGGGTGGTGCTGGGGCTGGCGCTGTCGGCGAGAAGGCGTCGTCGTGCTGTAATGCTGGTCATTTTCTACGGTTTCTGAACTCATTATAGAGGACTTATGATATGTCATACTGACTTATCATATTTTGATTTTGACTGAATGCCTATAAACACACAGTACCACTACATAATGCAATTCCACGGTGTCGGTAATTCATCTATATGTACAGTTTACAGTATAATGAATACTGACGCTTTTGAGCGCGTGCCACTCTTTGAGCGCGTTGGCGAGTATCTTGATCCCGCGCAGCAGCAGCGGCGGCAGCTGCGCCGGCGCGCTGGCCACGCACGTCTCGCTCAGCGTAAAGTCTTCGTCCTGGGAAACAAAATACATTATCAATAAAATACATCTAAATTGATTTTTTTTTTAGTTTCTAAGGTTCCGTACCTCAAAAGGAAAAAAAAACGGAACCTTTATAGGATCACTATGTTGTCCATCTGTCTGTCTGTCTGTCAAAACCCTTTTTCTCTGGAACGCGTGGAGGCAGCAAGCTGAAATTAATATCAAATACTCAAGCCTGCGGTCCCTTGAAGCTACGAACTGCGTATTGGACCATCAGCCAACAAATCCATACCTTTTATCTGTTCGTTACTCGTATTATGACTGACCTGAGTCTCCTCGTTGTGCCGCCGCAGCATAGTGAGCAGATGCGCACCCGCATACCAGTGCATGGCCTCGAACAGCGGATACCGAAGCATTATAGGAGTCTCGACACGCCGCTCGATCTCGTAGATCCTGCAAATAAAATAGTACCTAATCAAAAATAAAGCGAGTGGAAATTGAAGTTCCCAATCTGCACTGGGCCCGCTTGGGAACTATAGCCCAAGCCCTCTCATTGTGAGAGGAGGCCTGTGCCAAGCAGTGGGACGAAAATAGGCTGATGATGATGAATCCAAAAATACAACACCCGACTGCAAAAACAATTAACAATATACCCCGTCACTTCCACAAGTGAGACGAATTGAATAACATGGTATCAAACGGCTTAGGCTGCAGATCATGCCGAAGAATTAGACATACATACAAAACAGACATACGCTCGAAAAACATAACCCTCCTTCAGCAGTCGGGTAAAAAACAGTGTTTTTAACCTAAAGGTCTGATTTTTAGAGTTCCTTATAAGATCACTAAGTTGTCCGTCTGCCTGTCTGTCGCAAGAAACCTTGCGGCGTCGGCCCGGCTGCGGCCGCCCTACTGCCCGCGCCACTTACTGCAGCTGCATCTCGATGCTGTACGAGTGCAGCAGGTTGCCGCCCAGCACCAGTGAGTCCTGCGGCGTCGGCCCGGCTGCGGCCGCCCTACTGCCCGCGCCACTTACTGCAGCTGCATCTCGATGCTGTACGAGTGCAGCAGGTTGCCGCCCAGCACCAGTGAGTCCTGCGGCGTCGGCCCGGCTGCGGCCGCCCTACTGCCCGCGCCACTTACTGCAGCTGCATCTCGATGCTGTACGAGTGCAGCAGGTTGCCGCCCAGCACCAGTGAGTCCTGCGGCGTCGGCCCGGCTGCGGCCGCCCTACTGCCCGCGCCACTTACTGCAGCTGCATCTCGATGCTGTACGAGTGCAGCAGGTTGCCGCCCAGCACCAGTGAGTCCTGCGGCGTCGGCCCGGCTGCGGCCGCCCTACTGCCCGCGCCACTTACTGCAGCTGCATCTCGATGCTGTACGAGTGCAGCAGGTTGCCGCCCAACACCAGTGAGTCCTGCGGCGTCAGCACGGCGTGCACCCAGCCGCCCGGGATGCACAGGGTCTGACCAGCGCACAGCTCCGCGGTGCCGTACCATTCCACCTAGCAAAGTATTATAATATCAAAATGTTTCTATGTTTCTAAAATACTGATTTTATATGACACGTTGAGTTTTCTTTGTGTAATTTATCTGTGGTTATGCATTGTAAGAGCTAATGTAACTTGTTTTTAGAAAAAAATACTTCGCCAAGTTTATATACGACATTTTATATGCAATAAAGAGTTTGAGTTTGAAGTTTCTTGCGGCGCATTCTTCCTGGCAATCATGGTATTTCCGAAAGTGAAGGCATCGTTGGCGCAAAAACCACTGTATCAAGCAAGAGTGCACGACTGAGAAGAGAAGAAGAATCTTCGACTAACAATTTTAACGACTTTCATAAGTAAAAAGAAATATTTTTTTTACATTTTATCTTTACTTATAATAATCATTGGTCTGGGTAACATACAAATGATTGCATATTAGTTTATTCCGCTCACCATATCGCCGAAGAATCTTTCGTTCTGGTTGTTAGAAGCGCTCCACTGCTGGTAGAGAGCGAGGTTCGTCGACGTCGGAGGTATTAAGTAAAATATCTGCAACAAACATACAATAAAATAAAATGCATGACTCAAAAATGATCTGAGATTCGAGGTTCCTCAATCTCAAGGTCACTAGAGCCATCCGCCACCCGCACAACTCATAGTGCGACTTCTATCTCGCGCGAGAACAACTGCCCGTCCTTTTCCGTCACCCAGAATGCAACGGGACGGGCAATATAATCTCGCGCGACAAACTAAATCGCGGCCAGTCATGCTAGTCCTACGTCGTATCCTCATATGTACACCTATGAGTACATTTGTTCAGAAGCCGTAATAAATTACAATAGTAGTCGCGCGAGCAGAGCTTCGGCGCGCTGTTAGCGTCTCGCCGCCGCTGGGTCGCGCGCTCCCAGAAGAACGACTACAAATTAGTCCGAAACATTTCAGGCTAAACTCGACTAATTTCTCGTTATTTCATTAAATAAAATATTTTTATTGCGAAAATACAGTTCATAAGTTACATAGGTACACAACCAACACTGCGTTCTGTCTCATCGGCATGCAAATTTTTTAACAAATACTATTATTAAGATCAGGTAAACTCAGCTTAGTAACTACATGAGACCAATTACCTAAGTATAGTATCTAAGTATATTGCGAGCATAACAGAAATTAACTATTTTAATAGTCATTAAATTATACTATCACAGCCCTAGAAAATTATAATGAGAATAAACCTAAATCTATTGACTTAAAATTTATAATACCTAATATAAATGTTTTTATTCCGTCAAGTATTCCTTGACGGCATAAAAACATTTACTTAGTAACCAATCAGTAAGGACCCTTTTGAATTGGCTCAAATGACATTTTTAAATAAATAAATAAATAAAATAAAAGATCATTTATTCACAAAAAAATAATGTAAATAGACCAAGTAACAACACATGAAAAGCCATTACAATTTTCTATGTGTTTCGGCAATTTATTGTATAATTTGATGGCCATACATAAAGCGTTTTTTTTCCATAAGCTTCTAATCGTATAAGTGGTAACTGTAGCCTATCTTTATGCCGAGTGGGAAAGCAGTGATCATTTTTATTCATATTGAAATATTCCGGGTGTTCTTTTACTAAAATGCACATCTGCCTTATGTACATACACGGTAGAGGGAGAACCTTCGTTGCTTTAAATATTGGCCTGCATGGCTCTAGGTAGGGAGTGTTACACGCTGCTCGTATACATTTTTTCTGAGCTAGGAGCCCCAAATAAGCAGATAATTAAAAGTCTGTTCAAAAACGAACCTTCCTCCCGTGCAGGACGTGGTACCACACCGTGGTGCCCCCGAAGTCCACGTGGAAGTCCGTGTAGGAGCCGGCGGCCGACATGAGGCAGTACTTCTGGACCGCGGGCCGCGCCGGGCGCTCCTCGGCCCCCGGCCACGCGCGCGCCGCCCAGTCCAGCCGCCGCACCAGCCCCGGGGGCTCCACTAGCGGCGCCATGCTGAACACAGTCATATCTCAACTGCAGGGGTGCCGCGGGGACGATTATCTTAACAGTACCGTGACCGACTGACTGACAGACAACGCACGGCCTAAATTAACCCCCCCTAGAGACTTGAAATATTAAATTAATTCCAGAAACTTTTAGTGCGCCCCACGTACTACGAAGTGCAAAATTAGAACTTCGTATCGTGCCGTCCCGCTAACGATAATATTATTTAATACGAGAGTGGGCGGGACGATGCGATACGAACTTCGATTTTCGAATATCGTAGTAGTGTCCCTCTGGCCTGTGATTGGTGGAAATTGACAGAGATACCTCACCCGACAAGCGATCCTAGCGGATTTTAGATTAGTTAAAGCCCTCATTGCTTCTCCATAAGTACTTACTTCATCATCATCATCATCATCATGTCAGCCGAAAGACGTCCACTGTTGGCCGGCGGCCTCCCCCGCGGCTCCCCACTCTGACCGGTCCTGTGCTTTCCGCATCCACCGCGGTCCCGCGATTTTTACTAGGTCGTCGCTCCATCTTGTTGGAGGCCTACCGACAACTCGTCCCCCGGTCCGTGGACGCCATTCTAGAACCTTCTGACCCTATCAGCCATCAGTTCTGCAAGCTATGTAGTACTTACTTGGTGTCACTGAACTCGAGGCTCAGCACATTGAGCACCCTCTCCCCCCTGAGGTCCGGGGGGGTTTCGAAGTACTCCACGAAGTCCCCCAGCGGCATCCGGAGGGTTGACTGTCTTCGCACGTCTATCACTTCAACCTGACAAAGAGAAAAAAAGTTTTAAAATAGATTATGGCAGAGCAACCTGTGTTGTAGGCGGTAATAAATAAATAATAAAAATATATAGAAGACGGTACTCCTGGACACGGCTCGGATAGTCAGGAGGTTCCTCTCTCTGCCGCCCTGACCACCGGTAGCTTAGGCCCCGCCTCGCTGCCGGCGGCACCCTAGGTTAGGTTTTTATATTTTGTATTAATATTGTTTTATTACTTTTAATATGAATATTGTAAAAACTTAACCTAAGATAAAAGTAAATATACAGAAAACAATAAAATGGTGAACGACCACAGGTGTAAGACAGCTATATCTATGCGACAAATCACAAGTGTATATTTTCATGCAGTGCTTCCACCTTCACTGCCACACGGATCAACATATGTCACATAGCCACATGCCACAGCTAGTCAATACCTATGTCATTATTCATAAACGTCACTCAAGCCTCTATTAGCTAAAATAGGTTTTGCCTTCTTCTTACTAACGGAAATGTCAATGTGACAAAAAAGGACAAACGAACTTTAACGGCATTTTAGTTAAAATAGGTTTATGAATAATAGCGTTAATATTTATACTAGTGGCTCTGAGGGTCGAGCACGACTTTACGAATGCTGCGTAACGTTACGGTTATCGTATCGAGATCGAGAAACCTCATACTAAATAATAGTTCCAAATACGCTCACGGGCGGGCGCTGTTCCAAACGTCATACAAACTCGACATCGTTTACTATTCGATTTTACGTAACACAGCATTCGTAAAGTCGTGCTCGACACTCTGCAATCTCATTCCTGATCATTTTCCGTTTGTCTTATTCCAAAAATCGACAAATAAAATCTAAATAATAAGCGAACCTGCTCACAAAATTTCACGAGAATCGGTCGAGAAATGCCACCTGTAGAGGAGAACAGCTGGACAGACATACGAAAGCAATTTTTGTCCGAGCTGAACCGGAGACGCTTCCCTCGCACGGTCAATGAGAAAAAGGTATAGATACTTTGTTTCTTTGTAGGATGTAACCTCTGACACTAATGAACCGATTTTAAAAAGTCTTTCGCTAATGAAAAACTTTCACTAATGAACCGATTTTAAAGTCTTTCGCTAATAAAAAACTTTCACTAATGAACCGATTTTAAAGTCTTTCGCTAATGAAAAACTTTCACTAATAAACCGATTTTAAAAAGTCTTTCGCTAATGAAAAACTTTCACTAATGAACCGATTTTAAAGTCTTTCGCTAATGAAAAACTTTCACTAATGAACCGATTTTAAAAAGTCTCGCTAATGAAAAACTTTCACTAATGAACCGATTTTAAAGTCTTTCGCTAATGAAAAACTTTCACTAATGAACCGATTTTAAAAAGTCTCGCTAATGAAAAACTTTCACTAATGAACCGATTTTAAAAAGTCTTTCGCTAATGAAAAACTTTCACTAATGAACCGATTTTAAAAAGTCTTTCGCTAATGAAAAACTTACACTAATGAACCGATTTTAAAAAGTCTTTCGCTAATGAAAAACTTACACTAATGAACCGATTTTAAAAAGTCTTTCGCTAATGAAAAACTTACACTAATGAACCGATTTTAAAAAGTCTTTCGCTAATGAAAAACTTACACTAATGAACCGATTTTAAAAAGTCTTTCGCTAATGAAAAACTTTATCCCCTGATTGACATAGGCTACTTTTTATCCCGCGACCGCGAAGAATTCCCACATGACGCGGAGCAAGTTGCGTTCGACAGCTAGTGATAAATAACATTACATAACAAACAGACAGCCGTATGGCACTTACCTCTAGCTGTGCGCCGCAGTATCTTAGCACAGATCTGACTGTGAATGTGGCTGGGTTCGGCGTCACCATGTCTAGACCTTCCGATGTGTGGAATATTACGGGCCGATTGAATCCTGCGGGCAAAAGAACAGTCTCTGATCCACGGCACTGCTTGCTTAAATGGTTGAGCTATCAGTAATTCATATTTCCCATACATTAGCATTTACTGCATCAATAGTGAGTGTGAACGAGCCTTTAAAGAGTGATGTGATCAGTGTAGTGTGCTACCCTGCATTTGAGAATAACAAAAATGACTATGAAAACGAGAGTAGTCGTGTGTCGCAGTCAGTTGCGCCTAGTAGTCGCGCGAGCAGAGCCACGGCGCGTAGTGTGCGTCTCGCTGCAGCTGGGTCGTGCGCTCCCAGATGAAGGACTACGAATTAGTCCGAAACATGTCGCGCTAAGACTACCGAGACTAACTAAGGTTACCGACATAGCCCGAAGAATTGCGAAAACTTAAGTGGCAGTGGGCGGGGCACATAGCTCGCAAAACTGATGGCTGATGGGGTCAGAAGGTTCTCGAATGGCGTCCGCGGACCGGGAGACGAGCTGTCGGTAGGCCTCCAACAAGATGGAGCGATGACCTAGTAAAGATCGCTGGACCGCGGTGAATGCGGAAAGCACAAGACCGGTCAGAGTGGAGAGCCGCGGGGGAGGCCTATGTCCAGCAGTGGACGTCTTTCGGCTAACATGATGATGATGATGTCCGGTTAAACTCGACTTAAATACTCACTTGAGTGATCCGTTTTATTTCACTATGATCGAGTCTCAATTCAATGGTGTGTCTGAAGTTCCGAATCCGCATTTGACCCGCGTGGGAACTATAGCCCATGAGAGGATGCCTGTGACCAGCAGTGGACGTAACATAAAGCTGGTGATGATAACCTAGTGGTCAGGGAACCTGGCTATAAGGTCCCAGGTTCGAGCGGGTGTGTACTGACCGTTGTCCTTGACAAAGTCCTCCGTGAACTGCTGCGGGCGCAGGCGGGTGAGCGCGGGGGGCGCGGGGCGCAGTGGCCGCGCGGCCAGCGCCCGCACCCAGGCCGGCGAGCCCACCTGCGAGGGCCGGGTCTCCGCGCCCAGCTCGTACCGGTCCGAGCGGTGATTGTTCGTCGGGATCTTTACTGAAATAAAAAATATGGCTATAAACTAAAAACAATTACTTTGCTCACCCGCGACCACTAATGACAAATAATCTAATCTGTGCGGCAAATGTATGTTTCCATGTAACACCTCCGCCTCCACTGCTACACGAATCAACACATGCCACACAGACCCAACTATCACCACCACCACTAAACTAAACGCTGACGCGTTTCGGCACTCTCCACGAGGCCATTTACGAAGCACAACAACAACCGCTCAACATGCCACCACTTCCACTACAAGAAGAAGAAGGTAGTGGAAGTGGTGGCATGTTTGAAAATTTGCCGCACAGATACAACTATTTGTCATTAGTGGTCGCGGGTGAGCAAAGTAATTGTTTTTAGTTCATAAATATGGACCTCCGCAAAGTAACGCCTGATTCAATAAATTAAAACATGGCTATAACTACATGAACTCACGTATCATCACTCACTCAAGTATGTCATTCGAGTATAGCCCGACATGTGTCAGTGGTGTAGCATTTTGCTGCCAGAAATGAAGACAAAATTTATCTTAACAGTTTGAAATGATTCGTGGTTAATTGCATTAGACATAATGGAAACGGGATATTGAGTCTGCCCGTAATCATGATGCATGCAACTGCATCGAAATATCGGGAGCTCATCAAACCTATAAGGTAATCGCGGTCAATATCCCGTTTTCATTATGTCTAAAATTTATCTTGTTAATTAATAAGAAAACTGCAATTCAAGGGACTCCTGTCCGCTTGTAACTCTCCTTAAAGTGTGTGGCCAGGGACGGTGTGCCCCCCCCTCCCGTCCCCTCTAAGGTACGTCTCTGCACGTTAAGTATATTATTTACATTTAAAAACAAGCTGTTAACATAAAAATCAGTGACAATTCAGAGCAAATTATTCAAAGGTTTTAATTTATTCAGCTTTCTATTTGTACTAGTTGTTTACCGGTTTACGCATTGTTTACATTAAAATGAGCAAACTAAAGACCGGGAGGTTAATTGTATGCACCAGTGTTTTGTAAAAGTCAGGGAAAGCGGAGATAGCAATAAAAAAATGTGTGCTTAGTTTTAAAGCATGTAAATTAGTTATATTTTTAATAAACTCACCGAAACATGAATAAACAGAAAAACCAGAAAATATACCAACCCCGGGAATCGAACCCGGAACCTCGACACTCCGGGTCGCGTACCCACCCTTACACCAGAATTGGTATTTAGGTAAGGCTCGAATTTCTCCTATGTATTCAAATCTCAGCTCGTTTTTATCACTTTTTGCAGTGACTAGCGCCACCTATGCGATTGCTTCGTAAACCGAACACAACGCACCCCTTCGAAACTAATAAGTTTACCCAGGCTCAACGAGATGGCGCACTAAAGCAATCAATTCATGATCTCAATTGGAAAATCTTTTTGTATTTTTTATTTATTTTTTCAATTTTTTTTTATTTTTACGGTCTTCCCGTGAGTATCAATAATATTTTTAATAAACTCACAAAGTGAGTTGTGAGTTTATTAAAAATATAATTGATTCTCACGGGAAGACCGTAAAAATAAAAAAAAATTAAAAAATAAATAAAAAATAGAAAAAGATTTTCCAATTGAGATCATGTAAATTAGATTTATTGTTCGAAAACTTTTAATTAGTTTTGCGCAAATGCTCTCTGACCAGTTTTTTTTTTATAAGTCTAAAGGTTCTTTGCCACCAGAGATGTCCAGAGATGAAGGGAAAGTACAATAATCATTGTGACATTTCTTAGAAACTTTTTACTCCCCTCCTCCCCCATGGTGATATCATAATATGTGGTGAGGTTTCAGACTAACCTAGCCTGTGTTATTGTGATATGTGCTAGCTTTAATAGTTTAATACCGTAAAGTATCGTCAAAATACAACTAAGACTTTTTGTACACACAAAAAAATCAATAAATGAATATGAATATGAAATCTGTTCACTAGTTTTCATGTGAAACAGTAACAAACATCCTTTCATTCATCCTCACAAACTTACACTAATAATTATTATACTAGGATACTTACACACTGAAGGACCATATGTTTGCGCACATTTTGGGCAGTGGTACTTGTCTATATCATCGGATTGGTAAATTTTCACATCAACACAGCTGAAATAAATTAAATTTTATTTAACATAAAAGTAAATAGTAAGTGTAATAAGTAGATATCTAATTAGTTTTTTTTAAATAGCCCATTACCATACCCCACTGCTGGGCAAACACACAATTAGATTAGCGTAACAAAAGTTTTTTTCATATTAGAAATACGAACATCAATCTGGCAAAACTTTTGTGTTTACATGTGATGTTTTGAACTATTGCACTATTAAAATTTAAACTGAGTAGAGCAGTTTCTTTTACTTGGAAACATAAGCAAGTTTCAATTCATTCTGATTAGAAAAACAATACTTATGTCAAAGTTTCCTAAAGCACTAAGTCAATGTCAGTTCTAAGTTACATCATAGTTCATAAAAACCAGAATCAACACAAGGTCATTAGCGGTTGCTCAGAATTTTTTTGCACAAAAAATTCTTAATGATTCCTTAGCACTGATTACACAACATCCCATTAAACAATCCAATTGAAGCATCAAGTTACAAATCTTGAAAAATTGCAGTTCTTTGATTTTTATTTCTTTTGGAAGCTGAAAAAAAACTTTTTATGAATTTGTTGTAAAATTAAAAATAAGAGCGCACAAAATTGGCATGTTTCTTCATATTGAAATTGTTTTAAATTAGGTCAGGTAAGCAAATATAACTGTTAAAGACTGCCGAAAACATGTTAGAGCCGTAGTTGCGACTACAAGACTTGCATCGTAAGATTTTCAGTTTACAGGTGTGTCAACAGGTGCATGAATACAGCTCCTCAGGAAGTTTAAAGACCCGTGAGTCCATTGTAATGGACTCTGAACACCACAATAGCTTTGGCACAGAGATATGGCCAGCCACAACACGGTAATAGGGCTTAATATGAACACAAAGGGTGCATTGCTAACAGGGCTTCGTAGTCCCATGACGACGATCATGTAAACAAATAGAATTCACCACGATAACGACCTCGGAGTCTCTTAATATTATACTAAGAGTACAATCTTGATATTTAAACACCGAACAGCGAATAAGAGCCAAAATAAACACGAAAAATCCACTAAAACATCACAAGTGCGATGGCCGAACGGCTGTGCACTGTCAAAAGAAACATTATTTTATTAACACACATGGAGGTTTAAAGTGTAAAATTTATATTTTTTTCACATTACCTGCCATGGAACCACTCACGACAGCAGTCGCATTCTATCATAAATTGTCCAATATTATATGGTTGACCACACAAACAATAGGTTTCCTTCGATGACGCCATTTTGATGGCGAATAGACAATTGTTGCCACTTTTTCTCCACGTCGCTTTCGGGTGACCATGATGAAAAACTCAACTCCATATAATATGAACTAAATAATCTTTTTGTTCACACAGACAAATGTTTTACAAATTGGGTTGAAGAAATCTCTGAACTGCTTAATAAATTATCATTATCAATTATTTACTTTGTCTCAACTTTGTCTACTGAAACTTTGACGCCTGCTATTAAAAAATAGCAAAATCTGTTGGATTGTTGTAATTTGTTATTTTCAGCAGGAGTAATTTGCATTTGTGGGGTTTTAATTTTAAGATTAAATAAATACTATACGGTCGAGTTAGTTACTTAGCTACTTTGTACCTTTTTATACGACAAGGAAAGAAAACGAGACAGTACAGTCAAAGAGATTTAATATTAGTATATACTAATGTTAAATCTCTTTGAGTACAGTCAACCTTATGGTAAGTGATCACCGCGTAAAATATTGCAATAAATAAATTGCTTTGAAATTAAATCTTACATAGGCGTTGAACCATTGAATTGATCCTCTAAGTTAGCAACGCATCCACTATCACTCTGATATTGTGATGTTGCGGATGTTCATAGGCATCACTATCATTAGTTCCATTTCACCAACTCTACAAAATGACAGTTTTCAATGACAATTCGATGTCAATTGCGGGCTTGAAGGGCTTTTGTTTTAGCGCGCTTCATATTGGCAAAGAAATTTAGGTAAGTACTTACCTAGACCTAACTAGTTCGAATTGTCAATGTAAAATTTTAAACTGTAAATTTCGTAAAGTTGGTGAATTAGGGGCCATTTCCAGTAGGTGTTACGTGAGCTTCGTTTACCTTCCGTGTTTAAAAAAAAAACAATAAAAAATATAACTCCTTATTTATACAATTTATAATAGCATGCGTACCTAATCCAGTGCTTCCTTGTTTTATTATTATCACTTACATAACGTAATACTTAACAACATAAAAATAATAACAAAAGACAATAAAAAGTAGGCACCTATTATCATAAATGCTCACGAGACTTTTAAGTTTTTAAATGCTCACGAGACTTTTAAGTTTTTAAATGCTCACAAGACTTTTAAGTTTTTAAAGATCTGCACGGAGAGATTTTAACCCTTGTTTTACTTAGTGAGTACATATACCTTTTTTTTAACATAAAACTACCGTGAGACTCAATCACCTATAGTGAAATAAAACGGATCACTCACGTATGTAAATCGAGGTTAGCCCGACAATATCATCATCATCATCAGCCTATTTACGTCCCACTGCTGGGCACAGGCCTCTCAGAATGAGAGGGCTTGGGATACAGTTCAGTACAGGAGTGTGCAGGTTTCCTCAGCATGTTTTTCTTCACCGAAAAGTTAATGATAAGTTACAAATGTAATTTAGCTTCTGATCCTTAGCTACTTCTGCTGCTGCCTGTAACTAAAGATGACTGGTTCGGGATAATCCGTAAATAACTCAGCTACTTACTTACGTCACACTTTTCGGTTCTAGTGATTTGTAACACTAGAACAAAAATTTTGGCGAATTGCACAGTAAAACGTTTGACATGGAGGGCGAGGGGATCTAAAATTCGCAAAGTTGATGTGACGAAATTTATATTGGCCCCTTTTTAACATACCGACTTTTGAAAATGTACGTGGTCCAAATAGATTTTTATAGGGACGGAGATGCGTTTTATCGACTTTTACGAATATCGATAGAACAAAGAATTGAATTATAATTTTCATTATTGCTAGTGAAGAAAGTGCATTGTTTATGTATTTTGGATTAGAATCAATATCCCTCCTTTTATTAAATTTCTTCTGTTTATTATAAAATATCAGGAGTAACTAGCTACGTAAAATACTTCATTCAACAGTAAAATTAAATAAAAAAAAAAACAAGAGAACCCTTTATCACGATCAAACCGGGCGCACGCGCTTTTTGTAAACAATCAAATATTCGATCGGACCAAATGACAAAAAAATGTCTGCATTTGATGATTGACATGACCTCGTAATTACAATGCAAACTATTTCCGCGTTCGATTCAGTTTAGTTATTTTGATTTGTTAATAATCAAAAAACTGGCTCTTTTATTTAATTGGATTTTGATTGTCGATAGTACTTACTACACCTGCAGGGCTAGCACGACTGGCCGCGACTTTGTTTGTCGTGCGAGATTATATTACCCGCCCCATTGCATCTGGGTGACAGAAAAGGACGGGCAGTTGTTCTCGCGCTAGATAGAAGTCGCATTGTGATTTGTGCTAGACTTACTGGTGTGACATAACTAAGTATATCGTCAATAATAAAAATAAAGGCAAGTTTTATCCTGGAAATTAGAAAAACGGCTAAATTATGACAATATGAAACTTATCAGGCGTCGATTCTCGTAGTCTAATGAATACCAACATGTACCATGATATTGTATGGTACCTACATTATAATGTAGTTCTTTGGAATATTGAAATCACCAGAATCGGGACCCAGGTCATACATGAACACAACATAATAATTAGGTAATATTATTGTCAACATGTAAGTTTTTTGTAGCGCACTATCCCAGGGTCACTGTACAAAGACTACCAAGACACCACGTTTTTTTGCAACAAAATAAAAACTGTATTGGGATAGACGACCGGATAGCCTAGTAGAAAGAATCTGACTACGAAGCTTAAGGTCCCAGGTTTGAACCCCTCTCGAGGCAGACATTTATGTATGATGAATACGAATGTTTGCTCTCGAGTCTTGGTTGTATTAAACGTATTTAGGTATGTATTTATCTATATTTATTACATGTTTATTCGTTGTCTAGCACAGGGTGTCCGTGCTATCACAAGCTCTGTTTAATTTGGGCTAGGTGTCAGTTCTTCCACGATTTTTTTATTAAATTCTGATCAGTAAGCACTCCCTACAAAAGCTGATCAAGCATGGTTATGGTAACACCGTTTCCTTTTCCCCGCCGTCGGGTATTAAACCTGTCCCCCGACTACGAAGTGCAAAATTCGAACTTCGTATCGTGCCGTCCCTCTCAAGCTAATATTATTTAACACGAGAGTGAGCGGGACGATACGATACGAACTTCGATTTTCGAACTTCGTAGTATGGAGGCAGGAACCGATGATTCTATACCCTCTTCTAAAGTAATGAAGCAAGAAGGCCGCCTCGTGCCGTTTCGCTCGGTCGCGCGCCCCGTCTTGGCAGTGGCACCGACAGAAGTAGTACCTAAATGCGGATATACCATAGACTAGATAGATCCTATTTTTGTCACTTCCGTTCTTTGGCTTGATTTTTCTTAGCGAGAAAAAATATACACGGTAAAGCAAAGATGTTCATCATCCGGTTCAATTTGTCAGCTGATGGAGCACACTGCGCATATTACATAGGACTAAAATATTAAAATCGGCCCACGCGTTCGGTCTTTAGAGTGCCACAAAGGAACAAACATACATACATACATACATACATAGGCTGATAAACACATTACCCTCCTTTGCGTTTCGCAGTTGGGTAAAAACCGATCAAGAGCGAGTTGGGGTCGCTCACCGAGGGTTCCGAGCCACTACCATATTTGTGCCATGTACTTTAAAGGTACGCTAGTTTCACTAAGTACTTAAAGGACAAAAGTATTCTATCTGTGTGGTACATTCTGATTTGAGATGAACCCTGTGCCCAGCAGTGGGACGTAAAAAAGGGCTGGTGATGATGATACCGATTACAACTTAGTTCATCAAAAATTAAAAAGTTTTGAAAAATAGTTCAGAAGACTTATCACAAACTAACATACTGACTTGATTTACATTTTAGCCTAGTAATAAAACAAAACGTGTCGTTTCATAAGCTCTATTGGATTGTTTAAAATATTATGTAAATGCATACAACACCTATAAAGTAATTAAAATTCGATTTCATAATCACGGAAACCGAAACAGGTATTTTAAGAATTCTTTATGGTTCTCGTCTTGTTCTTGACCGATTTTTTTAATGACGCATTGCCGACACGGCATTCGATTCGATGCATGTCCCCACCCTATAAGGTATCACCAATTTACCAAGGAAGGCAACAATGGCGGTACTATCTATTAGGAAACTTTACTAAAGTACGACGAGAAATTAGTTCCACATTTGACCACCTGCATAGTAGAACAATGTTCAAAATTCGCATCAGATTCTTCAAAGTTTACTCTATCATCAATGGAATACGATGTTAAACGCGTGTGTTAGTGTAGTGGTTTAGTTATTACAAGTTTGTGTGGTCGGAAGCAGTATTTCGTAGTTATGTCACCTATGTCATTGTGCAAAATTATGACGTGCCGGGTTGCACAATGCACGTGACGAGACGGATAAAGTCAATGTGCATAATGGATAGAGATGGGCGTGCGATAGAATTGCTTTGAATCGATAAAAAACGCGAAACGACGCAAAAGTGAGTGTAAGTGGCGCCACTTTAGAACAGTAAAATCTCCATGAGTCTGCATGATTGATAAATGATTTTAGTCACTTATTACTTCGATGTACATGAACGATAATCCGAGTATCTAACGAGGGGCTAACATAATTCTGTCTTTATTTTACTTCTTACGAAAATCTTCAATGTTGTAATTTTTCTCTATTGTAGTATGTATTACTAAGCATCGGCTACGGTATCAACAGTTCAGCACCGTAAATAAACATACTTACTTATAGCTATTTAAAAACAAACAGATACTTAGGTTTCTACAATCAGGCATTTTCTGGCCGGCTTGGTCCTTTAGCTATACAGAGGGATAGTAAGTATAACGAATATTATCATGGAGAGTGTTATGAAGAACTGTTCGAATTGTTACCTGTAGCTAACTTCCACTACCACACTCCGTGGAACCGTCTGTCCTTCCATCCTCACCACCCTGATGATTAGCAGTCTAGTCTAGAACCAGCTTACTGTGGGTCAAGAAGCACGACTTGTCGAATCCTGCGTGACGTTACGGTTATCGTATCGAGATCGAGAAACCACATACAAAATTTTAGTTCCAATACGCTCACGGGCGGGCGCTGTTCCAAACGTCATACAAACTCGACAACGTTTACTATTCGATTTTACGTGACGCAGGATTCGAAAAGTCCTAGTGATTCCTGGAGTTAATAAAACGAGCTTGCTGCCTATTCCTAAAAGGGTCAGCTACGCACCTGTAATTCCACCCGTGTTGCGGGTGCCCTTTTCTTTTAAAACAAAGATAGATTACAAAACAATTAGTTAATCAAACCAGTTGTTTACATACCTGTATCTGTAATGTTATTGAATCATCATAGCCTAAGGTTAAGAGGCTGTAAACTTAGATTGCTTATTTTAAAGTTACGAGCACATTATACCTAATTGATCATACATAGAAATTATCGCCTTGGGGCGACATGGAGTGTCAACATAGACACAGCATGGCTCTGCGATGATTTAATGTTTGTCCAAGGAATGAATTGTCATGCTTTTTACTCATTTTGTACTGGTCCTATGACGCTTTATTTGCCTATGTTTTTATAAAAAATCTGGTTACTTAATATTTGTCTTTAGCGTCAAGAGTTTTAAGCTTATTGACATGGAATATCGGTACAAAACCTTTGGTCTTTGTACTATCATTCTCTAAATACCTACAACTACCTGCCTAATATTATTTTAGTCAACATCGCGAGAAGCGAATCATTTTGTCGATAAAGTGTTCAGCCGTTTGTTGAAATTGTGCTGCTCATACTAAACCGAGTCTACCCCGCTCTCTGTATTGTAAAACAAGCTGTTTTTTTAATTTTAATGTCACCTCTACGTCCCCAATCTACAGAAAAACCTTGCAAAAACGAAAGTGAACGAAGAAAGATCACGTGACAGTGCAAGTACCTACAAAAATCATCACGTAAGTTAACCCAACACTAGTGGTTGTGTAACCACCATCGATGCACCGGCTCAGTCGACTCACCGCCGGGGAGAAATCGACCGACTCGACGACTACTTTCCCCTCACTACTTTGGCGGGAAAATTTATTAAAAAGTTAAATTTTGTCTATGGTTTTGTGAAGTACTTAGGCAAACAATATTATTGTGATTTGTTTTGTTATTGATAATAGTTTTTTTTTATGTTAAAATGTAGTGAAAGTTTGAAGAAATGGATATTTTATGCAATACTTTTGCAAAATTTTAACAGTAAGTATGTTTTAGGATCGATATTTTAATCAGCGCGCCTAGCTATCACACAACGCACCTAGATCAAAGGTTTATGTTTGTTCTGTATTCTGAGTGTTTGGGTACTTATCTCACATCTCTAAAAGGATTTTCATTTAAAAAGCCTTACTTAATTATTTTTTATTAAAATGGTTGTTACTAACTAGCATACCTATCTACGTACCTAGGTAATAATGTAAAATTTTAAGTCCCGTGAATTTAATTGCGATTTTAACTTAATTCATCAGGTTTTTTTTTTAGGAAATAAGATCAGCCTTTTAACGCTGTGCTCGTGATTATATGCATGCAGTTAATAAAATACAAAAACAAAAAATGACACTAGAAATAAAAATAAAACTGATAATTATCTACTTATTGTTAAATGTCGCGCTTAAAAAAATAACTTTAAACCACAAGTACAACGTAGGCACCTACTCTAAGCTCTAGCTCTAGCTAGAGTCTAGCTAGAGTGTGGCAACTGGTCGCAAGAAGAGTCCATTATCCTGATTTATTATTACCATAGGTCATTCATAACTGTGGGTGAGCTGTGGGTCATAATCTTCATAATCATAAGAAATTAACAATAGGTAAGTAAGTCATTTAAGGCTATTTGCATTTAAGTAAGTATTACGTAAGGTATTAAAGGAACGCCTTTAAGCTCATTAATTGTTCTACGTTTTTCAGGTACCTAAAATACGTAGATAATCAGTTGAATTTGCGTCCAACTGTAAAATCTTTCCCCAGTAAACGGTGACATTTCGTTATGATAATGACATCGCATGCCTGGCTATTTTACTTGTGGTCATGAATCTTACCACGAATTCACTAGCAAGAGAACTTGTCTTCGTTGCATTACATTGCGTGGCCGTGAAGCAAACGAGTTAGTAGTATCGATCGAACGCAGCAATAGGTATAACCTAATAATGCAATAACAATTTTTAATGCTCGGTTAATTACATTAGACATATTAATTACGGTATATTGAACGCGAATACCGTACGAGCTTTTTAACTGACTTCAAAAAAAGGAGGAGGTTCTACGTTCCACTGTATGTATTTTTTTTTATGTATGTACATCGATTACTCCGTCAATTGTAGACCGATGTTCTAAATTCTTTTTTATCTACACACATATCATAAGTCCTCTATAATGCGTTCAGAAACCGTAGAAAATGACCAGCATTTCAGCATGTGCCCGACTACTCGCCGCCAGCGCCACCCAGCCGCCGGAAGCAGTAAAGTAATAGTCATTACGACATCGAATTCGATGTCGTAATAAATAAATATAAATACACAATGTTATGTACCGCTATTACGGACTGGTTGAGCTACATTAACGTTCCTAAGACCGATTTCGCGGGCGCTTTTAAACTCTTGAAGTCTTTTTGACAATATTAGGTATGCACTGTCTGTCACACGTTTCTTTCACTTTAGCAGTGCAAAAAGTGACTACGCAACGTCTTGTCGACACTTTTACTAAATTACTAAGTAGGTATACTGACCAATAATAATTTGAGCTTCTAGTGTACTCGTGTATCTAGTGACGTAGTTACTCTAGAAAACGCGTTTGCGTTAACGTCTGAATTACTATGGGCAAATTGGCAGCGCCTCTAGCGGCACTTATCGACAACAAACTGTTCTCTATTTGACATTTAACGCAAACGCGTTCGAATCTTATTTTTTGGTCGTCGATTACATTAAGCTAATACACAATGTGTTTTTTTATACGACAAGGAAGGAAAACGAGCAAGTGGGTCACCTGATGGTAAGTGATCGTCACCACCGCCCATAGACACCCGCAACCCTTGGGGGGTTAAGATGAAATGCCTCTTGTGCCCGTAATTACACGGCTGTCTTACTCTCCACATCGGAACACAACAGTGCAAGCACTGCCGCTTGGCGGTAGGATTGGTGGTAGCGATCTGGGCGGACCTCGCACAAGATACACTAATTGTCGAACAATTAAATATAACCCTGGCAGCGTCCTACGTCCCACTAACAAGCAAACGGGCAGGAGCGGCGGCGGACGCCCGGGAGCGCCTCGAGGTCAGCAAGTACAGCTGTCTCGGCGCCCAATACGAGTTCTTGCCGTTTGGCGTCGAGACGCTGGGCCCTCGGGCTCCACAAGGAGCTGAGCAAACGCCTGAAAGAGGCAACAGGCGACCCTCGCGCGGGCAGCTTTCTCGCGCAAAGAATTGCTATTGCAATTCAGCGCGGGAATGCTGCCTGCGTGATGGGCGGCTGCCGAGAGGTCCAGGTTTGGTAGGTATTTAATTTTTAATTTTTTAAGTTAGTTTTAGTTTTAATATTTTAATTTACTTTGTAGGTAGTGTTAGTCCCATTTGCTATGCACTGTTTCAACTTTTATTATGTAAATAAAATTTTAATTTACAATATAAACTTAACTAACATCGTTGGTGTAGGTATTTGTATTGCGAAAAAAATCGAAGGTCAACTGCGGTCAATCACAACGAAATTGAATCTATCCTTTCCTGTTACAAAATAAGGAAAATACAAACAAAAAAACATCAATAAAACCATTGTCCGATTCATTTCCCTTATTAAGATCAAACGTGCTTCATTTACCATTAAAACCGGCCAAGTGCGACTCGGATTCACGCACAACGGGTTCCGTGCAAATTTGTTGGTTATACTATTACTTATGTATTCCGTGGTTATACATTATGTCTATGACTATGACGGGAATCGAGTCTCGGGGATTTTTCCCTCTTTACTGAAGTGTTTTAAATGTCCAGTGCTTAGCAGGGCCCTGAGGGTCGAGCACGACTTTACGAAAGCTGCGTAACGATACGGTTATCGTATCGAGATCGAGAAACCTCATACTAAATTTTAGTACCAAATACACTCACGGGCGGGCGCTGTTCCAAACGTCCTACAAACTCGACAACGTTTACTATTCGACTTTACGTTACGCAGCATTCGTAAAGTCGTGCTCGACCCTCTGGCTCCTAAGCAAAGTGTACGCAGTGTGGGGTCATTTTATATCGGTTACGACAGACAAACATAAAAAAGTTGGTCAACTAATTATTCGTAAACCTGTAAAGCTTGTGTTAGTGCCTGTAAAGCTTATCTGTGATATTAGGGTTCCGTACCTCAAAAGGAAAAAAACGGAACCCTTACAGGGCAACTTTGTTGTCCGTCTGTCTGTCTGTCTGTCAAGACCTTTTTCGTCTGGAACGCTTGGAGGTAGCATGCTGAAATTAATACGAAATACTTAAACCTGCGGTCTCTTGAAGCTGTGAAAAAATCAACCTTCTAAGTCAACGCAATCAAAAGATACAGTCATTAAAAAGGTCGTTTCCATACAAATTGCCGTACTTTGAAAACCTAAAGGGTACTTCCAGTTGTCCTAGAAACTTGAAATTTGGTATGAAGCTCTTATAGGACAACTACTCCAAAAAGTCTCAAAATATAAAAAAAATATGTCTGTCTGTAGATTTCGCAGACCAATATAAGTTGACCCCACACTGCGTACATTTTGCTTAGGAGCAGGGCTCTTGCTAACACTGGACTTTTACAACACTGGGGAAAAGCGTTAAAATCTTTCTACGGAGCCCTCGTGCGCGAGTCCGCCTCGCACTTGGCGGGTTTTTTCACTCTCAACCAATTTACAAAGACCTTTGGAAGCGTTACCGTTATTGGTGATGAGAGATCCTAGTTCTTTAGTAACTTAGTATCATGTAGATTGAAGGCCACGCTCGGATGCAAAACGTTAAAACAGTTCTGTCGTGTTTGGGAGGGTTTAGTTTCCCGTAGAGAAGCCTAGAGCTTAGCAGCGCGAAGTGAAGTGTTTGGATATCCAAATATTCGTAAGTGTAAATTTTTCATGACATGGGGGAGTTGCCATGGTGAAAAATAATTGGCAATAAGTTCACAGCCATATTTGTGCTTTAATGTCTACTAGCCAAGCCCTATTATTAAAAAAAGTCTCCAGTAGATAAAGACAATTACTTAAAAAGTGTAAAAGTTTTTCTAGCAGAATTCGTTTTTCGTTCGTACCCCATGATAATTTCTTATGACTTGTGTCATGTCACATCATATCATGGCCATTGGGCATCTTCAACAGCCTTTTTTACGTCACGCTGCTGGGCACAGGCCTCCTCTCAGAATGAGAGGGCTTGGGCTATACTTCCCACGCGGGCCCAGTGCGGATTGGGAACTTCACACACATTATTGAATTGCCTCGCATGAGTGTACAGGTTTCCTCACCATGTTTTCCTTCACCGAAAAGGTAATGGTAGGTATATTACAAACGTAATTCCGTAAAACTTAGAGCCTGAGACATAGGTTAATGTATATAATAAGTTGGTATCTTACACTGCACACCGTCTATGTATAGAACCCATAAAGAACACAATCTCGACCCGATCCAAAGTAGGAATTATAAATACAAACTTAATTTAGGTACAACGAAAACAAAAGACTTACCTGTTTCGAAAAATTATGATTTTGTGTAAAGTTTTGTGTCTAAGTGAGGTCAATGTCCCTGTGCCCGACACTGCAGGGCTAGCGCGACTGGCCGCGACTTTGTTTGTCCCGCGAGATTATAATATTACCCGTTCCGTTGCAATCTGAGTGACAAAAAGAGACGGGTAGTTGTTCTCGAGCGAGATAGAAGTCGCACTGTGAGTTGTGCTAGACCTACTGTGATCTATTGGTTGGCACCCATAGCGCCAGAGGTGACAGAAGGGGTGCCATCTATTGGACATTTAGGGTGTCGAACATTGGGACATTTACTTACCTAATGAGACATTTTTAGATTTTTTTTTAATTTTGCGCTTTTATTAAATTCGTAAGTAGGTAGATATTTTATGGCAAATCAAATTAAATTCTGTCCAAACAATATTATACTTAATCTATTTCAAGATCAAATTTTAACGGGCTGATTGTGATTAAGTAATAAACAAATTGGCTTATTGTGTACACAACACCCAAGAAATAAACTTACAGGAATAAGAACAATCAATATTTTGTTTCGAATACATTTTGATTAATTAGTTTGTGTCGACCCTGGCGCCATTTTGTCATCGAATATATAAAGACTAAGCCTAGCCATCCAAAGAGGGAACGCTGCCAGCATCTTTGGTACAGTCACCAGCAATAATATATGATTATGGACAGCGCTGCAAAAATATCTGATCATGGTAGCAGGCAAAAACATATGACGACACTCGACGGCAATAAGATCTGATGGGTTGCGGCCGGCATAAATATCGTTCTTGGTAACGGCATAAGTACAATGATAATGCAAAGAAAAATCCGTTAAGCAGCTGGACTTGAACCAGCAACCTCGGTAATCCGTACCACGGCATAAGTATCGGACACCGAGTCGCTTAAAAATATCTGATACTTTACGAAATCAAAAATATGTGATCAATCAGCAAACATGAACTTAATTTAGTAGTATTACGAATCTAATTTGAATGCAGCGATCTGACGCTTCTTGAAAACAGTGCGTACTTGTCACTGCATATGTCTGTCTCATGTTTTGTTTTATCTAAATCCAACAAATTCAGTTCTTCGTTTCTATGTTACCCTGTTGACGTATTTTTTCCATATATTTTACCAAGGAGTTTAAACGCTAATAAAAAACTTCAAGCTCAAAAGTATTGTTCTTATTTCAGATAGCTGCATTCAAATTAGATTCGTAAGACAGACGAGTTAAGTTCATATTTGCTGATTGATGACATATTTTCGATTTTATAACATGTCAGATATTTATGCCGTCCGTGTGATCTGATGTTTTTGCTTCCAAAGTGAATACATATTTATGCTGGTGATGATTCACATGATTTTGATTTTGTGGAGTATCAGTTATTTTTAAGCGACTCAGTGTCCGATATTTATGGCCTTAACCTAGAACGATATTTATGCCGGCCGCAACCCATTAAGTACTTACATCTTTATGCCGTCGAGTGTTGTTATATACTTTTGCTTTCCATAATCGTATATTATTGCTTCTTTTTTCTTTTTTAGGGACTTCTTTTTTAGACATGTTTTAGTTTTCGTAAATTAGTTTTATTTTAAATTTAATTTAGGATAGGCATTTATTTTATTGTTTTAGTTCAGTTTAATTTTAGTTTTTATTTATGTTTGTAGATGTAGGGAAAATAAAGAATTCACTGCTAAGCCATGTTCTACATCGCGCTATGAAAGTTAGAGATACTTAGAAATACAGCGTCAAACTCTCTTCCTTAGGACTTCGGACTCCAGGCATACTTAATGCGTGGAAAGTAAGAGATCTCTATTGGATTTTTCCTATAAATTAATGTAACCTTGCAACCTAATGCAACCTTGGTAGCTTTTCATCGGCTAGGTCAACCCATTCTTCTTCATAAGGCCTGTGATAAATTAGTGATTTATCACTGTACGTAATAGTTAATTGATTTTTCAAGGAATAATTACAATAAAATTATAGTGCCGGGCGTAATTTTTTTACCCGATTGCGAAACGCAAAGGAGGGTAATGTGTTTATCAGCCTATGTACGTTTGTTATACAAAACGAAAGGCAAACGAGCAAGTGGGTCATTGATCGCCACTGCCTATAGACATCCGCATCGCCAGAGTGATTCCAGACGCGTCCCCAACCTAGAAGGCTAAGATGAAATGCCTCATGTGCCCATCAGGACCGTGTTTTATAAAGCTACAAGTTACAATTTACAAGCGGAAGTCTCATTCTATCGCCTTTTGTTAGAAAGAGACTTTCGCTTGTAAATTACAACTTGTAGCTTTATAAAACACGGCCCAGAGGGTCGAGCACGACTTTTCGGATCCTGCGTCACGTAAAAGCGAATAGTAAACGTTGTCGAGTTTGTATGACGTTTGGAACAGCGTCCGCCCGCGGGCGTAATTGGAACTAAAATTTAGTATGAGGTTTCTCGATCTCGATACGATAACCGTAACGTTACGCAGGATTCGAAAAGTCGTGCTCGACCCTCAGAGCGTCTAGTGTAGTGTAATCAACGACCAAAAATACGTCACGATCGCATTCGCATTTATTTATTTATTTAATCGTATGGCGTATATACATAAACATTTCTAAAACAAAATAAATAATAATCAATTAAAGATAGCTATAGATCAACACTCAGGGTCCCTAGCCACGAGATTGTGTCAGGTGTTAAATCGCATTGACGTCTGAATTACTATGGGCACATTAGCAGCGCCACTACCCACTTAGTGGCACGTATCGACAACAAACAATTCTCATACTACTGTAAAGCAAACGCGATCGAAGCATATTTTTGGCCGTTGATTACACTAGGCGCACACTAAGATGCTCAGTAGGGCTAGCATGACTGGCCGCGACTTTGTTTGTCGCGCGAGATTAAATTACCCGTCCCGCTGCATTCTGAGTGACAGAAAAGGACAGGCATTTGTTCTCGCGCGAGATAGAAGTCGCACTGTGAGTTGTGCTAGACCTACAGAGCGCCTATTGTAATCGCCGACCAGAGCGCCTAGTGTAATCGCCGACCGGCCAAGAAATACGTCTCGATGGTGTTCGCGTTTAACAATTCTCTTACTATTTTGACACTACGAGGGCTGTTTGATAAGTACCCGTTTATGGAAAAAAAAAACATTTTTTTTTGTATATATGTATTTATTTTTTTACGTAGTCACCTATTAACTCTATACATTTGTTCCACCTATACTCAAGCTTCAATAAACCATCGAAAAAGTATGATTTTGGATAGTCATTAAAATAGGCCATTTGATCCAAATCGCTTGCCACCGAGCCATTTTTTTAGGTTGGGAAACAAAAAGAAATCGCATGGGGCCAAATCTGGAGAATACGGGGGCTAAGACAATAGTTCGTAGCGTAACTGTGCTAATTTAGCCGTCACAACTCTGGACGAATGAGCCGGGGCGTTGTCGTGATGAAACAGTACTTTTTTCTTTTTTAAATGGGGTCGTTTGTCCTTCAACACGGCGTCAAATTCATCCAATAAATTGGCATAGTACTGCCCTGTTATTGTTTTTCCCTTTTCTAAATAGTCAATATGTATAATACCCTGCGAATCCCAAAAAACGGTCGCCATGACCTTTCCAGCCGATGGGAACAAAATTATAATTCGGACCGCGAGATTGATACTTAGAATTTTTTCTATTTTCGGCCGTTTCTGCCGCCGCACCAGCTTTTTGTGTGGTTCCCTGGAGATGTGAGGGTGCTACTGTATCGACACAGGTCGCATCCCAAACCAGAAGTAGTTATTGATTAGGTACCTACACTAGGGGCACTTATATTTTTCGGTTTTCGTAGTGCCCCGAACACGAATATTCGAACGTAACGTAACGTTATTGAGAAAATTTGTATGACGTTTGGAAGAGCGCCCCCCGTGAGCTTTTATTAGTTATTGGAACTAATATTTAATACGAATTTTCTCGATGGCGATACGATAACGTTACTACTCGATTACGTTACGTAGGATTCGAATATTCGTGCTCGGGGTGAATAATGAAGATTCTGCGCAATAAGTACGCTGCCTGATCGTGCTATTGTTCGATAATCACAACAATTAGTACAGCAATTATGAGTAGTGACGAGTCAACGGTTACTGGTTAAAGGTTTATTATGTTCTAAGAACTTATTTTGCTAATCCTTCCGCTAAGCAGCAGTGCTTGCGATGGTGTTTCAGTTGGAATGTAAAACAGCCGGTGAAATTACCTACGGGCACCAGAGGCATTTTATCTTATCTCTCTAGGTTGGCAACGCATCTGCAAACCCCCCGGGGTTGCGGGTGTCTATGGACACTGGTGATCACTTATCAATCAGGTGACCCACTTGCCCGTTTGCCTTCCTTGTCGTATGAAATAAAATAACAGTGCTTTAAGTTGTGTTTCGCTATGCCTAAACGATTTTGTAAAAATGTCTGTGATATTTTTAACCGACCTCAAAAAAGGAGTCCCTGCCAGTGGTCAAGAAGTCACTCATTGATCTCGTTTACGAGTGGGTGGGGGCATTCGTATTTGATATCATAGGCATATGAGAATTTTAGTCACCGTTGTGAGATTCAAACAACGAACTTTTTTGAAATCACTGAATTTAGTCACAGGGTGAGATTTCAAAATCGACCCCCTGGCCCCTGTGGGCACTAAAGTATGTACTAACACTGGACATATTAAGACATTGGAGAAAAGCGAGAGAAAACTTCGAGACTCGCATATTCCCGTGATAGACTAAACATTAATTGTTTGTTGTTGTTTGTAAGTAATTGTTTTTTAGTTCATAGACTAAACATTGTCAGAACCCTCGGCGCGCGAGTGCGTCTCGCAATAGATCAGTTTTTTAGGGTTCCGTTCCGTACCTCAAAAGGAAAAAACGGAACCCTTATGGGATTACTTTGTGGTCCGTCCGTCTGTCTGTCAAGACCCTTTTTCTCTGGAACGCGTAGAGGTAGCATGCTTTGAAATTAATATCAAATACTCAAGCCTGCGGTCCCTTGAAGCTGTGAAAAAAACAACCTTTTAAGTCAACGCAATCAAAAGATACAGTTATTAAAAAGGCTGTTTCCATACAAATTGCCGTACCCCGAAAACCTACAGGGTACTTCCAGTTGTCCTAGAAACTTGAAATTTGGTATGAAGGTAGCTCTTATAGCACAACCTACACTCAAAAAATTCTCAAAATCTGGAATTTTTTGTCTGTCTGTAGATATCACAGACCAATATTTTAGGTTGACCCCGCACTGCGTACATTTTGCTTAGGAGCAGGGCTCTGCTAACACTTGACTTCTTAAAACACTGGGGAAAAGCGTTAAAATCTTTATACGGAACCCTCGTGCGCGAGTCCGACTCGCACTTGGCCGGTTTTTAGCGCTGATCTTTAACTTAGTCCTTGGCCGCAAAAAATGTGCACTTCAATGCATAATCATGTTAATTAATGTAAAAAAAAGTGTTAAATCTTTTAGGCTTAAAGTAGCTTTAGTAATTGTCCTTGCTGAGTTATAAGTGCTTAACCCGGAAAAGAACATTGAAACACTTTTTATTCTTGTTCGATAAGTTGTGAGTATTTAAAATGCTCGTACTAAGTCCTTACTAAGTATAGTAATTATTTTATGTTCTCAAATGGAGTACTTTATCCCATGAATATCAATTACACTTTTTAAATAATTAAGTACTCACTGAAACATGAATACACAGAAAAAAAATTGAAAATGCTAACCCCGGGAATCGAACCCGGATGTGCGCAATACGGAATTTCGAGGATCCGGGACTTTTAAGATTACCTAGTCTGTCTGCCATTTTCATAGAGACTCAGGCACAGGCTACAGACATTTTGTATGTTTTTGCTAATTAAACAATGTTTTATTTCTAGATCCACGACGTGAACAAGCATACGGGTCCAAATGAAACACTTTATAAAGCAGGTAATGTATTTTTCCCCTCACTACCTCAGAAAGCCGTCTTTTATCCATTAATACAAGCGGGTAAAATCGCATTTTATTCACTAGTAGGGAAAGATCACAAAACGTAAAACGCTCTTAATAATGGTTCGTTCGATATTAATTATCATTAAATAAATAATAAATGATTTGAGAATTTAATAAAAAATACCAAATTTAGCTTTATTTAATGATTCTTAAAATTCTATGAGGAACATTTGTTTTTTATAATGATGTTGAATATCATTCTGAACGCACAAGTTGAGTTGATGCAATATCAAAACGCATCGTCATAAATGTCAACATTGTCAGTAAAAAAATTGTCACCGACTCCGAGTCACGTAAAAATACACAACTTCCAGAGGTTTCTGTTATAATATTATCGTGAAAAAAAAAACTGATTCCAGTGATAAATATTTATTTTTGAGCTGTTTTTTTGCATGTTGCGCTTTCCTCGCTACAGTGAGGTGAAAAGTTTTGTGTTACACACGGGTGCAAATGTATTTTACTTCTCGTGTGTTGAAACACTCGCGGGTAAAATACAACTTTGCACCCTTGTATAACAAATAACTATTTCTCAATTCGCATTACTTCCAAAAAGAAGACACCAAGTCTCGTAGTACATTTATGGATAGCACAGTTTTTTGCCGGCCTAACGCAAAATACGTATGAAAGCATTTATTGTCAACTAGCTGTTGCCCGCGACTTCGTCCGCGTAGATTTCGGTTATCGCTATCCCGCGGGAACTATACATTTTTTCCGAATAAAAAGTAGCCTTTGTTATTCCTCAATATTCAAACTATCTTCTTACCAAATTTCATCTAGATTGGTGCAGCGGTTTTCCCGTGAAGAGGTAACAAACAGACAGACAGAGAGACATACTTTACTTTCGCATTTATAATATTACTTAGGAAGTTAGGATATGAAGAGCGATAAAACAAAAGATCTTCAAGTAAAGTTGGTTGAAATGGGGCCTGGACGCATTTCATGCAGATTGACGGGAGCAGTCCTTGACAGGGACGAGAGGCAGAATTCTTGCCCTTCTGGGCAGACCTTTGCACAGCAATGGGACAGCCACTACAACGATCTAAGAAAAAAAATAGAATGTCCTTCTTCTACCCTTTCAGGCTTTCGTGGTGAGCGGCGCAGCGCTGAACATCGCGGGGCACGGCTGCGCCCACGGCTACCCCGCCGTGCTGTTCGCGCAGCTGAACGAAGCGCGCGCGCCGCTGCACCTCACCGAGCATGACATGTCTTGGATAGGTATGTTAAAACTAGCCCCCCCTCCCCCCTTAGATTCTAAACTAGGACCTAAACCTTACACAACACCTTAGGGCTTTCAACCCCTGAAGAAAACCCGCCCCAGGAGCATTAGACCCCAGGACACACCACCCCTGGGATACTTAACCCCAAGATACTCAACTTCAACCACGGGGCTTCACTACATTACTAACGTGATGCACTATAACCACCACACCACCAGCACCACCACCTACACACCACTCACCCAGGCACTAACCTTCAGGACTCTCCGCATCTTTGGTCACTTAACCAACCAATTACCTCAGGTCACTTAACCAATGGGGCATGAAGCCCTTAGGATATTCAACCCTATCGAGGCAGTAAATCAGTGGGGAATTGAGCCCCTGAGGCACTAAACCGGATGGTAGGACTTTGTGCGAGGTCCGTCCGGATCGCTACCACCATCTTACTCGCTAATCCTGCCCTTAAGCAGCAGTGCTTGCACTGTTGTGTTCCAGTGTGGAGAGTAAGACAGCCGGAGTAATTACGGGCACAAGAGGTATTTAATTTTATCTCTCTAGGTTGGCAATGCATCTGCTAACCCCCAGGGATTGCGGATGTCTATGGGCAGTGGTGATCACTTACCATCAGGTGACCCACTTGCCTTCCTCGTCGTATAAAAAAAATCCTAGAGATGAATCCTTGGGGCACTAAACCCCCAGGGAACTGAATCTCCGAAACGTTTTAGTCCCAGGCTCTTTGCGTGAAAGCGCTATACAACGCGAGCCACTTTAGAATCGGCCATGTAACACATAGGTCTAATGAAATAAGATTTTAAGCAGATCAGGCAAAAACCAGTCTTATTTCAATGTCATAAACACTTGTTTACACATGTAAAAATTTCTCAATTCGACTATATTTATATTTTTTAATAATTTAATGATCAATAATTTATTCAATTATGTAATAATGTATCCAGTAATGTAATAATGTATTCAATAATGTAATAATATATTCAATATTAATGTAATAATGGTTTGAGTAATGTAATAATGTATTCAATAATATAATAATGTATTCAGCTTAATGTATCTAATAATTCCGTTAATTCTTTCAACCAATCATTAGGTAGAAATAAAATTGCATGCCAATATATCCGGTTAGACATGCACAACAACTATTTATAACATCACTTTTGTGCCATGTCTAAAGCAAGTAAATATATTTCATTTCATTTCATTTCATTTCATATACCATGTGGGTATAATTTACAAACATTGTGGGTACTTAGAATTGTAACGATGTAACACCAAACAACGGCAAAATGCAATAGTTATCAAGCACCTGCTTTGACGTCAGCTATAGTAATTATTCCGATCTGAATACTAATTGGGTTGCCCATATAAATGTGCTAATAATGTGCCTAGCGCTTAGTTGATGCAACTTGTGACCAAAGGGCTGGCAGTTTTCTTTCTCAAATAATCAGCATCGCTATTCAGCGAAGCAACGCTGCCAGCCTTTTGGGCACTATGCCACGGGGGCCTTATTTAGATTTAATTTAGTTTTAAGTTGTAGTTTATTTAGTTTAAGCTTAGATTTAATGTCATTGTAAATTGCTTTTATTATGTGCCTATTGTATACCTGATGTTATGAAATGAAATGGAATGAAATGATTTATTGCCGAACATGTGTTACATATAAGATCTTAAAATTACTTGGTGCATGATGTTCTGCCGTTTCCGGCATGGAATCAAACGAGGAAATAATACTTAAGTTATGATAATTAGCAAACCCGATAAGTGCTTAATTATGTTGCAAGTTTTTTTTTACAAATATCAATACATTTTTTTTACAGGTATGAATGGTATGATATAATTCAGCATGATTATGAGTACTTAAATAATTTCTATGAATAATTAGTAAATACATCTACTTAGAATTAAGTTACACTAAGATTCATCATAACGTATAATGTGGAGTGGATCACTTTCCGAAACGAATCTCACAACAATGTTGCATTTTTGTTCATTTCTTCACATACTCCTTGTATTTGACATTAAATACTGACGTAAGGCTGGTTAGCCACCAGAGCTATACTACTAAGCGGCGTGCTCGAAGAAAAATTTACTCGTGCACTGAGGGTTCCGTAACTCTAACGTCTTTCGGATTTGTCCTTGACTTGTGATGTGAGACTTTGCTTGCTTTTCTTGATTCTATGTAAATCCGAAGTACAGTCAAGGATTTTAATTTCCCACCCACCTAAGGTTTAATATCGTATGGCAAACTGTCACCATAAGAGCTAGATGACACGACGTTGCTTTGACATGTCGCGTTTACGTTGACATTTTCGACCTTAATGCATTGCGAATGTCTAACAACATTTCTACGAAATGGGTAGGGAATTAAATTCCTTGACTATACCTTAAAGGTTCCGATTTACTTTTTTCATTGAAAGAGGGAGGCAAACGAGCAAACGGGTCACCTGATGGTAAGCGATCATCGTCACCCATGAGAACCAGCAACCCCAAGAGAGTCACTAGTCCGTTGCCGGCCTTTAACGAGGAAAAGGGAGGAGGGGGGGGAGGATCGGGCCTCTGGCAAACTCACAGACCGAATAAAATGCAACTTCTGATTGGCAGAACGACAGAGACAGACGAACAGGTAGTGATCCTATAAGGGTTACGTTGTTCTCCTTTTGAGCTGCGCTTGGTTGCGCTGAGCGAGGCTACGACAATCAAGTAGGTAATCCCGTTGGTAAACATTGCGCAAACATCTAATTACCTAGTCGAAGTAACGCTTTGTTCCGTGTTGAAACTGTCATTAAGTAGTTATTTCATCATCCTTGTTTTACTTGGCACAGGCCTCCTCTCAGAATGAGAAAGCTTGGGCTAGTTCCCAACCATTGAACTTCACAACCATCATTGAATTGCTTCGAAGAAATTTGCAGGTTTCCGCACTATTTTTCTTCACCGAAAGGCTCGTGAAAAATTACAAATACAGTTTTGCACATATGTTCCGAAAAACGACACAACACACCACAAGATCCTCTGCTTGAGACGCCTTAGGTCAAATCAGTAGGCTATAACGGCTTTATTATTGTCAGTAAATATTTGTTCTCAGACTATTGCCAAATTGAGTTGCTCCGGTTTAACTAATTAGGGTCCTTAAATACTCCTACCTCTGGACTGTGTATGCTTCTGTGGAAGTGAGACGTATGACATAGCAGCTAAGTAGGTATAGTTGGTACAGTTAAAGTAAGAAAAGCTTTCCCCTGTCAAAACGTTTATGACTATTGTCATAACATTGATTTTTGCCTGGTCCTTGGGAAAGGTTTTTCTACTATGTCTATACATATATCACTCTGTCAACAACCAACTTACAAGCAATCTGCCGAACTCACTCACGATTAAAGCTACGAGATTTGGGTAATGTTTTGTCAACGTTTAACCGACCGTGTTTTCCTTTTTCAGGCTCGGCGGTAGGCGTAATGGGCATCGTGGGAAACTTCATATCACCTGTTCTGATGTCGCGGTTCGGCCGCCAAAAAGCCAATTTAATATCCATCCTACCCGCTCTCCTGGGCTGGATAGTATTCGTCCTAGCAAACTCTGTTCCTTTGTTCTTAGTGGCCAGACTTCTACACGGTCTTGCCTTAGGGCTGAGGACGCCCTTGGCAGCAATTCTAGTAGCCGAATACACAGATCCTAAGTACAGAGGAGCTTTCTTAGGTACCTTCGCTATATCACTAGGTCTAGGCATATTCCTGTCTCACTTATGGGGAGCGCATTTAACTTGGAAAGTGACTGCTATGGTCTGCGCAATGTTCCCAGTCATTGCTTTGGGCATCATCAGTTTGTCCCCAGAATCACCAAGTTGGTTGGTCTCCAAAGGAAAATATAATGAAGCCAAGAAAGCCTTCAAGTGGTTGAGAGGAGATGGTGTGGAACAACAAGCGGAGTTGGACGCGATGATAGAAGCACAAAAGAAAGAGAAGATCATGTCAGAGAGGGAGAAACGAGAAGAGAAGCGATTCTTAAAGAAGTTTTTGGATTCCATAAAGGAGGTCATGAAGATTTTCAAGAAGAAAGAGTTCTGCAGACCCTCGATTATAGCTATAAGTATGTTGATAGTGTTCGAATTTGGTGGAGCTCATATGGTGCCAGCGTATGGCAATGACATTCTGAAAGCGGTGTTAAATAAAAAAGATGCCTCTGAAGTAGTCTGGCAGTTCACTGTGATAGATTTGCTAAGAACCGTGTGCGCGTTTTTCGCTATTTTCCTTTTGAAGTTCTTTAAACGCAGAACGATTCTTTTTTCCAGTGGTGTCATGACTGTAGTATCTTTAACTTTAATATCAGTATTCGTTTATTTAAGACAATCTTTGATTGTAACAAATTCATGGTTTTTAGACGTAGTTCCTATGGCTTTGATGATATTGTACACTTTGTCGTTTTGTTTAGGTTTAGTACCATTAACATGGGTGATATGTGGAGAAATATTTCCCTTAGCCTATAGAAGTTTGGGATCAACTTTGTCTACTTCATTTTTAACTCCTTCTTTTATAGTTTCTATGAAGACAGCTCCTCATCTGTACTCTTCAATAGGAGTCCAAGGTGCTTTCTTAGTATATTCAGCTTTATTAACTGTTTGTCTACTGGTAATTTATGCCTTATTACCTGAGACGAAAGACCAAACTTTGCAGGACATTGAAGACACCTTTAAAGGTAAAAATGGTAGTGATGTTGAATCTGAAATGAGACTTATGGACAAAGATATTGTGAAATAAGGAACTAAATTTGTAACAACTTTTTTTGTAAATACGAATAGAGTCACCTAAGTTAAACGGAGAAGTAGAAAGTCGTTCCTCGTTGCTTTTACTTTATGTCATAATTCAGGGTTTTTTTTAAATGGGGTTCATTGATCCCCAAAAGGTCCGTGGCCTGATTTTATGCGAAGCGTTGTCTAAGACAGCTCCTCAATAAAACACGATTGTCTGACTGAAGCAATAGAAACATTATCACTAAAATCGTTTCGTTTCTTTATTTCTCTAATTTTCTTATAGCTTCAAACGAAGACGTACGAATGTAATTGAGTATGGAGGAGCTTCAGTAATTTTTGAATAATTGTAGGATGTTAGTGTTAAGTGCAAGATTAAGAAAGCATTGCCTTAATACATATATATAATAAACGCCTAAATCATTCCACGTGGCAATGAACATTTTGTGTTAGACGCGGCAATTTGCTACCCGTTCCTTTCCGAGCTAAACATTTTTCATGAGCCGGCTCTACCTAATCACCTAATCTATATCAGCTTAAACTGTGATAAAGCGAAGATCATTAGTGTGTATCGGTGTATTGGTTTAGCTGTAAGACTGTAAATTTTGTTTTTATCGTAATACTTAGTAATTTACCAGCAGCACTGCATGAAGTACTTAAGTAAGAATTAATTAGAACTTAAGGTTTTAATATACCTACCGTCCGTTGGAACAATGTCGACTAGAAGATTGTAATGGTCAAAAACAAAATAACCTAATCTTTAATTTATTATAGCTATTGGATCTCCGAAAATCTAAACATATAGGCAATAAAACAGAAACGTGACTGATCTATCAACGCACAGCCAATACCACTAAAGCTAGAGATTTTAAATTTGGTAAGTACACAGACATATATACCTTGAGTACACTAAAGGTGCACTAAGAAGTGATTTTTCGAAATTCCCACGGGATGGAACTAGCCCATTTTGAAATTTCACTGGGGCAAAGCCACGGGGCTTAAGCTACACTTAGTAAAATAAAATACAAAAGGAAATCGTCTAGAAGTCGCGCGAGGAGAGCCGCGGCGCGCAGTGTGCGTCTCGCCGCCGCTGGGTGGTGCGCTCCCAGAGGAAGGACTACGAATTAGTTTCATTTCAATAATCCGTTTTTATTTCACTAGGTATGATTGAGTCTCACGGTAGCTTCATGTTAAAAGTCTACAAAAGGAAAGTCAATACTTTAAATGCAATCCCATTCGCTTCATGTACGATGTTTGATCAGTTGAGAGTTGTATTGAATCTTTGTGTTTGGGATGTGACAAGACTGCGAGGACCTTTCCGTAGGAGGAGGGTCCATTTTCTTCTAGAACGCTTAGGGCAGGAAAGGAATTTTAACGCGCGATTTCCCCTCTGAGAAAACTCTTATTATAGATAAAAAATCCGGACAACTGCGAGTCGGACTCGCGCACGAGGGTTCCGTAGAAAGATTTTAACGCTTTTCCCTAGTGTTTTAAGAAGTCCAGTGTTAGCAGAGCCCTGCTCCTAAGCAAGATGTAAATGTAGTGTGGGGTCAACTTATATTGGTCTGGGAAAACTACAGACAGACATAAACATTTAAAATTTTGAGACCTTTCTGAGCGGTTGTGCTATAAGAGCTACCTTCATACCAAATTTCAAGTTTCTAGGACAACTGGAAGTACCCTTTAAGTTTTCGGATTTGGGCAATTTGTATCCTGGTAATAGCCTTTTTAATGACTCTATCTTTTGATTGCGTTGACAAGGGACTTCAAGGGACCGCAGGCTTGAGTATTTGATATTAATTTCAGCATGCTACCTCCACGCGTTCCAGAGAAAAAAGGTCTTGACAGACAGACAGACAGACAGACAGACGGACAACAAAGTGATCCTATAAGGGTTCCGTTTTTTCCTTTTGAGGTACGGAACCCTAAAAAAGTTATGCTTAAGTTTTTAAAAGGCCCTTAAGTATTTCAACTGCAAAAATATTGTATTTTTTACATTCCCCGTTGATTTATAAGAGTTTTTCGTGTAAGTACCTACTAATAAAATTGTTTTGATGTTTACCTCTGTTTATTTTTATTCCTTACGTAATTCATCATCATCATCATCGTCAGCCTATTTACATCCCACTGCTGGGCACGGGCCTCTTCTTACGTTTCGTAATTGCCTGTGTGTATTTTAATTTCAGATAATGATTTAATTAAGTACACAATAATAGGATCTACACAAAGTCACGATACATATACATTATATGCAGAAATCGTGATCTTTTTCATAATTAAAACTGTCATGTATTTTTTAATACTGTTGCTCAAAGAGTGATCTACTAGGTATATGAAGAAATTGCTTTTATCTACACACATATCATAAGCCCTCTATAATGCGTTCAGAAACCGTAGAAAATGACCAGCATTTCAGCACGACGCCTGCTCGCCGACAGCGCCACCCAACCACCACCAGCAGTAAAGTAATCGATAATCGAATTCGATGTTTCAAATTTGAAAACCAACGTAATTTACAATCATAGTGAAATAAAACGGATCACTCAAGTAGGTTTATAAGTCGAGTTCAGTCCGACATGCATAAATAATAATGTGATAATTTACAATAAAAAAAATCAGTCTACAAAACGTCAGCTCGGTATGTTTGTTTATGATTAAAAAAAATTGTCAAATTCGTGACAGGTATGGTTATGATACACCTTCGGCTTCTGAACCCAAAACCCATACTTATAATATGTGTGTAGATAAAGTATTGTATGCAAGTCCACATAATAATTAGGCCTTAAAACAAGGACCCTATGTAACAGTTGCATAAACATACCACTATTTCAATTCAATTGATGTGTTATATTTAGTGTGATACTTTGCTTGTAAGTTCATTTTACCGCTCTAGTGCGACTTGTTTAGTTTTTTTTAATTATTAAGTAAAAGTCCAATATAATAGTTTATAAACAAGGAGTTTTGAATTTCTGAATTAAAAAAATGTCAACGTATATGTACCTAATACATACCTACTTAGAAAAATATGTAATAATAATCTGTAGGTATAAGAGTTGCACCATTTTTTTTAGTTTTATCTTGTCTTTATTTTTCAATTGAATGTTATTTAATTAGGTGTTTTCTTGTTAATGTATTGAAAACCGCCGTACGTAATGTTCCAATTCTAACGGTTGGCAAGGTTCTACAAATACGTGACGATAAAAACCCTCGCCGCCGCTCGGGTTTCCTTCCACTTGTCACAAATCATTCCTAACACTTTCCTTGCACTTCCACAATCCACACTTACGGAAAAGAAATAGAAATATGTTTTATTCGCATTAAATGTAGTACATGAATAACCTTAGAATATATATGAAACACATAGTACGTGCCTGTAAAATTTGAGGGTTGCCCTCGATTTCCCTGGGATCCCATCATCAGATCATGACTTGGTGACAATGGGACCACCTCAGGAGTATACCCCTTCAAATAAAAAAAAAAAATTGAAAATCGGTCTACAATTGACGGAGTAATCGATGTACATACATAAAAAAAAAAAAATACATACAGTGGAACGTAGAACCTCCTCCTTTTTTTGAAGTCGGTTAAAAATAAGATGTTATGTATGTGGAAAGTTTAGATCCTTACATTTAAACTTAGCTACTAGATACATGCAGGTATAATTAATGTTAATTCGAGTTTATCTACACCATATTCAAGTATTCCTTCAGAGAGTAGAAACGCTTAGAGAATAGCTTTCTATGAATAAGTTCACCCACGTAAAGTGGCACTTTCCGAGCGTGTGCATTATCCTCTAAGTTAGAATAAAATATCTTACAAACAAACTTAAGTATTTTTTTTTTCTTTATCCTCATCCGCCAGCTCGACTCTCTCAATATTACGAATAGTTATTACGTCTTTGCCACATTTGAAACGTTCCACCTAAGCAAATAACTCGTCAGGTGGCAAAGGCGAAATACCCTATAAGTACAAAAATGTTTTTAATTTGCTTTATTGTCTCTGATTTAAATTAATATCAGTTTTAAATAATATGGATTAAAAAATATATGTAATCAAAGTAAAAGTAGACAAAGTCGGTAGGTATATTAAACGAAAATTAGAAAAAATGAGAAGCACTCTTCGGCAGGTAATGTTTATTTTTTCTATAATTTACTAGAATTGTTCTAAGTACTCAAAACTATGGCATGTAGTTATTATATTACTTAAGTATACCTAATCCTACTAATATTATAAATGTGAAAGTTTAGATATTTGGGGATGTACTTATGTTGCTCACTTGCTCAATCAATCACGCAAAAACGGCTAAACACATTCATATGAAATTTGGCAAGTAGGTAGGTATATTGCTTATTACCTGGATTAACACATATGATACTTTCTATCCCCCACACTGCACAATACGCACTGGGCCCGCGTGGGAACTATAGCCCAAGCCCTCTCATTCTGAGAGGAGGCCTGTGCCCAGCAGTGGGACGTAAATAGGCTGATGATGATGATGATGATGATGATACTTTTATCCCGGCAAACTGCAAAATTCCCGCGGGATAACGATAAATCGTGAAAACGGAATCACATGCCCCGAGGAACCTTTTCACTATTTTTTTTTTCTTAACGGTTTGGACTATTCCGTTGCCTTTCGCAAATGTGTTATTAATGAGTCATCTAGAAACATATTGTAAACAAAAATTACATTAAAAAAAAATTGTAACAGGAAAACTTTAACGTGTCGGTGTCACTTTTTTGAGGATAACCGGCAGATAAGATGTCTTGTAGCATTCCATGTTTTTGGTTCGGTCATTAACACCGAGGCCGCCGGTTTTGACTGGTAATAGTACGAGTATACCTAATTCATGTTCTAGTGATGTTATTTCTCTGTCTAAAATAGATGGTGCTCCTTTTTCTTGCTGACGCGAGAGGTCCGCTACACTTAGGTATCAATATCATACGGGAAAGAGTTGTATTTCTAAACTTTCTATGGCAGCACAGGAATCAAACACAACAAAACATAAATAAAACTTATAGTACTTTCTTAGGATACTTTGCTCTGCTCTAGCATATGAAATCCGCCGTTATCTTGTTCGTTTGTGTCAACCCTACAGTTCTGGACAGTCCTGGGAGCCTTCCTCAACATAGTAGCATGTGGGTTTCATCTCGGCTACCCCACGATACTCCTACGGGACCTTAGGAAGCCAGGGTCTGACATTCCTCTGAGCCTAGAAGCTGAGTCATGGATAAGTGAGTAAAAATACCTGTGTTTAACCGAATGAAATAGGAGGTTATTATCAATTCGACACGTCGTATTGTATTTACTTACCTACTTACCTAATATTATCGGAACTGCAAGATACACAACATTTTACAAGTGTCCATGAAATTCCATTTCCAACGTTTATTACTTTTCTATTCCTATTGTCAACCCTATTTGGTGACTTTAACATTAAACTACCACATCACGGGCTGTCTCAATTATGCAGCGTTCTGCTTTGCAAAGTCTTAAAAAAGGACAAATATTCAGCTACTGAATAACTGGTTATGATATGAAGTGCAATACAGCTCGAAGAGTACAGAAAATAGGTTATTCAGCATCAAACAGTATATTGAAAACTGGTACCAAAGTTATACAAAGAAATGCTGCCACACCAGTAATTATGCAGCGTTCCGTGATCTCGTCTGCCTTAAACTGAATAGCGTATCTTTAATAGTTCTGCTCATGACTTTTATTAAGATTTAAGAAAGAAAATGAGTGCTATACAAAATTCATTAAGCTTAAAGTGTTATTAGAGTCCAAAAACTATTCAATACAGCATTTGACTATCTCGTCAGCTTTAATACCTGTATAACAAAGCTTTAAACTGATTATAGGTGAATTTTTGTACTGTTATCTAGCCTATGTGTTGCTTGGGAATAGGGTAGTTTGGAGAGTAAATGGAACGGTGTTCATTCCGTTGAACACCAATAGACTAGGTTGCCGTATTAATTAACACCGTTCCATTCACTCCCCAACCTACCCTAATGTGACGTCATTGCGATAAAAATCCGGGGTCTATGATATCGCTAAACTGAGACTGAGTACTTACCTACCTACGTAATTTGAAAATTAGAGTTTGTAGTTAATATGTGTTTTACATTTGAACTCTAAAACAATACCAGTCCCTATATTAATTCACCAGCCACTTGTCTATTTTCCAGCATCAGCAATCGCGATATCAACGTTCCCCTCGTTCATCCTCACCGCACCAATTCTACAGAAGCTCGGACGACGATCAGCGCACTTCTGCGTGGTCATCCCGAGCATCATCTCCTGCTTGCTCCTCTTCTTTGCTAAGGACGTAACCACTCTGGCCATAGCCAGACTGGCCAGTGGCTTCAACACCGGATCCACCATCGTCATCGCGGCCATCATCGTCGGCGAATACAGCAGCCCTCAGTACCGAGGTGTCTTCCTCAACACCAAAACCGCTGGAGCAACATTGGGCGTACTGTACGTCCATTTCGTTGGGACTTTCTCAAATTGGAGAGTGACTGCTCTGTTTGGGCTTCTACCCTCCGCCTTGTCACTTCTGATTACATTCACTTGGCCAGAAAGTCCCTCGTGGTTGGCGTATGAAGGCAAGTACAAAGAATGCGAAGACTCCTTCACATGGCTGAGAGGAGACAGCGAGCAAGCGAAAGAGGAATTACTGCTTTTATTACAATCTCAAAGAAACCGGCGACTTTACGAAATCAAGAACACGTCGTTGATGCAGAAGGTCAAGCTTGTGCTTACGAAATTGGGTCAATCAGACTTCCAAAAACCTACCTGGATTGTGCTATTCGTTTTCGTTATTCTGGAAGCGTGTGGACGGCACTCGTTTCCAGCTTACGCTGTCAAATTCATGTCCGCTTTCACAAAGGATAATGCAACGACTATGTATTACGTACTTGCTGTTGATGGAGTAATTTTTCTAGCTAGCTTAGGATCATGTGGGGTGGTCAAGTTTTTCCGTCGCAGGACTCTGCTATTTGCAAGCGGTGCATTATCATGCGGTCTCTTAACAAGTATCTGCATTTATCTGTACTTGAAATCTCAGGATATAGCACCAAAAGACAACATTTGGTTACCGCTGTCGTTGCTTAGTTTGTATTTTATTGTTTTAAACATGGGGACTTCTTCGATAGCCCTGTCCTTGATAGGGGAGATATATCCTTTGGAACATAGAGGGTTAGGAACTGTTGTTTCGGGAGTTTTTTTCTCTCTATCATTGTTAGTAACGTTAAAAGTTACCCCGGCGCTGATGAGATCCATCGACGTGTATGGGACGTTTTTCGTTTACATGGTCTTTATGGCTTGTGCTTTGGTGTATTTATATTTCTTCTTGCCGGAAACAGAGGGGAAGACCTTGCAAGAGATAGAGCATCATTTTAACGGGGTCCCGCTGAAGTTGGAGCGAGACAACGAAGATAAGTTGTTGGACTGCAAATGTGATTCTGAAACCAGATAGAGTCTGACCAGCCAGTCGTGTACCAAAATACCAACTAACAAATTATAACTATCTTATGCTGACAAGACGTTAAGAGCAAAAAGAGATGAGTGTACTTCCCCAGCTACAAATGTTAGTAACACGACTGGTTGGTCAGACTTACTTAGTGTTTGGTGATGAAATAACTTTAGGTCGGGACCCCGCCGGAAAACCAGAGCTAGGCATGACCCCGCTCAGAGTATATTATCATATCTGTATTCTAATATAATCTAATCTTAAAGTCCTGACAAACTTGTCAACGCCCGGAACCTTCCTAAACCATTGTACCTAGTAAACTGAAATTTTGCATAGGTAGGTAGAGTCGAGGAAATTAATTCCTGACCGTTTTCATTGTATAGGTAAACGTCGTAACGCCATTTTCGTTGTCAAGCTAAGCGATGTCACTATGACGTTTACTGTGATAAGGTTCCATGGTGGGTCAGAAATTAATTTCCTCGACCGTAGCTTAGGACGTATTTGTGCTGAGATATTGTTGCTTTCAGCGAGGTTCAAGTTTGAGATTTGTATTTCTTTTGTGCCCCGAAAATAAAAGGTACTCTTTAGTAAGTACTTAAAGGAGTTAAAGGGCCCCATAATATGTATATTATAAATCGTAACGATGGATCGAAAGTGTAATGTATGGAGCGAAGCGATATTGAGTACTACGGTACCTACGATCCATCGGTCGATTCAGCCCCCCGACTACGAAGTGCAAAATTCGAACTTCGTATCGTGCCGCGGATATGCCGGGACGATACGATACGAACTTCGATTTTCGAATTTCGTAGTAGTCCTCCAGACTGATCGATCGACCGAACCTACTTTACTTACCGTACCTAATATATCGGTGCCCTATACTTTAATTTTAAGTAATTCTACATTCCTACTTTACCTATTCGTAAATAAGTTTTTAATTACCTATTATAGTTTATGTTTTAGTATATAATTTATTCTACAATAAACAATTATTTAGTTGCTAAAACTATCTATCAAACTAAGTACCTAGCGGCTTTTACAAGACACCTGTTCTAAAAATTTCATCAATATACCTTGTACAGTTTTCGAGTAAAATGCCTGTGACATACAGACGGACGGACGGACATGACGAAACTATAAGAGTTCCGTTTTTGCCATGCTACGGAATCCTAAAAACGTTAGGCAAGGATCCCTCGCTGTGAGTCCGTTTCCGATTTTAGTAAATTTAACACTCGCTTCAGGAAAACGACTTAAGGGCCGTCCATTAATCACGTGAGGCTAGAAAGGGGGGGAGGGGGTGGGGTTTGACAAAAATCACGAAATGTCACAAGGGGGGGGGGGGGGGGGTGTCTTAATTTCAGAATAAAATAAGATTATACTTTATACCTGCATTTAAGATATTCTAAAATATTCTAAAAAAATTAAGATTTTTTGTAGATACTAAAAATACACGTGATGTTGGGTGGGGGGTGGGGGGTAGTCTTAAACCTCACCATGTATCACCAAGTGGGAGGGGTGGTTAAAAATGCTTAAGAAAAGATCACGTGATTAATGGACGGCCCTTTAAGAGGGTGTGCCTCGTGACGTCACATCCTGGCTTCAGTCTTCAGTTCCACTGAGGTACTTACAAGAATCATCTGTGGATAGGTACCTACATGACCAGTGTCGCCGAGTTATCATTAACATTATATAAAGTAATCTGCTTCGAGTCAGCTTGCGACAAAGTATCTCAGAGTAAATGGGTATGATATGGTATACACGAGACCATGGAATCTCGGTGCAAGATGACGGTGTCGTTCTGTTTAATATAAGACTTTTATTACTGTGTGATCGGAAATCGGTGCTGGTGAGACATGCCGCTTTGGACTCGCGGTGTAGACGCCCCGTCTGGATCACCTCCGGCTACCAGACACGCCAGGCCCTACGCGTCTCCAGGGTACTCCACTTACCGTGGTGCTTGTCCCGCTTATCAAGCTCGTCAGACACAGCAAGCCCCTATCCAGTCTTTCAATGGGGTGTTATGGGGGACACCCCCCCGGATGGACCTCCAACCTCCCCTTATAGTCCTCCCAAGCCTCGCATCTGTACTTCAACACACTCGAGCTCCCCGAGTGAGTTCCTCGGGGTTCGTAACAAAGAAACATAACGACATACACATCGTTCAAGCACCAAGACCACACCGTCTTGTTATTGTCGTGAATAACGTCGGGAATCAGGTTATGTTACAATAAGACTCACCTGAAGCACCTTCCATCATGCACTTCCCAGTCTCATCGCATAGGCACACACTCTCCCGGTCTACCTTACATTCCACCCTCTCTTTTCACACTAAAATTCAAAATTGTCAACCGATATTCGGATAAGGAGCTCAGTCCTTCAAACAGGTAGTGTTGCCACTCTATAAAATCATAAGGAGCAATGTACATTAACTCACCACATACATGAGAATCGCGGTTCTCCGCGACACTCCCCAAGAGGAAACACGATGTTATAGCGTCGCTACCAAGTGGCGGGTCCACTCGGCAATCTTCTCACGAGCTCGCAAGGCCGCACCCCGTTCTGGCCTCGCGCTAGAGGTTGGGATGAAGTTTACATCTGGCTCCGTCTCTACATCACCAACTACCTCAGTGTCTTGGGGTAACACGTCTCCTATGTGGTCGAGGTCTTGCGATAACACTTCTTCTACACTGTCCAGCATTTCTACATCTAATGTGCCTTCGTTAACTTCTGTATCAGTCGGGCAGTCTATGACTTTTATTACACTAGGTGCAACAGATTGATCGATCTGTAAGTCAGTCTCTGATGCGTCGCCGATGTTCTCTCTCAGATCAGGAGCGGGGTACAAGTTGTAACTATCTTGTGATACAACATCTAACGGTTCAGTCCTGTTTAGGTAGTTATCTTCTTCCACCTCTGCTTCGAGTGGGTACAAATGACCTATGGACCGGGTGAACTCGGTGTCTCCAACCTTTACCTTTGCAACTCTACATTGTCCATCTTGACCTCTTATAAGAGAGGTGATTTTCCCAACTTTCCAATTCATTCTCTTATTGGAGTCATCCTTAATCTGAACAATGTCACCAAGCTGTGGAGACCTGCCTGCTGTCGATCGCGGCTGTTTAACAGAGTGTTTATACTTCTCCCGGAGACTTGGTAAGTACTGTTGGGTAAACATGGTCTTAAATTCGTCTATTATCATTTTACCTCTTTTCCAGCTTGCCATCAGATCAATTTTGGTAGACGTACCCATGATATCAGTTTCGGTTGGTTCAGGAACCAGGCACTTCCCTAATGTCAAGAAATCTGCCGGTCGCAGAATCTGATCCAGATCAGTACCAACATAGGTGAGCGGTCTTGTATTGAGGACTCCCTCAATTTCCTTCATCACGGTGAGCAATTGACTATCATGTAGCAAGTGCTTTTCAAGTGTACGCTTCAGGCAGTGCTTCACCAAAGCCACGATTCTCTCATAAAATCCACCATGCCACGGAGCTAGCTGAGGAATGAACTTCCACTTGATACTGTTTTCTACACAGTACGGTTTTGACAAAACTTCTGAAGTCAACTTGAAGTACAGCGCATTATCCGAAACTACCATGTGCGGCAAGCCTCTGGAAGCTATGAATCTCCTCAATGCAAGTAGACATTCTTCTGCTGTTAGGTCTCTTACAATTTCCATGTGGATAGCCCGCACCGCTAAGCAAGTAAATAGGCACACCCATCTTTTCTCTGCACCGATGTTTGTGTTAACGAGTACCGGCCCAAAATAATCCATTCCGGTGTACGTGAATGGTGCGCTGTAATTGACACGCTCAGCGGGTAAAGCTGGTGCGGCGGGCAGCTGGTATGGGCCTCCGCCATGCTTGATACATTGTTGGCATCTTTTAAGTATTCTTTGGACCTGCGCCCTGCCTCGCGGTATCCAATACTTCTCTCTAATCAAACTTAGAGTATGTGGGACTCCTACATGATAGTTCTTTTCGTGAATTTCCTTGATGATATTGTCTGTGAACTGAGTCTGCTTTGGGAGTAATATCGGATGCTTCATATCATAAGCCCAGTTTGTGTTGGATAAGCGTCCACGGCATCTCAACAATCCATCTACATCCATGTATAAACCTAGATTTCTAGTAAGGTGAGTGACCTTCCCGGTAATTTCTTCTTGAAAATATTCTGTCTGTAATTTCTTAATATTTTCAACATTTTCATTACTATCCTCTGGACCTTTACTAGTCACAGGAACAGCTTGGATCATCTCTGGACCATCTATGATGTCCAGGGCCTCCCCAGCCAAAATAAGAGTCCTCTGTTCATCATTTTGCACATACCTTGGCCAGAATCGTCTTTCTTTGTTGAGGAAATCCGGTCCTGCAAACCATAATCCTTTCTTCTGTTCCCACAGCTCCGGTCGGGTAGCGAGATCAGCTGGGTTCTGGTGCGTATTTACATACCGAAATTCGACGTCATTATTTTGCTTTATCTCATTTACACGACGCGTAACGAATGGAGGTAACAGTTTACTACTTTTGATCCAGCTAAGCACGACGAGACTGTCTGTCCACATGTATTGTTTCTCTATTGTCAGGTCTAGGCTCCTCTTAACATATTTTAGTAGCCGACTACCAATTAAGACCGCCAAGAGCTCTAGTCTGGGTATTTTTAAGTCGTCTTGGTCTTCTGCTGGAGTAACTCTAGCCTTTGACATCAGGAATGCCGTCTTACTTCCATCCTGGCTAACTATGCGTAAATACGTGACTGCCGAGTAAGCCCTTTTTGAAGCATCTGCAAACGTGTGTAGCTCGTACCTCAAAGTTTGTCCCGTACTTCCTTCCCCTACATATCGTGGTATTTCAACCTCTTTGATAGCTTCTAACTGGTCTAATATACAGTTCCATCTATGTAGGTACTCTGCAGAAAGGTTAGTATCCCATTTACATTTTACAATACAGAGCTCTTGAAACAGTAGTTTTGCTGGCAATATTAACGGTGACACAAACCCGCAAGGATCATAAACACGAGCCAATGTACGCAAGACATCCTTTTTGGTCACGTGATCACTTCTTACAGTTATGTGATCGGCGGTTTTGAGCTGTAAAGTGTCCTTTTCTACATTCCATACGAGGCCCAGTATCTTAACCTTGTCTGCGTTTTTAGCTTTCAGTGACTGTGGAACAGTTTCCATGAATTTCTGGCTGTTAGATACCCAATCTCTCATATTCATAGCCATCTCGTTGAACACACTTCTAGTATCACTGTAAATTTTGACAGCTTTGTTTAAGTCTTCCGCGCAGGTTACTAAGTTGTCCACGTAGCACTTATCAGCTATATTTCTTAGTAATGCCTTATTGCATTTTGACATATGGTACCGGATTGTGGCAGTTAACAGAAACGGACTTGAAATTATCCCAAACGGTACTCTACAGAAACGATACTGGAGAAGATTGTCTTCATCAGGTTCCTTAGTTGGATCCTTTACCCAAAGGAATCTTGTCACATCCTTGTCTTCCTCCTGCAATCCAACCTGTAGAAAGGCTTTCTCTATGTCGGCTGTGATTCCAATCTCTCCACATCTAAATTTTAACAATAGAGCTGTCAGGTCTTCTAGCATTGATGGCCCACGGTACATACATTCGTTTAAGCTCTTTTGGCCTTTCACCTTAGCGGACGCATCATATACAATACGACCTCCTTTGCCTTTCTGTCGTACTATGTGATGCGGCAGGAAATGTATAGGTTTATCCTGTTGATATATTGGTACAGTTGTTGGCTCAACTAGTTCAATAATGTGGGCATCCAAATGTTCATTCAGGATTTGAGAATAATCTTTTAGTACTTCTTCATCAGATCTTCGAAGAAGGCTCTTTAATCTGCCCCATGCGAGATTGTAGTTGGTTAGTAGATCTGGTGGAAATTGTACCCATGGCCATTTAATTTCGTACCGACCGTCGACATACTTCACTGTGTTGTTAAAGTGTTCTACAGCCTCTTCTTCTCTGGTTGCCTTTGGAGAGTCAGTTATACCAATACCTTCTAGTGCCCATAAAAACTTCATGTCAATATCACGAAGTGGTAAATCCGGTTCTGTCAAATACGAACAACTAGATTCGTGACACTGACAGTAAGTCACTACTGACAAAGCATGTCCATCTTCACTCTCAATATTGCCTGATATGATCCATCCAAAATCTGAATTTACCAAATGTAGATCGTCTTTGACATGTAGGCGGTCATTCTTAATTAATGTGAAATAATAGTCATTCCCAATAAGAAGATCTATATTATCACCTACAGATTCATCATCAGCTAAAATATCCACAGAGTTCTTAAAGGACTTATTAACAATTGGTATCTTCTCTGTTATATGATTCACGATGTTTACCCGAATCTGTTTTTTAACTCCTCTTTTAGTGGTGATCGTCAGTGTAGTGGCTGGGCTGGTAGTTTCAATTGGAGTTTCTGACCCAAAGGTATATATGATCAGGAGATCTTCTGCGTCTGGTTTAATGCAGAGTTTTTTCGCTAAATTGGTGGTTATGTAGCTTCTCTGGCTACCACAGTCAAGAAGTAGGCGACATAACGTTGACTGTGGAAGGTTGTCGTCTTTATTGTTTATCCACGCTGTCGCCGTCTGTAAACAGGATTTATTAGACAAATGAGTATCTAAAACCAGTGTTTCGAAATTATCCGATATATTGACAGGTGTATCTTTATCCTTACTCTTGTCTGCGACAGCGGGAGCAGGCTTTATTTCCTTTAGCTTCTTTGAACATAACGCACTGTTGTGACTGCCTTTGCAGAAGAAACATTTTTTGTTGGATTTACAGTTCCTTGCATTGTGTCCAGGTCTAAGACACGTGAAGCATTTGCCATGAAGCCTTTTCTTTCTCTCTTGAATTGATGAAACCGTTCGGCATTGGTCACTGAAATGACTTCCTCTACAAAATGAGCACTCCTTCCTTGGCCGCTTATAGACAGGTGCACGTTCAGCACTTTCGGTAGCCCGTTCGGGCTTTCGCTTGAGCTGGAACTTGGGTTTTCTATTCTGGCTTGCAGTAGCTGTCGCATGTAGAACCTGGGTTGAAACTACGGCAGCTGAGGATGGAGGTATAGCATGCTCCATAGCTTCAACTACCTTGCCTAGTGATGACCGAAGCTCTTGAACATCATTTGTCTTTGTAAGGAGTTTGACCTGATACATCACTTGACTGGGAAACTTATTGGAGATTGTTACTCTCAGATGGCCACTGTTGACATTCTCACCGAGTGTTGACAGTATCCTTATGTGTTTTTCTATTTCGTTGAGAGTTTGTCTACATTCTACGGCTATGTTGGATGATGTGCCAATTTTATTTAGAGCATCGTAGTGGGCGTCAACAACCCTGTCTTTGGACCCATACCTACTCTTGAGAGTATCGATGGCAATATTATAATTTTCATTGGTGGCGCCTAACCCCTGCACCGTCTCCAGAGCTGTACCCTCCAGGGAGCCGAGTAGATACGAGAGCTTGTCCACATCCTTAAGGTCTCTTGAGTGAACGTTTGCTTCGAACAGGTCCCAGAATTCGGTCCACTTCAGAATGTCGCCATTGTATTTGGGTAGTTCGAGTTTAGGCAGCCTCGCTGCCTGTTGGCCACTTTGTTTGACAGAACGGTTTGCCGCTTGCTCCAGCGCTTCGAGACTGGAAATCAATTCTTCGGCCTCCATTTGATCGCCTAAGTATTCTGCAGGAAGACTCTTATTGCAGCTCTTCTCAATAAATATGTGGGTTTCTTTTTCGAAGATGTCTACCGCTCGCTTCAGCTGTAGACGCCCTTTTGTTAGCTCCAACAGCTCTATGCCGTCTTTTTGACCCAGCATTGCCCCAGCCTCACTTTTAAGTTGTACCATATGTTCATGTCTTTTCTGTAAACGATCATATAGAGCTTCCTCCATCTTGATGAGGTAGCGCCGACACGGTCCCTTTCACGTCCAAGTATATATCTGATTCTATTTTTCGACACTTAATCTAGATTGGGTGCTGTTCACTTCTTGTTCTTCCAGACAAATGTGTTGGGTTGCATCACATATATTAATGTAATCCCATACTGTAGCACTAACACTGATTGTACTAAAAGGTACTCGTATAAGGCTCTTCGCCATGAGCTACTCCTAATAATGATGTCGATCTGTAAAACATTATAATCATTTTTAATTGTATTCCACAAGTGAAACAAAATTCGTGTTGCAGAAACGCAAATAAATACTGAGAACACTTACGAGGAGTATCCGACACTTAGCAAAGAGTATTTGCTCTCTTTGCGAACGTAATTAATTATAATTACAATCCAAATTGATCAACAATTTCGATAATGGAACACTGTACTTCAACTTCGTAGTAATTATTTCAAAGTAGCATGACCGTTCAACACAGAAAAAAAATACACGCTTGTGAAAAAAATCGTTTGACATTGACACTTCACTTCACAGGGAAGATACAAACCATAGCTATTCTCCTTGTTTAATTACGCCTAGAAGGCTAAAGGGGTAAACACCACACAACCTCTGTTGTAATTGCGTAATGTTGGCGTACTTGAAAATATTATAATAATCTGTCCGTTCGGAAACAAAGCTCACGGAGGTGAAATACGGTATAATAACAATGAACCTCAAAATTACAGCAGTGGGCAAATCAACTTAACAGTAAAATAAAACACCATGCTTATTTATTATTTTTTTCTTTTTTCTGTTGCAAAGTCTACCCACATACATAAAGGTGTATGCAGATTGACCAAGTATAAAACTAGGGCATATAAAATAAAGTCCGTGGCATTTTTTTTTTTTCTTTAATTGCAATCTGTTATTGTTATTAATCTAGTCTAGCGATAATCTCACGCTGCCAGGTAGGAACGTCGTCAATTCTAAATATGGCCAATACGTCGGCCTCACAACGCGAAATCTCTTAGCGATTTATAACCGTACAAATGGCCACTGCCTCGGCCTCATATACGGATTTATAGCCGTATCTCAATTATGACCTCTGCCTCGGTCTTTTCGGCGTGCTATGCAAATTGAGCGATTTATAGCCGTCTTTCAAACATGACCACTACCTCGGTCTTTACGGTGTGCTAAGTAAATTCAACTTTTTCATTACTATAATTGACTTTCCACCTGACTAACGCTTCGGAGATAGTCTGGGTTAGTGTTAAAGGTCAGCATCCTCCACCAATTTTGTCGCCGAGTTATCATTAACATTATATAAAGTAATCTGCTTCGAGTCAGCTTGCGACAAAGTATCTCAGAGTAAATGGGTATGATATGGTATACACGAGACCATGGAATCTCGGTGCAAGATGACGGTGTCGTTCTGTTTAATATAAGACTTTTATTACTGTGTGATCGGAAATCGGTGCTGGTGAGACATGCCGCTTTGGACTCGCGGTGTAGACGCCCCGTCTGGATCACCTCCGGCTACCAGACACGCCAGGCCCTACGCGTCTCCAGGGTACTCCACTTACCGTGGTGCTTGTCCCGCTTATCAAGCTCGTCAGACACAGCAAGCCCCTATCCAGTCTTTCAATGGGGTGTTATGGGGGACACCCCCCCGGATGGACCTCCAACCTCCCCTTATAGTCCTCCCAAGCCTCGCATCTGTGCTTCAACACACTCGAGCTCCCCGAGCGAGTTCCTCGGGGTTCGTAACAAAGAAACATAACGACATACACATCGTTCAAGCACCAAGACCACACCGTCTTGATATTGTCGTGAATAACGTCGGGAATCAGGTTATGTTACAATAAGACTCACCTGAAGCACCTTCCATCATGCACTTCCCAGTCTCATCGCATAGGCACACACTCTCCCGGTCTACCTTACATTCCACCCTCTCTTTTCACACTAAAATTCAAAATTGTCAACCGATATTCGGATAAGGAGCTCAGTCCTTCAAACAGGTAGTGTTGCCACTCTATAAAATCATAAGGAGCAATGTACATTAACTCACCACATACATGAGAATCGCGGTTCTCCGCGACAACCAGTGCTCCGAATTGAAAAGCAACAGAAAATCAAAGTGCTTTATTGTTCTTAGATTTCATTTATTAGGACAAATACTTAATAACAAAAAAAACGTAACTAGTACAACATTAATATGGCAAATGATCTCATGTATTTTTAAGTAATAATAGTAGTTGGGTTCTTTGGTCCACAATTTAAATTATAGTTAATGTATGATAAATGTTAACGCATTCTTAAAAATAGTCAAGGCACATTTTTGGTAAATTAGCCTAAATTTGAGGTTTTAGTGTTCCCGACCGATCCTAATCTGTATAATGACGGTATGGCCCCTATTTCACCAACTTTAGAATTGTCGGTTTACAATGACAATTCGAACTACATTTCTTTTCCAACATGAAGCGCGCTAAAACAAAAGCTCTTCAGGTCAGCAATTGACTTCGAATTGTCATTGACAACTGACATTTGTAAAGTTGGTGAAATAGGGGACTGGAATAGCACCCTCCATTATGTATCATATGAATAAGATGACAGAGATAAATCGGATGGCAGAACCTCTCATACAGATACTACTCTGCTACTTCGGACCGTCCTTTCCATCACGGATTGGAATCGGACGCAGTGCGTAAACACTCACACAAAGTTTTTTGATAGTATTTTACACAAAGCATACTTATGTTAAGTGCATTAAAGTACCTATAGGTAAGACCTTAATAGTAATAAAATTAACAGTAGATACTTACCTAAGTTCGAGGTTACACATTCAACATTACATATTTTTAAACTTTAGCAACATTTAAATTATGAAAATAGGTTTAACAAGTATTTTTTTATTCAGTAAGCTTTTCGTTTCAGCGACCATGGCAACAAGCAGACTGAAAAGTGAATCGCATTACCTTATATGTTAAGAGGTTGTCGAAGTAATTAAAGTGTTATTTTTACTACAGTACTTTTCACCTGATGATTTCTGTGACACTTCTAATGACAGCTCTTATGGAGATGTAAATAAAGTCTATATTGATTTTTTGATTTGTCACATTGTTTTAATATAGACTTTATTTCCCTACGACATAAGAGCTGTCATTGCAAGTGTCACGGTGTGAAAGTAGGTATAATATTCCAATAGACAGAGGTATAATGAATGCTATCGCGGTCTCGAGGTCGATATCGAGGTCTATCTGTCAATTTCCACCAATCATAGGCCAGTAGCCTGGCAGATAGATGTCACTAGCTATCCTAGCTATTTGACTCGCGGAAGCTCTCGTTACAATACAAACACTTCACGTTAACCCCAGTGTCTGACCCAGGTCCCTATTTCACCAACATTACAAATGTCAGTTTTCAATGACAATTCGGCGTCAATTGCTGAGCTGAAGAGTGTTTTGTTGTAGCAACCTTCATATTGGCAAATAAATGTACTTCAAATTGTCATTGTAAGCTGACAATTGTGAAGTTGGTGATAGGGGCTTGGTTGTGCAAGTTGGCCTAAGAGACATAAAATAAAATAAGCAACAACAGCTAAATAGACAACACAAGAAGCAATTAACATTAATTAACACTAAACATGTTGTTCAAAATGAATTTAAATTACTATAGCAAAAACTTAACTATTAAGTCTCAAAGGATTTATGACAGAAATTAAGTTTAATTTGCAGTCTAGTAATATATGGTAGGTATAGTAAGGTCTCACTAATAGTCCGGCACATCCAATTATATTTGCGACAGAATTTTATTATTTCTGTGTATTTTGAGAAAATTTTCTATGTCTTCTACATTCTCATCCTCATTTTTTACTTAAATTGTAGGATACGCAAATAAAGTATACCATTATACCACCTATTTCACTTTGGTATAGCCTTCCATATCTGAGAGATCTTACTGACACTAATATCGGGTGGACCAAAGAGGAACTGGCCAGCATAGTCGGCTCCGAGCGAAGTCAGCATCTTGGCCCTGTTCCGGGACAGTATGAGAGAGGCCAGCGGAGTACGGGCCACTCCGATCTCCTGGGCCACCACCCCGGTCACATGGACATCATCGATCCAGAAATAAGGGGTCGATTGGGCCGTTTTGAGGAGACGAGGAACTACATCTTGTGAGTAGATTATCGCCCAACCTGTAAATAAAATTTATTGGAATTAATAGAGAGCACTAATTCCAAAATATCTTCATGAATACAGAGACAGTCATAGCTTGGCTTCTGGCTTTTTTTATTATTACATCCACGGGAAGGTTGAATGAAGATGTAAATGAAGGATACCTATTGTGCAATTCTACTTATATTATATGTAAATAAGGTGATATTCACAGGAAAGGATAAATTAAAAGAAACTCAATATTTTCCTGTACATATAAAATGTAGTCAGACTTGATTACATGATTTAATGGAGGCTTGGTAACAAAGCATAAATTTGCTCTTTAAAATTTCCCTATTTCGATGATGATTTAACATTGAATTGCCATACCTGCACAATAAGTTGGATAGTAATGTGCCCCATACTCAGCAGGGGACACCCTCCATTTTGAACGATGAGACCTCTGCACCTGTGCATGTTCCAACACTTGGCACGTAATCAGCCCCTTAGCGCCCCATGGAGACAACTCCCTTGCCAGAAACTGCCTCAACGCATGAGAATTGACCAACACATCATCATCGGTCTTCAAAATATATTTCGCCATCGGGCAATGATGTGTCACCCATTTTAAACCCATTACATGCTTGTATGTCATGTTGCGGTATGCATCAGTAAAACTACCTTGGACAATGTCTCCAAATATGGCAGATTCGTTCTGGATTCTATGAGTAATGGTCGAGTTATCTGACTCTCCGATAAGGAAAACCACTTTAGTCGAATCTAAAGAGCGACCCCATGTGTTTCTGATAACCATTCTGTTGTCGTAGTTACTAGGGTTGGAGGATATTATTACGACGAGGAGTAGGCCCGCACTGTAGTTCTGACATGGTTGCGGGTTGACTTTGAACGAAAAGTTCTTCAGATCAATTAGTTGGTCATACACGTCGTCTGCTTGGGCGGCAGGTTCAGTACCGTTGTAAGGCCCTAGTAAAGCGAATTTTGGGTTCTGCACGCGTATTTCTAGCGGCGCTGTAGAGTTATAGAAGTCGTATATTAGCATCAAGCTGACGATTATAACGGCGATCTTGTGAAGCACCAACATGTCGCATTTCTCTCCTCGCTGGCTGTCCAACATAGTAAAGGTTCTTTTACAGCGCGATACGACAAGAAAACACAGTTTTACGGTGATATCATTCTGTCCGAAAATGTTAAAACGGGAATAAATGCCAAAGGAAACTAACTAACACTTCTATTTGGTAGACACACCTCAAACAAACTCAAACACAAAACGCGGACGGAAACACGCAGTTGATCGATTTACAAACGTCAGTTTTGACATTGACACTGGCAGTTATTTTCTTCGTTCGAAAACTTCAATGTAATACGCCAATGTTTTGAATTTTATTAATACGAAAATTAAAGACGGTCACAATTTTTTTCTCGCTTTAAATAAAATTGGTTTTTTTTTTAATTCATCCCATAAGGGATAGGCAAAGGAACTGAGTCCATACAGCCACGTCTGATGTGTTTTGTAAATTTCTGTATATTAAAGTCCTGTCACCGTCAGAGTTGTCAGTCTGTCCTAGTCACGTCCTGTCAGGTGCTCATGCCTTCCGTAAAGCGATAGTGTACTTTACGGCGAGCTACGGCGAGCAGCAGCCGGCGGATATTTGGGGGTCACAAACAGAGGGAATACGCGTTTCACTTGAATTCTTCATTTGCTGGGCACTTTCACGTCAATTTGTTGTATAACACACTATCTTTATTATCCACCAAACAACATTAAGCACAGAAACTAAAATTCAATTAACGACACGATCCACTCTCATCGGTTTCCCGCCAAATTCCAATAAAATTGGTAAATTTCTAAATCCGGTCAAGAGCGAGTCGGACTCGTGCACGGAGAGTTTCGTTTACATACAGTAATATTGTAGGCTATTCAGACAGGCGCACAGCGCCATCTCTGGATGGTGAAAGTAATGAAATTTATGTTGATTTCTGAAAAACTGTGTTATTTAGAAACACTGTTTTATTCCCCTGTAATCTTTACATAAACCTCTATTTAATTTTCTTCATCATTATCATCAGCCTATTTATGTAACACTACTGGGCACAGGCCTCCTCTCAGAATGCGAGGGCTTGGGCTACAATTCCCACGCGGGCCCAGTGCGGATTGGGAACTTCACACGCACCATTGAATTGCTTCGCAGAAGTGTGCAGATTTCCTCACCATGTTTTCCTTCACCGAGGAGCTCATGATAAATTAATTACAAATGTAATTTCGCACATTCAGAGGTGCGAGCCGGAGTTTGAACCCACGACCCTCTGCTTAAGAGTCCATAGGTCGAACCCAAGCCCTAGGCTAGACTCCAAAGCAAACATTCGTATTCATCATACAAAAATATCTGCTTCCTATTCAGGTTCTCTAACATTAGGTTAGAACCATGATTAAGTGTAGGTATGATATTATAAATTATGTAAGTAACTAATTAATCTTTGTTCCTGTCGGGTTTGAAACTTTGGGTCCATGGGGTCCCAGCGCTTACAAGCTTATTTCTGAGTTACAAAAGCGCTTAGTTGATGCAACTTGTGACCAAAGGGTTGGAGGTTTTCTCTCTCAAAGAATCAGCATCGCTATTCAGCGAGGCAACGCTGCCAGCCTTTTGGGCACTATGCCACGGGGGCCTTATTTAGATTTAATTTCGTTTTAAGTTGTAGTTTATTTAGTTTAAGCTTAGGTTTAATGTCATTGTAAATTGCTTTTATTATGTAAATAAAGTAACTAATTATATAATCTCTGAGGCAAAACTTTTTGTCAAAGACTTGGGGCGTCGTCTTAGCGAGAGAGGTCTTGACCCTCGCTCCGGGTCATTTCTGGTGCAGAGGTTGTCCATCGCGGCGCAGCGTGGTAATGCGACAAGTGTGATGGGCACTTTTGCGCCAGGAATGACGCGGGGTGGTTTGTTTGACTGATTGTCTATTTTCTGAATTGTAATTTATGTTTGTGCTTATTTGGAGTAAAATATTGGTTTATGTAATTATAGAGTGGTTTCTTTTATATAGCAACAAAAGTAGGATGAGTAGGAAGGCATTGCAGGAGAAACATAATACTCATACTTTTGTATTATGCTTATAAGCGGGGGGCGGCTGCTGGGTAGTGTTGATGCATAAAAGTTTAGCACGTTTTGCATAATTATCCATAGGGTCCCGGCGCTTACAAGCTTATTTCAGAGTTGCAAAAGCGCTTGGTCAATTCAATACAACTTTTGACCAAAGCTCCAGCAGTTTCTGTCTCAAAAAATCAGCATCGCTATTCAGCGAGGCAACGCTGCCAGCCTTTTGGGCAGCATGCCACAAGAACCTTATTTAGATTTAATTTAGTTTTAAATTTTAGTTTAATTACTTACTTTTAGCTTGGATTTAATGTCATTGTAAATTGCTTTTGTTACTAATCAACAGTAGGTGTATGCTTTAAACTTAAATGTATTTCGAAAGTTGTTCAGGCCGTGGAAGGAGGTAACGCGGTCCCGCTTCCACATTCCCGTTACTCTCTGTGCGTCTCGCTACAAGTGACTGACTTCACTAAAGGCGCATTTAATTTTGACACCAACTGTATGTGCACACATTTTTTCGCGCACACTACACGTTACACTTGCGACTCGTGTTGAAAAATTATAGGACATATTGATACACCTTCTTGGTATAAGAAGGTGTATCATATCATCCACTGACATTTAACCGACTTCAAAAAAGGAGGAGGTTCTTAATTCGTCGGTTTTTTCTTTAATATAATGTTACAAGATGACTCGTAGGCGGCTGGACCGATTTTACATTTTTAAATTTCAGGTCGCGGAACCTCACAATGATATCACATGGAACCCCAACAGCATGTCCGTGCTCGAGTGCACGCCAGCCAGCCTCGTAATAGGCTTCGGCAGTCGGAATAGAACTTTGAACTTTTGAGCGCTCTTCGGGGTGTAACCTATTTTCGGGTCATAGGACTTTGACGGAATTCAAACACATCTAGGCTTAGGTTAAATAATGCGAATTTGGATGCAAGACAAAGGGAAAGTAAGTACTTACCTACTTACCTACGGTTTTAATAGCTAGCAAACTGGTTTTTAGTTTTTTCGTATATTGCGTATACTTAAACCCGGTTTACATTAAATTGCGTTATGCGTTTGAAAATAGTCGCGGTTGCATAGTTGGTCGTCACGTCATTCTCGTAGTTGTTTGAAGTCAACTGGCCCCTATTTCAACAACTTTGCAATTGACAGTTTTCAATAACAATTCGGTGTCAATTGCTGATTTGAAAAGCTTTTGTTTTAGCGCGCTTCATATTGTCAAAGAAATGTAATTGTAAAGATGGTGAAACAGGGCCCTGACGGTTAGAATGTGTATCCCAATTATCCCTCTCACGAAGATATGTGCCCAGGAAAGGGACATAAATAAGTTGAAAATGATGATGATGAATTTATCACACTGTTGATCATCTTTGACCTATTTTTAAACCTGAACAAGTGAATAAAAATTAAATTTTTAAAGAAACAAACGAACATCAATGAAACATCTGTAAAGCCTCCAGTTCTTTTCAGAGTCCAAGAATACAAAGAGCAAATAAAACCCGTAATATTTTGTGTAAATATTCCGTTTTTGAAATCCATTGCGCATGTCAGTCCGTCGGTCAAACGTTTTGCCGACATTTTGCCCACAAGGAATCAAAACTGCCCGCGTCGTTGCCGCTTAACTGTCAAACAGGACAGAGCGTTCGCGCCAAAACTTTTTTTTTTATTAAAAAAAGAAAATGACCATGGTTTAGATAGCTGTAAGCGTAACCGAGTACCTGATTAATTTAGTGAATGTACAGTGTTTAATTATGATTAGTGAATAAAGTAGGTGATTTAATTGTTGAAATGGCTGCTGAGAAACTGCTTTGGCTGACGACGGTGTGGCTGAGAGTGTGGCTGTGTGCTACTGACTTGTGTTATGCTCAGTAAGTAAAAAAAAAAGTTGAAAGCACATTGAGCTTATAGCTTATTATACGCTGTATAATATGAAGGGTAGGAAAAAACACGGGAAAGAACATACCTAGTCACTTTTTCTTTAAAACGAGATTTTAATCTCAAAATGTAGAGCACTCAATAGTCTATTTAAGCTACCAGTCAGTTACAGATACAAATATTTATATAGGTAACTTGTCTTTTTTATCAGTTTTAAAAAAGTGGCTAAGGTGACTAGACAATGTTCTTTCCGTGTAGGTACCCTTCATATTATTATGTCGGAGTGAACTGTAGCTTAATCGGGTCCGAGTCCAACTAAAATTACAAAATTAAATTGTTTGAATAGTCACAGAAATACTTAGTAAATTGATGTGCCTTAAAGGCTCATAAAAAGGGCACTTTTCCGAAATGTGCACTTTCTATAAATGTGCACTTTCTATAAATGTGCACTTTCTATAAAGGTGCACAATTTAGTTTAGGAGGATCACTTTCTCGGAAGGTGCACTGTCTCAGAAAGAGCACTTCCCAATTGGTACACTTTCCCAAAAAGCGCACATTCTCAGCTGGTACATCTTCCCGGAAGGTACAATTTTCTAAAAGAGCCGTTTCAAATCCGTCATGAAAACTGAAAAACGAGGCAGGTAGTTAGTTATCTTGAGAATGTATGCCTTACGAGAAAAAGTGTACATTTGGGAAAGTATATGCGTTTTGAGAAAATGTACATTTTGGGCAAGTGTACATTGTCGGAGTGTACATTTCGCAGAAAGAGCAGTTTTAGAGAAAATGCACATTTCGGGAAAGTGGATTTTATGAGCTGAAATAAGCCAATAGATAAAATTGATGTTCTACTTCCAAAAATACGATTAAAAATAAAAATCATGAAATAATACTTAATCACGAACTAAAAAAAACGTTCATTTTATAAGCGACAAATGTATGTTTTCATGCAATATCTCCACCTCCATTGATTTTAGTATGGACCTCCGCAAAGTACATAACGCCTGATGTAAGCCGGATTCAATAAATACTTAATCAGCCAGAGCTAAACAGACAGATACAGAAAGAATAAACTTCCTAATTTTTTTACTGGCGCATTAAAAACGTAGCATACAAAAATATTCTAATAGTAAAAAAAATGCTATAATAAATGAATACTGAATAAACTGAAGTAACGAGCTAAACACGGCAGTTATGCAAAGCATTCACCTCCACCCATGTACAGTCAGCGGCAACAGTAGCTAGCAACCGACCCGTTCACAGTGATCTAAGCACGGCTCTATTGTTATAGACATAAGAGCTTGTGCAGATCATTGTGACCGCTTCGGTTGCATAGCTTTCTGCTACTCAAATATTTAATAAGATTCCGAACCCTATTAAAGAACTGAATGTTGCACAGTTTAAAAAAAACTTACCATGCTATTAATCAACAAATGTTATTATAGTGTCAATATTTTTTTAAATGACATAGATATATAGTTAACAATTTTATAGTTAATATTATAAATTTTGACATTATTATTATTTTTTGTGCATTTTTAACTATTTTGAATATTGTTGTCTTAGTTGGTCCATGTTGCATGTGTGTTATTTTTTAACCGAATTTAAAAAAAAGGAGGAGGTTCTACGTTCCACTGTATGTATTTTTTTTTTTTTTTATGTATGTACATCGATTACTCCGTCAATTGTAGACCGATTTTAAAAAAAAAAAATTATTTAAAAGGGTATACTCCTGAGGTGATCCCACTGCCACCAAGTCATGATCTGATGATGGGATCCCAGGGAAATTGAGGGCAACCCTCAAATTTTACAGGCACGTACTATGTGTTTCATATATTTTCTAAGGTTATTCAAGTATTTGCGTCTGGTAGTCATCATCTTATGTTGATGAGCTAATGATGCAAGGTACAACTCCTTAACGGTTAGGAGTTGGAGGATAATTCTGAAAATGTTAAATCAACGTAAAATTGTGAAATAAAAATCTTTAAACAAAAAAGTAAAACCGCCTTCAAAAAAAAACCTTATAAAAAAAACGTAAAATAATCCTCTAAAATAATGATAAATGAATAAAATAAATTGAAATGCGTTTATTTCGGACAACAGAAACTAAAGCCTAAAGTTTTATCGCCTAGCACTAAGCAGCAGAAATATGAAATCGTTTGTGTCCGAAATAAACGCATTTCATTTTATTTTATATATTTATCATTATTTTAGAGGATTATTTTACGTTTTTTTTCTAAGGTTTTTTTTTTAAGGCGGTTTTACTTTTTTAGAGACTACATTTTGTACGCCACCTGGCAAAACATATACGGTCTACTGTGCTCTTGTTATTTATATCTGTTCAGGCTCGAGCAAGAGCCTTCCAAGACTACGACGAAATCCCTAAAATATGTAACATTGCTCTTAAAGTTTAATAGGCGTTTATTTACGCCGAGAGCTTTACGTCAACCGTGACTTTTAAAGGACACCTTCGATAACCTTCGCACGGTAAGCACATACTCTGTAAATTATAGTTTTTTTATGTAATTAAATAGTACTTTCAAGTATCTTTGGGTTTCACTGAAGCTCCTTTATGTCCGCGAAGACAATATCTGTTTTTGTACCTATGTTTTTAAAAATAAATAAATTGATTGCTTGATTGATTAGCTTTCTGTTGCTGATTGTACGGTACGCCCGCCCGCGCCCGCCGTGGGACGTTGGTTGAACTTATCAATTTCTCCGTTCGGTGGATTTAGTAATGATTAACAGTTTAAAACGATGCGCGGTTAATTACATTAGACATAGTAACTAGGTACGGGATATTGTCCGCCATTACCTTACTATCAAAATGAGCTCCCGATATTTCGACGCAGTTACATGCATTAAGTATGTCATGATTCATGATCACGAAAGGATATTGATTATAGTAACGATTCTTACTTTTAGAAGTAACAAGTACAAATTCAAATTCAAAATTTTATTCAGCAAATAGGCAGTTGAATGCTCTTTTACACGTCATTTTTTTTGAGTCTACCAGCGCTTTCGGAAAGACCATGATTGCCAAGAAGAATGCGCCGCAAGAAACTTGGCACAAAGTCATTTTTTCTAAAAACAAGTTACATTAGCTCTTACAATACGTAACCACAGACAAATTACACAAAGAAACCTCACTCTGTCATTAAAAGATTAAGAGAGAAAAAAAATACCGCACTTTAGAAACAAGTGTAAAAAGTAATTATTAGAACAGCAAAACCAGAACACTACTTTACTGGCACGTTTTAATTGAGCAGGAGATGTATAGGGTCTCCAGGTCAAATATCTGTGAAAATTTAAATTACAAAGGGATGTATAGGGCCCCAGAATTAATACTATAATATAATACTTAATCTAAATGGTTTAGAGATGTATAGACTCTATGGTCAATTTAAACTAAATTTAAAATCAGCAGAGGTGTAAAACGCCTCCACGGTCAAATAATAAGTATAATAATTGTGCAATTAATCGAAAGGAAATGGACTGTATTTACGAAAAATGGGGGACGAAGGGGGTCTATGGGTTCTAAGCAAGAATATTGTGTATTTTAAAAGCAAATCAAGCAATCTATCTAGAAATCAAACTAGTGAGTTGGTGGTCTGACCTGGTGGCTCCGGATCTGCTGTATGTGGGATCCTTGGCGTCCGTAGCGACACACCGTTGGTGATCGTCTCCAGCTTCCCTAGATCTACTGTTAACTTTACCTTCAGCGATCGCACTTAGCCTCGGATTTAGGTCCTGGTGCCGCGCCGGGAGACTCCAACACACACTATACTACACTAAAATACTTTAATCCGCGAAAGTAGTGGGAATTTTAAATAGTTCAGCGACAGAGATGTTCACAGCTCAAAATTCAAACAGGAACTTTTTTATAAAAGTAACGAAAAATAAACGAACTAATGGGTGGTGGGGGGAACCGGGGTGGCCAATCAGGGCCGTTCAATAACGACAGTGTGACCACAATAAACTACTAAGCTACTAAATAAGATTGGACGAAAGTGAACAATAATACATATACATAAACTGGAGATGTATATGGTCTCCAATTGTCAAATAACAAAAATTGATGAAATATACATTTCATGTCATCATGTCAAATAAATAAAACATTATTTATGTCAATTGTATTACAATTAGTACGCAGCGGACAACGGCAACAGAGCCGGACACCATACACGAATATAATTTATTGAATCAGGCGTTACTTTGCGGAGGTCCATATTTATGAACTAAAAAACAATTACTTTGCTCACCCGCGACTACTAATGACAAATAGTTATATCTGTGCGGCAAATGTATGTTTTCATGCAACACCTCCGCCTCCACTGCTACACGAATCAACACATGCCACACAGACCCAACTATCACCACCACCACTATACTAAACGCTGACGCGTTTCGGCACTCTCCACGAGGCCATTTACGAAGCACAACAACAACCGCTCAACATGCCACCACTTCTACTACTCAATTGTAGTAGAAGTGGTGGCATGTTGAGCGGTGGTGTGTTGTGTGTGGCATGTGTTGATTCGTGTAGCAGTGGAGGCGGAGGTGTTGCATGGAAACATACATTTGCCGCACAGATATAACTATTTGTCATTAGTAGTCGCGGGTGAGCAAAGTAATTATTTTTTAGTTCATATACACGAATATCTTCGGGACGCAGCCAAGTCACATTGATGTCCTAATTATCTTCTGTTTTCAGCCTTGGCCAGGTGGTGCCATCACATAAGTATTCATCCACTTTGTAGTATGCTTTTTTGCAAAGACGGACTTATCCCTACAAGGGATCTCTACCAGTCAACATTTGTCTTAGAATTCAGAAACGTGACGTGTGTGATAGTGATAGTTTGGCGTCAATTCGAGTCTTAAAATAAACAAAGTACAATGTGAGCCCTGCGTATGGAATGCGTTTGGCATTCTTCGGCTTGCGCTGTTGCCCCGCCCGCCCTGAAGATAAGGCTAAAAGTGGTGGAGTATTCTCTCATTTATTCCGACCGAGATCCCTTAGACAAACTTCAACAATGAAGCTTATGTCAATACTGCAGAGCCAATACGCACATACCACGGTACACTTCGTCAGTACAGCATTCGACCTCCCCAAGCTTTTCAGATCAAACAATATGGCGTAATATTAAATATTAAAGGTGCAGGCTCTGCCCAAAATAAACGCTTTATGCCATGCCCATTGTCTTGAATACATACTCCGAAATTAGCCGCGGTAATATTTTAAACTGTTTGTCATTCCATTGTCATTATTTGCCTTTTGTGGACAAGAGACAGTTGACTTGTTGGAAAGGTTATAAATAGAGGTTCATGCAGATGAACTTCTGCATCAGTATATCTTCCCCATCATCACCAGCCCTTTTTACGTCCCACCGCTAGGCACAGGCCTCCTCTCAGAATAAGAGGGTTTGGGCTATAGTTCCCACGCGGGCCCAGTGCGGATTGGGAGCTTCACACACACCATTGAATTGCTTCGCAGGAGTGTGCAGGTTTTCCTAAGAGGTTTTCCTTCACCGAAAAGCTCGTGATAAATTACAAAGACAGAAACAAAGACGTTTATTGCCAGAACATAGTAAATACAATAGGTCTTAGTGGTACGGATGTTCTTTTGTTCTGCCCTAACTAGGCGTGCAATAATGAGAATAATAATTCTCTCCCAGCATTTACAACATGGCACAACACTCATACATTTTCAACTTTAACAGGTAAATACGCAACTAGGAGAAAATAAAAAAGAAAGGCATTTAAAATCATTACTTATTAGTAATTATTACCATTACTATGTCAGATGTATGCCAGTATTAAACTGACAACATTATTGTTATCACATAAGTTTCACAATACTTTTATGAAACTCATTACATATAAGTATTATTATTCTTATTATTATCGCTATCGTTAAAAAAAATCTTGAATTGAGTAATAACATTTATCCAAGAGCCACCTTGTTAGTACTTTGCTAAAATGATTTCGTGGGCATTCTTGTACATTCATAGGTAAATTATTATAAACTTTGATGGCCATATGAAACGAATTATTTTTGAACACATTTCATTTTGCAAGAGGCTGGTACAATTTTTTCTTGCACCTAGTTGACCTTGTATATACTTGAGCATATGAAGTACAAATTGAATTCTGCACATAAATTCGTACGACAGCAAATAGCTACCGTATGGATCTCCCACAATTTTTACAAATTAATGTCAGGGGTGAGAAGGGTCCTATACATAGTGAAATAAACGGATCACTCACGCATGTGAGTCCAGTATAGCCAGACATGTTTCGGACTAATCCGTAGTCCTTCCTCTAGGAGCACACGCCACGCCGGTGGCGAGACGTAAACCGCGCGCTGCGGCTCTGCTCGCGCGGCTGCTCGGCGCAACTGACTGCTGACTGGCGTTTATTTATATCACTGTGATTGAATCTCACGGTAGTTTCATGTTAAAAGGGTCTATACCTTCAACCCTTCAATTTCAGATCCACCCTGCTGACCTTCCAAGACCTGCTGCCGGACGACCCTCGTCTGTACGACAAGATGCGGCCGCCGAAGAAGAACGACCAGCCCACCATCGTGTTCTTCCATGTGACTGTGATGGGGCTGGATTCCATTGACGAGAACTCTATGGTAACCATGCACGCTTGCCAGTACCTACCGTGTATCATGGCAAGGGCCCTAAGTAACGCGCTTGGGAGCCCCTTTTCGCCTTATATCAACACGGTTTCTACTAAAGCCCTTCCTGTGCTTCAAAAGGGTGCCCCTTGTTTTGTCGACAAACTTTACATCGAATATAATTTCGTCTAAAATGTTTCAAGGAACATTTAGCTCTCGTAATTATCGTTTGGTGTAATTTTGTGTCGTGACCAGTTCATTCCACGGAGTCCTGTGAATCGTCGGCAAACGTTTCATAAGTGTATCATTTCATCGCATCGAAAGCTAATTTCTGCTAAACTCAGGATAATTTTATTGTTTGTTGTACACCTAGGTTAGGTTACGAAAAGTTAAGAAAGTAAGTCAGAAAATGCGATGAAATGAAACAGGAAACTTTTGTCGACTATTTCATGGTATAACCGATTTTTAGTTACTTGTAATGACATTTCAACAAACTGAATGGTTGATGAAATAAAAATTCACGAAATGTTGGCTTTGAAATAAAATTCGGTTAAACAAGGTGTCGGCAATTTGATGATTAACGGCTTCAAAACATTGAAACATTTTTTGAACCCATTCGTCCCGAAATGTTTTTTTATACGACGAGGAATGCAAATGAGCAAGTGGGTCACCTGATGGTATCACTTGATCACCACTGCCCATAGACACCCGCAATCCCGGAGGGTTTGCAGATGCGCTCCCAACCTAAGAGAGCTAAGATGAAATGCCTCTTGTGCCCGTAATTATACCGGCTGTCTTACTCTCCACACCGGAACACTACAGTGCAGCACTGCTGCTTAGCGGCAGGATTAGCGAGTAAGATGGTGGTAGCGATCCAGACGGACCTCGCACAAGGTCCTACTACCCGCAAATGTGATGGTCTTATTCAGCGGTCGACAATCTTTTGGCAGGTAAGGGCCGCATAGTGACAAATTGAAATACAGGGCGGGCCACACACTTCTTCCTAATTTAGATAATAGGTATTTGTGATATTAAAAAGGATGCTGAAATACCTTTAAATATGATGATGAGATGCTGCGATGTCATAATGTGAAGTTGGCATCTCATTTTCAAAATAGCATTTTTGTTATAAACTATTACTCAGGACTTAGGAAATGTGGAACTATGCTGGATGCAAGCAAAACTGAAGTTATTTGTTGAGATGTTAATTTTTGGGATTTTTTCACAGTGATGGCGGCGAATTCGTCGACTGTCCGGCTGACGTCCTCATATTATGGCAACCCTATGTTACAATTTTTTTTAGACGTATGCCGCGGACATATTCTTCGCGCAGACCTGGAAGGACTTCCGCTTGAGGCTGCCGGAAAATATGACGTCAGAATACAGGTGCGCAACAATCAAACTACATTTTTCACCAATTAGATCTTCTTAAGGTTCCGTAACAAAATGGTAAACTGGAACACTTAATGGAGGAATCGGTCCGTCTGTCTGTCCGTCACAGATGGCTATCGCAGAAACTACTAATACTATCGTCTTGACACAGTTCTGCCCATCATTACTACATCAGTTCCATCCTACCGAATCTCCTAATGAAATCATGCATATAATCATAAAATAAATAAATCAATATTTACAATATTTTTAAGCGACTTCAAAAAAGGAGATTCTACGTTCCACTGTATGTATGTTTTTTTTTATGTATGTTCACCGATTACTCCGTCAATTGTAGACCGATTTTCAAAATTATTTTTTTATTCAAAAGGGTATACTTCTGAGGTGGTCCCATTGTCACCAAGTCATGATCTGATGATGGGATCCTAGGGAAATCGAGGGCAACCCGCAAATTTTACAGGCACGTATTGTGTGTTTCATATGTTTTCTAAGGCTATTCAAGTATTTGCGTCCGGTAGTCATACCGCACATAACACACAATACGTGCCTGTAAAATTTGAGGGTTGCCCTCGATTTCCCTCATCATCATCATCTCATGTTGATGAGCTAATGATGCAAGGTACAACTCCTTAACAGTTAGGAGTTGGAGGATAATTCTGAAAATGTTAAATCAACGTAAAATTGTGAAATAAAACAAAAAAAAACCTTAGAAAAAAAAACGTAAAATAATCCTCTAAAATAATGATAAATAAATAAAATAAAATAAAATGCGTTTATTTCGGACAACAGAAACTAAAGCCTAAAGTTTTATGGCCTAGCACTAAGCAGCAGAAATACGAAGTCGGTGCTTCATTCAAAGAATATTATAGGTTTTAGTTTCTGTTGTCCGAAATAAACGCATTTTATTTTATTTTATTTATTTATCATTATTTTAGAGGATTATTTTTGAGAAACAGATTTTTCGACTAGTTCCTGATTCGCCGGATTCCTGTTTCGTCGGATTTTTGTTTCATCGGATTCTTGTTTTGCCGATTACCATAATTATGTAAATTGATCCAATAAATATTTTCAGGTAATATAAAAGTCACTAAAACGCACTGGGCCCGCGAGTAAACTATAGCCCAAGCCCTTTCACTCTGAGAGGAGGCCTGTGCCCAGCAGTGGGACGTAAAATAGGCTGGTGATGAATATAAAACTCCACCTTTCATTTAATAGATAAGTAGAAGTAGGTTAAGCCACGCGATATTTCCATAGTTATATATTGGATTTTCTCTAACTGAAAAATTCCGACGAAACAGTAATCCAGCGAAACGAAAATCCCCCGAAACAAGAATCCGGGGAAACAGGAACTAATCGATTTTTCTAGCTATTTTTTTCCACCAGGCTCCTCGAGGTGGACTGGCTGAAGCACATGTGGCGTCCCGACTCGTTCTTCAAGAACGCCAAATCCGTCACCTTCCAGACCATGACCATTCCCAACCACTACGTGTGGCTGTACAAGGACAAGACCATTCTGTACATGGTAACGTTTCGGACAGTTCAACCTAAGAGTTGTAGAGTTGTTGTGACAGGTTGTCAAAAAATTTTTCGCTGACTCGTCGGGCTAATTCGTCTGAACACTCCTGCAAATTTTCGTATTGTAATTTAATTATTTACCATCTAGTAACAACTTTATTTACATAATAAAAGCAATTTACAATGACATTAAATCTAAGCTAAAACTAAATAAACTAAAACTTAAAACTAAATTAAATCTAAATAAGGCCCCCGTTGCCACGCTGAATAGCGATGCTGATTCTTTGAGAGAGAAAACTGCCAGCCCTTAATTATCTAGTTAACGAATGTTTAAATATATTTCGGTACCATTTCCAATCTTTCTCTCTCTCATTCGTTAGTAACGTCACCCGAGCGAGAGTAGTGCAGTACCGATACGATACGTAAGTCATTGTACTTTCACCTAGAAAGCTGAAATTTTGCGTAGAGGTCCCCCTTATGAGGTAGACCATGGACAAGGGGGGGATTTAGTGAAATTCTACCCCTAAGGGGGTTCAAAAGGGTGGGATGGATGTTTGTAGGGAAAATGTTATTTTTTAAGATACGATCCACATATTGTCATAAAAATTAGACAAGAGATAGAGAATTTCGAGAAGAATCTTGAAGTTCTGGCCCGGGAGCGCAGCGACGACCATTTGTTTAATTTAATTCTGTGACAACAAAAAAACAAGTCAACTAATTTAATGTCCACAAGCAGATGCAATGAATGCATTAAAAAAAACGTTTTTTAAGTTTATTTTATTTACTTAAAAAATTACTTAGTATAAATTACGTAAGTATACGTATTAAAGATTTTCAGGTTTGTTTTCTAAATGTGTATTATATTTGACAGGTGAAGTTGACACTGAGACTGTCCTGTGCCATGAACTTCCTCATCTACCCTCACGACACTCAGGAGTGCAAGCTGCAGATGGAAAGCTGTAAGTTCTCGTGGCAAATCCACATTTATCACTATCACAAAACAAGTCGCGGGCATAAGCTACTAAAACATAATTATCCCGACTCCAAAACACCCGAAGGCGACATAAAAACACGGCGTAAAAATTAGAACGCGACAAATCCGTGCTGCCTTGCTAATTTAAAAGGGCGTATCTCCATTGGAAACCCAGGGCGCTTACGTTGTTTTATGTTAGCAGGGCGTCGATCTGCCTCAAAGGATGCGCGGGAGAGCACTCGTCACTCGTTACGCGGCTATTGTGAGGCGCTTGACATTCGCCGAGGGTCTAATTATGGCGTGTTTCGACGTGATAGTCTTTCACGTTGAGAACTTGTGGGTTGATAATTGAAAGTGAAAAGTTGACTTATTTTTAAGGGTAATTATTCCAGCGTTTCAACCGACTCACTTTCGTGGACACGTTGTTGATAGATTGGTGGTGCATGTGGTGCCATTAATAATAATAGTTTATTGCATTATTATGTTGTTGTACAAGATCTTACTAAATAAAATGTCCAGAACATACACCCTGATAGGGCACAGCAATTTTATAATTAACTAATTGTTATATACCTAACAGTAAATTAATACATAATCATTTCATTACCTACATTTTAAGATTATAAATTACCCATTTACATTATATTTCTAAGTTCGCTGGTAGCGGTACTTCTACCAAATAACCGAAAACGTCATCAAAATCTTAAACCACTTTACAAAATTATGACCACGAAAGTTATTCGAAACAAACGCCCAAATAATTAATAACCCGTAAATTATAGGATCTTAAGCTGCATTGCAGTGTCACAACTAGATCCAAAGCTAATAAAAAAAAGCTAATAAAGCTAGCTTATAGTGCAATAGTAAAGCTCATGATTAGGCAAGTCCAAGAAAATGGTTGCTGTTAATGTTGTTGTTAATGCTATTGCTGGAAATGGATGATGTTACTGAAAGTACGAGTACCTACAGAAAATAACTGTACTGTAAGGAATTCCGGACAAAATATGCAGAAAAGAAACGTACTTATGAGAGACACGAAAACATAAATTAATATATACAAATTCATATATAAATATCATGGGGCAATTGACACCAATTGACCTAGTCCCAAATTGGGACAAAGCCTGTACTATGTGTACTAGACAACGGATAAACATACTTGTATAGATAAATACATATTAAACATCCAAGACCCGAGAACAAACATTCGTATTAATCATACAAACATCTGCCCTGACTGGGGATCGAACCTAGGACCGCGAGCTTCATAGTCAGGGTCTCTGACCACTAGGCTATCCGGTCGTCGATATACAAACGAAAAAAACTGTGTAGAATATGTAGGAAAATAAATCTTCTGTTAAGAATTAAATTTTTGTAGTTTCGTAGCCAACAAGAAACTATTATATAAGTTAGTTTCATCATCCCAGTCCGCGCCTGTCCACCCACGGCGTACATATATAGACTCAGAGACTTTTGGTCCCTGTATATACTTACTAGAAAGCTGTAATTCGGCATGCGTATTGCCTAAGTGGTAATATGCCTCATTCTTGTCATCAAAATCAATCAAAATGAAATACCAACGTTAAAATCTGCCGACTATTGCTAAACCCCCACCGCAATTACCCTTACTCCCCACCACGAAATCAAAGCGTCTATTTTTAGCCGCTATCTAATATTGGCAATCTATACATTGCGCCGATCTCACCGTCAACAGCTTCTCAAGCACCAACTCGAGCTTCAGTCGATCGCCGATAAAACTTGCTGACTTCACAGACGGCGAGGGCTCCGGAGGACTGGTTGGAGGGCCCTTGGCCCACTTTCTGAGGTGCTCCTCAGACATCATTTTCTGGACTGTATCGGCGAACTCGACTCGAGTGTTGAGGAATGCAGGGGGACGAGTGGAGGACTAGCAATTTTAGATTTTCGAGTTTATTTGTATTTATAAATAAATAAATATCGTGGGACAATTGACACCATTGACCTAGTCCCAAACTGGGCAAAGCCTGTAGCCTGTGGTGATATACAACGGATAGATAAATACATATTAAACATCCAAGACCCGAGAACAAACATTCGTATTCATCATAAACATCTGTCCCGAACGGGGATCGAATCCGGGACCTCCAAGTTTTCAAGACCACTAAGCTATTCATTCGTGACACGTTGCTTAGATATGTACAGTTACACAACGATCTAAGCACGGCTCTATTGTTAAAGACATAAGAGCTTGTGCAGATCATTGTGACCGCTTCGGTTGCCCAGCTAAGCACGGCTCTATTGTTAAAGACATAAGAGCTTGTGCAGATCATTGTGACCGCTTCGGTTGCCCAGCTAAGCATGGCTCTATTGTTAAAGACATAAGAGCTTGTGCAGATCATTGTGACCGCTTCGGTTGCCCAGCTAAGCACGGCTCTATTGTTAAAGACATAAGAGCTTGTGCAGATCATTGTGACCGCTTCGGTTGCTTAGCTACTTATGGTGCTGACTGTACTATCAAACCAACTGAATCGTCGGCGTGACCCACTGTATAACTTTTCCGTAGAAAATGTCACTGACAAGGAAAATCGTTATGAAACTTACAGTGAGAATGTTAACGGTGGGTCAGATCAGGACTCAAATGATTCGACTGTACCCTATTTGCAAATAAAACAAAACGGAAAGTAAATAAATAAATATCACGGGACAATTCGACACCAATTGGCCCCAACTAGGCAAATTTCAATTTCAATTTCATTTATTCATTGTCATGTACAAAGCCTGTACTATGGGTACTAGACAACGGATAAACATACTTATATAGATAAATACACACTTATATACATATTAAATATCCAAGACCCGAGAACAAACATTCGTATTCATCATACAAACATCTGCCCCGACCGGGATTTGAACCCGGGACCTCAAGCTTCATAGTCAGGGTCTCTAACCACTGGGCTATTCGGTCGTCTAAGCAGCGACTTAAATTCTGGACGGTAATAAAAACGACAGCATTTCTATCTTTTTATTTTATTAGTTCTGTGGCACCGGCGCAAAAGGCATATAATCGACATTTTTTTTTAATTTTCTTCAAATAAAAAATTCTGAATCAGCTTACAACTACTGCGTACTACGTCGCTCATGATGACAAAATAACCGTTTTTCTCCGCGCACAAATATCCTGAAATAGAAGCATTGTGTGGTAGGTTCCTCGTAAACGCATCCGCTACGTAAACAGACAGACGGACAAAAGGAACTCAACAAGGGTTGCTGGTGCCCACGCAACCTTAAAAAGACAAAGCTACGACTTGACCTCCCCTGACCCCAGTACATACTTGAGTTTTTAATGCATTGCGATTTCTAACCGAGGGAGGGTGAGTTTACAAATATTGGGGCCTTTTTAAAGAAGTTTTACCTATTTCATAAAATATTTTGCATTTCTGGGGTTTGTTAATAACAGTGCGCATAGACAGTAGCAAAAAAAATTGGATTAGGGTTTAATAATTAGGATGGCAATAATATTATAGCAGTATGGAGAGTGAGAGGCTCTCCACTTTCTGCCCACAAACTGCTATGCAGTTTGGCAGAAGTTTATATCTAACTTTTGTACTTTTATTTTCTTATTTTGAGTTAAATAAATAAATTAAAAAAATAGCCAAGTAACGTAAGTATAGACAGGTACAATGATTTAAACATATTTCTATTGTTGCGTCATCACCAGCCTTGTTTACGTCCCACTGCTGGGCACAGGCCTCCTCTCAGAATGAGAGGGTTTGGGCTATAGTTTCCACGGGCCCAGTGCGGATTGGGAACTTCACACACATCATTGAATTGCTTCACAGGAGTGTGGAGGTTTCCTCACGATGTTTTCCTTCACCGAATAGCTCATGATAAATTATAAATGTAATTCCACACATAAATTCCGAAAAACTCAAAGGTGCGAGACGAGTTGTTGTTTGATTGTTCCTTGTGCCAAAGTTATTGGGATTAGAACAAGAAGGATTTGTTACATTATTATAATACTCGGGACTTAATCGCATAAAAAACGTATATTTAAATTATAATTTAAATACCTCGACGTTTCGGACGCGACGTTGCGTCCATGGTCTCGAAGGGAAACGTCGAGGTATTTAAATTATAATTTAAATATACGTTTTTTACGCGATTAAGTCCCGAGTATCATAATAATGTGTGAAAATTGCGAAAGTTTAAATCGATACAAGGATTTGCTAATTTGATTAGGTACTACCTTTAGGAAGTCTTTTACGATAAAGTCGGTAGTCGGTTTGTACGTCCGTAAATATCCGCAACATCTATCCACTGACCTGTTAAGAGTACCATACAACTCGCGGGAATCCTTTGATAGAACATCTGTAGGCACGAACCAGTGCGCAAAAAACGGCCAAGTGCAAGTCGGACTCTCGCATGGAGGGTTCAGTACGACTGCCATTTTAAGACCGACCAAACAGCGCCCATATCTTGAACGGGACCCTTTCCTCTTAATTTTTTTAAACCCCGATATAAAAGAGAGATTATGGCATACGTTTTTTTAATGCGTTTAATGCGTATCTGTATGTCTGTCAGCCCCTAAACCAATGAACTGTGTCTTAAGCATTTTTTTTATAGAGAGCAAGTGTAATCGCAACGGTTTTAGGCTAAGTTTCACCAATGTTTCTAAAGTTTCGAGACTGTACTGCTTTAAAAAAGATGTTTTTCTACTTTTTAACCGACTTCAAAAAAGTAGGACATTCTGCGTTCCAGTGTATGCATGTTTTCTAATTTTATTTACTGCTGCACACACACACACACACACACACACACACACACACTATTTGAACATCTCAAATCTTTACCTGTTTAATTTAAAAGATACAGCTGGAGATTCAGTAATCTAGGGTCCTATTGGCACCCTTTCCGTACGGAACCCTAAAAAACTGTCATTTCAGGATTAACGCGAGTGGAAGCTTACGCCCTAATTACGCTATTTACAGATTTACAGGAATTTTTCAGCGGTTAGTTTTTTTTAATTTGCCACCGTGAACTAGACCGTATTAAAAAAGGGGAGGATTCAAATTAGAACGCCCTTAAACCAGGAGATAGGTTCTTGCTGGTGTGAGCATGCGGGTTTTGGTTAGCATTTCGTGACTTCAGATTTAGAAAGTTCTATCTGACCAATTATGTTACTTGGTATTTGAGTCTTAAAATCAGGTCATATAGAGTTGCAATTCCTGCGAAAACTTGAAAGCAGCTGGAAATTTTTCATCATCAGGTCAAGATTTGCAGTTGCTTCAAAAAATTTATAAAACGATGCGTTTAACGACGTAATGAGAGAAGTAACGAAATTAGTGCAAACTTGGTTTTAACTAGTTTTAATTTTAGTTCTACTGAACGACAGAAAAGGACGGGCGTTGTTCTCGCGCGAGATAGAAGTCGCCTACTGGCGCTCTATACGCCACATAATTCTTGTTCCAGTGTCCCACACGACGGACGACCTGATCTTCCAGTGGGACCCTGACGTGCCTCTCGTGGTGGACGAGAACATAGAGCTGCCTCAGCTCGAGATCGTCCACAACCGGACTGCTGATTGCACGCAGGTTTACTCTACAGGTGAGTAACACTACCTTACCTACCTACCTTATCTATCTGCCTTACCTACCTGCCTTACCTACCTACCTTACCTACCTACCTACCTTATCTACCTACCTTACCTACCTACCTACCTTATGCTAATAAAGATTTTTGATTTCTGATATATCTGCCTACCTTACGACCTGTTTTACCTACCTACTTTGACCATCTATCTTACCTGCCTACCTTACCTACCCACCTTATCTGCCTACCTTACCTACCTAGTTTAACTACCTTACCTACCTACCTGCCTTATCTACCTTATATCTACTAACGTATATCTACCATGCCGAAAAACCTCGAAATTTTAGGACTTTTTTTTTCAGATTTTGGTTATTTTAATCATAGAAAAATGAATACTTAGCTACTAGCACGTTTTAAAGCAAACTGATACAGTATGAGGCTAGAACTGTCTCTGTCTGCAGACCCAATGATTCAAATTTCCCTTTTTATTAACATCGTAATTTTTCAAAAGAAGCAATTTCTGCTGACTCTGCTTTTTGTTGACTGTAGGTGCCTGCATTGCCAGACCATATCAAGGACATAATAAGTATTATTAAGTAGGTACACAAAATGCTTGTAAAGACGCCCCCTCTAAATGAGTTCAAAATCGTATATATACTGTGCTATATGTATACTGTAAGATTACCTATCTAAGGAGGGTATTAGATGTCAAGACGCTACGAGTTAAAAAATGCCATAAAAGCAATTGCGTCCAATTGTTTGCAGATGGGATTGACCTCAATAACAGGACTGTATTTGTGTATGCTAAGTCGTGTTTTAATATTCTTTGTCACAGCTTAACCCTCCATAAATGACGTCGAAAATACCTACTTAACTTTTCTAGGCTTTCTCTCTTGTTGATGACAAAAGAAGGGTTTAAAATCGTTCATTTTAGGTCACGCACGAATCATAGGAATCACTCACGTTACAGTGAAACAAAACGGATCACTCATTGCATATAAGTCGAGAGTTTAGCCCGACATGTTTCGGACTAATTCGTAGTCCTTCCTCTGGGAGCGCATGACCCAGCGGCAGCGAGACGCACACTACGCGCCGCGGCTCTGCTCGTCTATGAATGAGTCTCGCGGTAGTTTCACGTTAAAAATCACTCACGTTGTCAGTGCCCTAAGCACGACTTGTCGAATCCTGCGTTACGTTACGGTTATCGTATCGAGATCGAGAAATCTCATACTAAATTTTAGTTCCAAATACGCTCACGGGCGGGCGCTGTTCCAAACGTCATACAAACTCGTTATAGTTTACTATTCGATTTTACGTGACGCAGGATTCGACAAGTCGTGCTCAGGGCACAGTTGAGTATAGCCCGACTGCTTTAGGACTACCTACTTAATTCGTAGTAGTAGCAGGTTTTGGTTTTGCTACCGCCGAAGGCTACAAGGAAGGACTATGGATTAGTCCGCAACACGTCGGGCTATAACTCGACTGACATAGGTATCTGACTGATTCGTTTATTTCACTATATACTAGTAGGGTGCTTAATTAATTATTTTTTTTAATACAGTTGTTCAAAAGTGGTACTTTTTGTGGCTACGTAACGTACGGAAAGTTAGATTTTTCGCACTAGTGCTTTTTACTTTTCCAAAACGCCGACGGCAATCCACCGCCTTCCTCCACCGCAGGCGAAGGCGGGTGGAGGTAGGGCAGCAGAGCTCGTGCCGGCCCATCGCCTCATTGTAATTTTTTCGTAAAGTAAGCGCCATTTTTTACTCGTCCCGAGTCTCGACCCTCGCCTTGCGGCTCGGGCCTAGACACCGCGATACTCGTGCAAAATGACATACTTTCTGCACTTATATCAAAAAGTACTATTATTAAATTTAAACTTTTGTAATTTTCCCTCAGACACTTCGTGACGTAATTTAGTGTTTATTGTACACAGGTAACTTCACATGTCTTGAAGTGATCTTCAAGTTGAAGCGGCGCCTCGGGTACCATCTCTTCAACACGTACATACCGACCTGCCTCATTGTCATCATGTCGGTAAGTGTATTTTAGGCTAAACAATTCATTTGCTCTCCTTTTGCTTTGTAAGGCAGCCATTGCACAGAAGACAAGTATTACATGGGCCTACAGAAGTTTCACTTCCTAACAAAAACTAGCTTTAGGCATGAGAAACTTGCCTACTTTATGCTTCTCTGTCTATCGCATACTTAACTCGTATTTATTCGTACGCGGCTACGGTTGCCACATGGAAAAATTTAAATAACAATACAATTTAAAAATAGGCCTGAAATGAAAAAAAAAATGGTACTTAGATTATGTTTATCCATGATTTTAAAAAAACCGGGCAAGTGCGAGTCGGACTCGCGCACAAGGGTTCCGTAGAAGGATTTTAACGCTTTTCCCTAGTGTATTAAAAAGTCCAGTGTTAGCATAGCCTTGCTCCTAAGCAATGTACGCAGTGTGGGTTCATCTTATATTGGTCTGTGAAATCTACAGATAGTCATAAAATTTTTAGATTTTCAGAATTTTTTGAGTCGTGCTGTAAGAGCTACAATCATACCAAATTTCAAGTTTATAGGACAACTGGAAGTACCCTTTAGGTTTTCGGGGTTCGGCAATTTGTATGGAAACAGCCTTTTTAATTACTGTATCTTTTGATTGCGTTGACTTAGAAGGTTGATTTTTTCACAGCTCCAAGGGACCGCCGACTTGAGTATTTCATATTAATTTCAGCATTGTACCTCCACGCGTTCCAGAGAAAAAGGGTCTTGATAGACAGACAGACAGACAGACGGACATCAAAGTGATCCTATAAGGGTTCCGTTTTTTCCTTTTGAGGTACGGAACCTTAAAAAACGGCCAAATTCGTGATAGGTTTATTGTGCTTTCGGCTTCTGAACCCGTCCTTAGAGTAGGTACTTACTTAGGTACCTATAATATGTATGAAGAAAGTTTAAGTATACAATTCTACATAATTAGGCCTTAAAACACTCGGCTTCACTCGTGTTTAAAGACCCTCATTATCCTAACAGTTGCATAAACTACCTATTATATCTCTGCAAGGTTCGTTAGATAATTACATTTGGATTTTCTCACTTCCAGTGGGTCTCCTTCTGGATCAAGCCCGACGCGGCGCCTGCGCGAGTGACGCTCGGCGTGACGTCACTACTCACGCTGTCCACGCAGCACGCCAAGTCGCAGGCGCAGCTGCCGCCCGTGTCCTACCTGAAGGCCGTAGACGCTTTCATGTCTGTGTGCACCATGTGAGTTCGATTTTATCATCATCAGCGTCACCACTGTTCAAACATGAGTCGGAAGAGGTCAAATTTGACCGGATAGCCTATGAGATTTTCGGTGAAGGAAAACCTACTCACTCCAACGAAGTTATTCAATGGCGTTTGCGTTGTCCCAATCCGCCCGCCAACTGCTCCCATACCACGAAATTCGAAAATCGAAGTTCGTATCGTACCGTCCCGCTCACTCTCGTGTTAAATAATATTAGCACGATACGAAGTTCGAATTTTGCACTTCGTAGTCGGGGGGCTGGGCCCGCGTGGGACCTGTAGCGCAAGCCCTCTCGTTCTCAGAGGAGGCCTGTGCTCCGCAGTGGGACGTAAATAGACTGGTGAAGTCTAGTGGTTAGAGTACCTGATTACGGAGTTTGAGGTCCCGGTTCGATCCCCGGTTAGGGTTGCCAGATGATAATTTGATAGGAGTACAGATGGGTCTAAAAACGGACGATTTTCTGTAAAAACGGAGGACATTTACAAATAAATAAGTTTTTAAATTATAATTTACATGATTTTATTTAGCTGCTATAATTGTATTCACGAGCCTTAGAAACACAAAAAAATTCGTCGGAAATTATTGTTATCGCCAAAAAAAAAGTTTCGCACTTCCCGTGGTACGACATTTTTTAGCAAACGTATTAAATATTACTATGAGTAGTTTCATGTTAAAAATACTTATAGAAATATTGCCTGGAATTGAGCAATTTAATTGCCCATGTAACCGCAGCAAAGGATACTTGCTTAATGTTGTCATTAAAGTAATGATAAAATTGTCAATCAAGGCAACCTTGCGGTTTATCCTACGAAACCAGGAAAAAGATTAATCGATTCCAATCATGTGATTTTCAATTGCAAGAAGGTCCTATGTATTCGAAAAGGATATTAGAATCATAATGTAGAGTTCTTATGACATAAGAAAGACATAACTTAACAATAACACTGGCAAAATTATGGCACAAGGTTTACAAACACACTTCCATTTGAAACGGTCCTGTGCAGAGGTTTTCATAGTTTATCATCATCATCATCACCAGCCCTTTTTTTACGTCCCACTGCTGAGCACAGGGCTCCTCTTACAATTAGGGCTTGGGCTAAGTTCCCACGTGGGCCCAGTGGGGATTCAGACACACCATTGAATTGTTTCGCAGAAGTGTGCAGGTTTCCTCACGATATTTTCCTTCACCGAAAAGCTCGTGATAAATTGCAAATTTAATATCGCACAAAAATTTCGAAAAATTCAGATGCGAGCCGGACCTTCTGCTTGAGCGTTGAGAGGCTATAGGTCAAACCGCTTAAAGGCTATGACGGCTTACTTTACTTAATAATACTTACTACTTTATTTACATGATAAAAGCAATTTACAATGACATTAAATCTAAGCTAAAACTAAATAAAGTAAAACTTAAAACTAAATTTAATCTAAATAAGGCCCCCGTGGCGTGGTGCCCAAAAGGCTGGCAGCGTTGCCTCGCTGAATAGCGATGCTGATTCTTTGAGAGAGAAAACTGCCAGCCCTTTGGTCACAAGTTGCATCGACCAAGCGCTTTTGCAACTCTGATGATTAGGTGCTTATTTTAATTACCTACCTACTACCTATCATTACAGGTTCGTGTTTATGGCGCTCATGGAATACTGCCTCGTCAATATTGTCCTAGGCGACGGGGCAGGCAAACCGAAGGTAATAGACTAACAAAAATGAGCACTTCGAAGCTAAATATTTCGCAAACGAATTCCTTAATCGAGTATCTTCGATCACCCCCAATGTTTTTAAAGACCTATCCAACGATACTCCTAGTTCTCTATGGAGTAGACGAAGAAAAAAAACTATAAGGAAGGAATGCGAGCAAGTGGGTCAACTGATGGTAAGTGATCACCACTGCCCATAGACACTCGCAACCACGGAGGGAATGCAGATGCGTTGCCTACCCAGAGGGCTAAGATGAAATTCCTCTTATGCCAGTAATTTTCTCGGCTGTCTTACTCTCCACACCGGAACACAACAGTGCAAGGATTGCTGCTTAGCGGTACTTACACCAAGGCTAACTATAAGGTTTATTTGTAACACGGACCAACCACCCTCTGGACACCAAATGTCAGGGCGAACGTGTAGGTACGAAATGCTTTGCACCTATAAATGCCTCTAGCCTCGAATCGCGGCTCGCTTTCGACCAGATGACAAGCGAGATGACAAGCTGTGAACCAATCACGACGCATTCCCCCGGCCCGCTCACCGCGGCTTTTTTCGTAATGACTTTCCAAGTAAATTATAAAAGATGCAGTGTCCAGAGGGTGGTTGTAACTATTATCTCTTTCCAGGAGCCAGCAGAAGCCGCCAAAGCACGCATGCGCGCGATCAACATAGATCGCTTCTCCCGAGTATTCTTCCCTCTTCTGTTCTCTGTCCTCAACGCCACTTATTGGATACACTTTGCACAGTACATCTGACTGCCCGACTACGATGCAGACAAAGTTTAGATAGACTAATGATCTACCTGACCTGGACTACGCACTGAGCATTAATTAAACCCACAGAGGCCCGAGTACGAACATTCGAAAGCTGCGTAACATAATCGGGTAGTAAACGTTATCGAGAAATTTGTGTGACGTTTGCAACAACGCCCGCCTGAGCGTATTTGGAACTAAAATTTTGTATGAGGTTTCTCGATTTCGATACGATAACGGAACGTTACGCAGGATTCGTAAACTTCGTGCTCGGCCTACAGAACTATGATATCGGGATACAAGGCAAGAGTAAAACACCTCGTGAGCCGAAAAGAAAGGAGAACCCTTCCTTTCTTGGCTTTCCGCGTGCGACGTCAGGTTTTAAAAACAAAACACCTTATTGTTCAACAATTACTTAACTGTTCAAACGCCACCACAAGACTTGGAGCTGCTAATCCAGGTATTTCCTCACTAAACGCACGTGACGTCATAATACCTACGCAAAATGTTACGCGCTCGGTTACCATACAAACCGATGAACTCTTTCCTTCTATCCCGATAGTTCTGTGGTTGAACCTTTGTCCACACTTGTATCATTATCATCTTTTTATAATTAAGATTCCTCGCAAAAGGAGGGGTGTTATAAATTGGACGCGTGTGGCTTTGTGCCTGTCCGTGGCATCGTAGCTTCAAAAGCTGCCTATTTCATTGAAATTAGTTTAGCTGTTTTGGAGGTATTGGACTTTGATATGATAAAGTCGTGGGGTTTACAAATTTTCTAAGTTGTATTTGTACCTAAATCAATCTTTCCGTATCATTGCATCAACGCGTATTAGGTATTGTTGTTGGATTGGACGACGCGGTGTTGTGATACGCGTTGGTGCAACACAGGGAGTATCACACGTGCGATACGCAATGATGATACGAGTGTGGCCTAGAGGTCGTTTTTGAAATCATGCCCATGAAAATATCATTCGAAATACAGGTTAAGTGTAGTATTCAATATACGCATACGCTGCGGCACAAATTAATTCCCATCCATTTTTTTCTAAAGACGTATAAAAATAATTTATTTGATTAAATAACAGTTTTTACAATAACCAGGGCAATGAATCAAGTGGAACTGATTAATTTTATTGTGCCAAGAGTTTTTCTTTCTAATCGAGGGGACATTTTGTAGCAATACAAAGACTCGACGATTGGGAACCCCACACAACTCCTTGCATCATTATTTTGCCAAAAGTGTGCGAGTTTTTTTTATTTATATCGTGGTCACGATTTCAAAAACATAAACTAGAGACCTTCCACTCTCATAACTGCGATTTTACATCCCGTCGTAAAAGTAGGTATGCGATTTGTAAAATAAAGATTCAAAGGACTTTAAGACTTGCATCTTGCAGATCTTTACGATGTGATGTAAAATTATAGCTCTGGGTGGGAGCCCTAAGCTCAGTCCAGGTTAGGTTTAATGTCTTTCGATAATAGCGCCCAAAATTGTCTGTATGTCACTCGTAGTCGGGGAAATAAATATTAATAATATCACTAAAAACTGCATTATAGTTTGTAAAACGACATAAAAATCATTTTATTTATTCAAGGCAATCCAAATGAAGCCGACAATTTTCATCACAACTTAAATCAGGGCTTCTTAAACTGGGCTCCATGGCCCCTATCCTCCAACGGGCCCGTGGCCAGGGCCGTGTTTTATAAAGCTACAAGTTACAATTTACAAGCGGAAGTCTCATTCTATACCTTTTATTAGAAAGAGCCTTCCGCTTGTAAATTGTAACTTGTAGCTTTATAAAACACGGCGCTGATATCCTGTGTTGCGTTGTCTAAGACAGTTCCTCAATTTAACACGCTTGCCGAACTGAAGCAACAGCAATTTCCTCATTAAAACCGTTTCTATGTGGTCGTAAATAAACAAACTTTAAGGTCGTCCCAGTGCTCGACAGCCTCATGCCCAAAAATTGACACCCTGACATAAGGTTGAAGGTGCCATTTATAAAGTCAGTATCGGGCTGTCGGGTACGTTTACCTAACGGCACGCTTAACTTTTTTTTATCTAATATTTTAACGAGGCTTGAATGCACCAAAGTGACTATGTCAGCCTACGTTTACGTTTTGAAATGTTGTAAGGCAAGGTTAGCCAAAACCAGGCCCGCAGGCCACAAAGTGGCAAGCCAAGACATTTGAGTTTGCCCGCCAGACTTAAAACATTTGGCCCAGCTAGAAAATCTATTGGCCAGTCATGTTGTAAGAGGTCATTGTTTCCTCATAGATTAAGAAGTGCTGTCCTAAAGGTACCCAATACCCATTGGATCACAGCAATCTGATGTGAGCATTTTGTTAAAATAAAGAATACGTATTTGGATTACTATCATCAGTTTCTCACAAAACGACTCAGTCGTATTTTAAAAATAAGGTGTTTCTAGTTTGCGGATCATTAAAGCTCTTACCACACGGCACGCATAATATGGCGTTCGCTTGACGTTATCACATAAATCACGAGTGTGATAGTGTTGAATAATATACCACGCATTCATTTTCATGGAGGATACTGTCATCTCGTCAGGCGAACGCCACGTTACTCCTAAAACTTGATAAACTCTTAATAAATGATAAACATTTCTAAAATTATAAAATATAAGTACATTCTACATCTTTGCTATACTTAGTTGTAAAGTTTTATTTTTGTTCATCACGTGTATTTCCTGTTCTGAGTTTTTTCATATCAATCAATCATAATTCATTGCAATATAAGCAGATCATTAATATACGTTAAATTCAACGCCTGAAATGTTTGGGACTAATCCGTAGTCCTTCCTCTGGGAGCGCACACCTCGGTGGGCGTGAAACGAAGACTATAATAACTATCTTCGCATTTGGTAATTTTTGTCTTTGTCAAATTAAGGATTACCTAGTCCGAAATGGGCTTAGCTCGATTTATGTAAATACCCGAATAATCTTTATATTTGACTATTCTGAACATGTACCTAAAATTCGTACAGTTCCTGTAACTTAATCCTTTCGCCGGCGGTATAGCAGACACAATAGAATTTCCATTGTTATAATGGTAATTACGTCCACCGAACATGTTAATGGGTAGATTTCTTAAATGGGCTATTGAAAATCAGAATTGACGATACTACTAACGCTACCTGTGCTCCTTTAGGGCACAAGTTATTTTGCCATTGATAATTAAGTAAGCATATATATACTTATGACTATTGTATAATATTTTTAAGATTCCATATTCAACTTCAAACCATTATCTACGTACTAAACTAGAGTGGTCACCATTAAAAGCGTCCTTAGTGTTCTTAGAAATAAAACATGCGTTTTCCTCCACATAAAGAAATCAACATTGTATTTGCACATTAACAAAGCATGTGCATCGCTTAATGTACCTACCAGCAACCTCTACAATTATTTTTTTACAGCGGCGTACCGTTTTTAAAACCAGACGTCGGAAAATGTCCAACTCTATAGCGCAATAAACAAGACGATACGCAAAGGTGATAATACGGTACGGTGTGAAGATAACTATTACTGCCGCGAGTACCTACGATTAGGAGAAAGAATGCCAAGCTCTGTCCTTTCCTGATTACATAGGTAATTAATTTTGTATAATTAGTCGTTTCATTGTATTATGGGACATGTTTGCAGCTGTATAAAATAATCGAAAGCTTTTATTGTATACTTACTATTTATTCTTCCATCGCTTAAATGATGACTTTACTATTATATCCGCGAAGCTTGCGTGCCTAAATTATATTAGGATTGCATTTGCATTTTGATGCCAACTTTACTCATTACCTGTCAATTTTAGAATTGTCAGAGACTCACTGAAGATTATTTTCTGAATACTTGTTTACTGTTCAAATTTGGGAAAAAACATTACTATAAAATTTGGTATTTAAATGAAAATCCAACCCTAATATTGTTTGTAACGCATAGTAATTGATGTCACACAAATTGTAAATAATGTAATGAAATTTAATTAATATTAATACCCACTTACAATTGAATTAAGTAATCTGACTAGGTTGAGGCCATGTTTGTCACTCTGTGTGTCTTTTTGTTATTTATTTAATAGTGTATTTATGTAACTTTCCAGCCAAAAAAAGACGCATAGAGCGACACAGCAGTCTGTAAAATAAATTTAGTAGTGAAAAACAATCATTTACTTCGTCCATTCTTGTATAATTTTGGGGTGCCTAATTGGGTACTATGTGTGTTTAACTGACTAATTTAGAAGCATTAATTGTGATTGTTAATTCAGCGTACCTACCCATAGCATTTTTTCTTGAATCTGGAACGGTAGTTTTATTGGACTTTAAAAACAAGATACGGCTAGGCATGATCGCGATCTTTTTGCGTCCAGACTATCGAACATGATACGCGACGGAGATACGACACGAGTGAGTTGACGTTGACGTTGATCAAGGAATGCGTATAATTTTTCATAAATATACATTAAAACAATCATGGTAGGTACGCCTCGATTCCACGAGACGGGATGAAGAACGCGTATAAATAATATAGATAGGGTAGGGTTAAATACTCGAAATTAATACAAGCGTGGACAAGGGTTTTTTTTAATAACTTAAGGTTCAATATTGTAAACTTTAATTAATTAAGTACTTGCCTAGTTAAATCCTGAAAACAATTTCAAGGTAGATAATGAGGAGTTATCCTGGAGGAGCGTTGAAAATATTTATGCCAGTTTGGTCTGATCAATAAGAAATAAAATAATTATTTGTTTCCATGTATCGTTTTATTGTACCTAAGTAATTATAGTGCCCCGTCACTATGAAGTCAATCCTGACACATTGCACAGCTATGAAGTTTCTGATTATTGACGATGTTAACCATAGGAGAACAATGCTAGACTTGCATGTTGCGTGTGGCAATTTTCAATTTCAGCTATCCTTTTTTAATTAACTGCTAACAGCTGATTGACAACCAAAGCCAATCTCTATGTTCTGGTTATTATTTTTTCTAATCAGTGCCCTTTACATTATATTTTATTCGACTTCAAAACAGGAGGAGATTCTACGTTCCACTGTATGCATTTTTTTAATGCATGTTCACCGATTTCTCCGTTAACTGTGGACCGATTTCCAAAATTATGTTTCTGTTCGAAAGAGTATATACTCTCGAGGTGGTCCCATTGTCACCAAATCAGGATCTGATGATGGGATCCCAGGGAAATCGAGGGCAACACTCAAATTTTATAAGCACGTATTGCGTGTTCCGTAATTTTTAAAGCTATTTGAGTATTTGCGTCTGGTAGTCATCATCTCATGTTGATAAGATGATGATGGAAGGTACAACTCCTTTACAGTTATACTTACATATGATTATTTGAATATTTAAAAAAATGTATTCTGCCGAATTGAGAACCTCTTTCTTTTTTTGAAGTCGGTTAATAAGCTTAGAATTGCGAAATAAAAAAACTTAAACAAAAATTACAAGACCTCGTTAAAAAAACTAAAAATAATCCTCTAATCTAAACTTCTAAAGCCATGAGTTTAATGGCCTAGCATAAATACGAAGTCGGTGCTTCATTTAAAGGATATTCCGCTTACCTACACCATAGACAGTTCCGGCTTTATATTTGTGCTAGGCCATAAAAGTCATGTCATGGCTTTAGGGGATTATTCTGTTTTTTCTAAGGCGGTTTTTAGAGGCCAGAAAATATGTCATTGTCATGGAAGTCTGAAGCTCAGGTCTGAAGTAGTTACGGATAGCAAGAAAACGCTTTTGTCGCGAAACAAATATAATAGGTAACTTGCTTTACCGGCATAGGTATTGTATAGATTAATTCCAGCCTTGATTTGAAACATTCACTTTGTTAAAAATAGATTTACCTACTTAATGAAAAGTTTGATGAACTCGTTAAGTAGGTAGGTATTTTTATAAACTCGACTGCTGTTGAGAAAGTACATTTAAAAACTTAATGTAGTTCATTTAAACTTATGAATATGCAACAGGCGTAATGACCGTGCACGTTAAAATAATGACACTAAGTATTAGCGTTAGCGCGCGATGGGTTAAATTATGTGTGACAATTGTGTGACCAATTTACAAAAACACGCGCCGCCAGTACAATAGCTGCAATTACATTTGTTTAAATCTTCGACATCACGTCGTACTGTTTATTCTTTCCGGTATGGTTTGGTATTGTTGAGCCAACTCATAGAATAAGAGATAATTAAGAAGTCACATGACTTTTTTGCAAGCTTTCTGTCTTGATAAAATTCTTATCAATTATCAAAAGATAGACAAATAAAAAATCATTGCCGTGACGCGCGAAACGGAACGTTCAAATCAAATTTAGACGCGTTCTGAAAGCGAATGGGTGCGGGTCAATCGCGACATATGGTGTTATTTTATTTTATTTACGAGTCCGTCGCGAGCAATGATTTATACTATCAGCAGATATAAATGTTCGATTTCGTGATAACGATCAGCGATATAAAAAGATACCACTTAAGTTCAAGTTCAGGGCCGTCGTGCAGCGGCGAGACTTTTCAAACGCACTGCGAAACTGTCACCTCGTTTGACAACATCAGTCGGCCACCGGTTGACAGTCGGTTTGAACGTGCGTAAACATACGTTTCCGGTGTTAGCCCGCCATCAATTCGCATTAAATCGCGCTTATTCAATTACATAAAGTTATTACAGACGACCGGTCCTCGTACGAGGCACGGGGAGATGTCTGGCCACGAGCCGACGCCGTGAGTCTCAGCGGACCGTGTAAAAAAAGTTTAGTTGGCCCGCGAGTGCTGCGGATCCCGCTGGCATTGTTTCGCTAAATCAACGTTTTGTGTGTTAAAAATAATAAACAGAACTGTTCAAAATGAAGGAAGTGCACAGTAAAGAGGAGACCTCGGACGACGAGTCGGGATTGGGCTACCAGAACACGTTGGTGAGTAGTTGCGGCGTTTTAAACTTTCTATTTTCTAGAAATTTTCTTTCTCCGTTAGCCCGTAAACGTACGTAGCGCCTTAGTGCTTGCTGATAGCTTAAGTTAAACACAGCAATCACGTTCCTGATTACTTTAACTCTGGTTTAACTCTGGTTTTTATCTAGCGCGAGTTTGTTTACGTGTTGCTTGGAACTATAAGAAGTGTAGTAGCGATTCGTCCGTGTGAGTTGGACAGTTTTTTTTTTGTTTTGAAATCGAATCGTGCGTTATACTTTTTATTAGTATGAATTTAAATCACTCTCGAAGGTTCGGACGGCATGCCGCTACGTAGGTATGCACTCGCGAAAGTCGCGAACCTGATTCAAAATAATGTGTTGTTTAGATAACACTGCCATATTTACTATACTAACAGGCATGCTGTATTGCAGCCTTATACATACCTATATTTACAAGTGAGTACTACAGTATATTGCACACAGGCATGACATTCATAGGCACTTACTTAAAGTTATACCTATTTTAAATAGTTAGCTAATGAAATAACATTTGCATTGGTTTGTTTTGTGTGCAACTAAACAAAACATGTGCTAAAGATGAAACACTTAAAACTAATAATTCATGTCATATCCAACTAATTAAATACCTACCTACCTGATTATGACACCATTACAAGTTAGCAAGACAAGCAGAAAAAACGTTTATTTTTTTTAATGCAAGCCTTTAATATTTAGTTCTACATTGCTATAGTGTAGTTGAATTGAGAAATGTTTTTACATGTCAGTGTTTATGACCTTGACATAAAGTTGCTTTTTGCCTGACTCATAGAAAATCTTTTTTCACTAGATACCTATAACTATACAGTGCTTCTGCTATTGTGAATTTTTATACATAATAGAAATAATTAACAAAAAAGTGAAACCACCTTCAAAAAAAAACCTTAGAAAAAAAACGTAAAATAATCCTCTAAAATAATGATAAATAAATAAAATAAAATAAAATGCATTTATTTCGGACAACAGAAACTAAAGCCTAAAGTTTTATGGCCTAGCACTAAGCAGCAGAAATATGAAGTTGGTGTGGTGCGAGCGGAATATTCTTTGAATGAAGCACCGACTTCATATTTTTGCTGCTTAGTGCTAGGCCATAAAACTTTAGGCTTTAGTTTCTGTTGTCCGAAATAAACGCATTTTATTTTATTTTATTTATTTGTCATTAGTTTCGAGGATTATTTTCCGTTTTTTTTCTAAGGTTTTTTTTTTAAGGCGGTTTTACATTTTTGTTAAAAGATTTTTATTTCACAATTTTACGTTGATTTAATATTTTCAGAATTATCCTCCAACTCCTAACCGTTAAGGAGTTGTACCTTCCATCATCAGCTCATCAACATGAGATGATGACTACCGGACGCAAATACTTGAATAGCCTTAAGAAATATATGAAACACATGATATGTGCCTATAAAATTTGAGGGTTGCCCTCGATTTCCCTAGGATCCCATCATCAGATCATGACTTGGTGACAATGGGACCACCTCAGGAGTATACCCTTTCGAATAAAAAATGAATTTTGAAAATCGGTCTACAATTGACGGAGTAATCGATGAACATACATAAAAAAAAAAAAAAACATACAGTGGAACGTAGAACCTCCTCCTTTTTTGAAGTCGGTTAAAAAGCATGCTTATCCATGTCTCATTGCAAATTGTACCCTGCCATACCTCGTGTCTGATTTACAATAATATCTCAGCTTGTCTTTAATAACAAATTCTTATCATAACAGCAATGGATTATGATTGGTTGGCTGTTTATGCTAAATAGGTATTTCCAATTGCAATAATAATATTTTTTTCATACTGAATTTTTCCGTCACATTTATATATTTTTATAACAAAGCCAATAAAGTTTGTAATGGGTACCACCCTTTATTTTCATCATACAAATGTGTGTTGTTACTATGATTTGAACCAGCAACTCCTTCCTAGTTAAAACAAAAATAATTGGATTTACGGGACGGGGTGCACTGCATGAAAAATTGAGAAACTCCTGGATTGAAGTCTCAAAAATTTTAATATGGCAAATTTTGGGGCTCTAGTGAAAATGAGTCAGTCTTAAATACATTCAGAGCTATTTTCTACTTTAGTCAAAAAGGGGTTATATCGAAATAAAACGGATCACTCACTTATATGCGTCGAGTTTAGCCCGGCTCCCAGAGGAAGGACTATGAACTAGTCCGAAACACATCAAGCTAAACTCGACTTATATAATGTGAGTGATCCGTTTTATTTCACTATGATTGAGTCTCACGGTATTTTAATGTTAAAAAAGAGGTTAGTTGGAATCAGCTGTTCAACTACTGCAATATACCTTTTTACCGGAGCCGTAAAATCCAGCTAATGTGCCCTAAGCACGACTTGTCGAATCCTGCGTTACGTTACGGTTATCGTATCGAGATCGAGAAATCTCATACAAAATTTTAGTTCCAAATACGCTCACGGGCGGGCGCTGTTCCAAACGTCATACAAACTCGTTATAGTTTACTATTCGAGTTTACGTGACGCAGGATTCGACAAGTCGTGCTTAGGGCACTGAATAAGGTTTTTTTTAGGGTTCCCAATCAGAATGGTATAATATAAAGGAATCCTTATGGTGTGACTTGGTCCGTCTGTGTGTCTGTTCATCACAGGAATTACTTACTAATGTTATCAACTTGAAATTTGGAAATGTTAGATAATGCTATACTTACAAAAGTAATTTGCAAATAGAAAATAATTAAGGATATGTTTTGTTTTAATAGTGAAAAAAAAATCGTATCACTCACATATTGTACACATGTAGGTCCATATAACTCGAGTTTACCCCAACTTGTTTCAGACTAATTGGTAATCCTCCTTCTGTTTTTTTTTCATTGCAACAGGGACATAAATGGGTCTTCCCCCTCCCCCTCCTCCTTTATGTCCGAAGTTTGGAGAGAGAAAAATCTGAAATTACGTAGGTATGTACATAAATAATAGACATTTATGTAAATATTACTGAAAAAATAAAACAATGTCTCTAAAAAGCACAGTTTTCTAGGAATCATCAAAAATTACATTAGTTCCGTTAAAGGACAAAAGATGGCGCTGTCCGCCTGTCTGTCTAATCTACATTGATAGAACTGTAAGTAGCCTAAATATTATTAGATGACGGCTCGGAACCTGAGCGAGTCCGACTCGCTCTTGGCCGATTTTTTTATGTTCTGCTAAAAATATTTTTACGGCCATTTATTTATTTGTATTTCGCAATCTTTGCATCCAGTGAGCTCTGCGAGGTCCTCTAGAGGACGGTGCAGCAGCCAAATTGTTCCTCTTTTGGCACCACCCGGGGATCACGTGTAGGGTTATTTAAGGTAATACCTACGGACGTAGAGCAACCCCTCCCCTCCACCCCCCTCAGTGTGTGTGCGGAGGCCCCGATCAGACGGTTGATCACATGGCGGTTGATCACATGGCGGTTGATCACATGGCGGTTGATCACATGGCGGTTGATCACATGGTTTTTGAATGCCCGATCACCAGATTTGCAGGACGAAAGGACTTCAAGAATCTTACCAGCGAAGCCGCCGAACATTTGAAGAGGGCTAAACTCAACCTTCAGTCTTTTTTACCTAATAATAATCTAATCCAGTGACATGGAAACAAATTGGATATACAATAAATAATACTTATGACCATTATAAGAAATAATTAAAAGTACCTTTAATAGCTGTGCACCTAATGCAAATTAGATCTCCAAACAGGCCATAGGTAGATATAGACGTACACATACACGTCTAATGCAGAGTAAGTAACAAATCAACACAGCAATAACAGATAAGATAGCATTGTGGAGTCTGGCCTGGTTTCGCGAGCGATATAATGCTTCTAAAATACCAATGTTGCAATTTATTATGTCACCACCGTCACTAGTCAAAATAATAAAACCGGACAAGTGCGAGTCGGACTCGCGCACGGGGGTTCCGTAGAAAGATTTCAACGCTTTTCCTCAGTGTTTTAAGTAGTCCAGTGTTATTAGAGCCTTGCTCCTAAGCAAAATGTACGCAGTGTAGGGTCATCTTATATTGGTCTGTGAAATCTGCAGACAGCCATAAAAATTTAAGATCTTGAGAATTTTCTGAGTGGTTGTGCTATAAGAGCTACCTTCATACCAAATTTCAAGTTTCTAGGACAACTGGAAGTACCCTTTAGGTTTTCGGGGTTCGGCAATTTGTATGTAAACAGCCTTTTTAATGACTGTATCTTTTGATTGCGTTGACTTCGAAGGTTGATTTTTTCACAGCTTCAAGGGACCGTATTTGATATTAATTTCAGCATTAGCATGCTCCACGCGTTCCAGTGAAAAATGGTCTTGACAGACAGACAGACAGACAGACAGACAGACGGACAACAAAGTGATCCTATAAGGGTTCGGTTTTTTTCCTTTTGAGGTAAGGAACCCTAAAAAACGTTTTAAGTGTCACTAGCGCCAGTGAACGTGATTGGCGCGTCGAAGGTCGTAGGTTCGAATCCCGAGATTTTTTTTAAAAGGGTATGTTTACGTTGGTTGGGTACCGCTAGCAGGACCTTGAAAGCACAGCACAGGACTGCGGTGCATGAAAGTTCCTACTGCAAGCCCTAAGTCTCTGCTGAGGACCACAGGCACAAACACATCATCATCATCATCATGTTTATGTTGGGTATACATGTGCTGGTAAATAGTCGCCAGTTCTTAACCGTTAGTTCGACAAAACGGCAACTTTGTAAATAATCAGCGCCGTGTTTTATAAAACTACAAGTTACAATTTACAAGCGAAAGTCTCTTTCTAATAAAAGGTGATAGAATGAGATTTCCGCTTGTAAATTGTAACTTGTAGCTTTATAAAACACTTCCCTGATAAATACCTATTTGTGGAATACTGATCACTCTGTGTACCTAAGGTTCAGTTCAGTCAGGCACGTGGATCTTTATTCAACTCTTGAGACGAAAGAAATCCCGTCAAAAACATTTTCATGTAAAATGTTGCCAGAACGAGACCATACTTATAAAGGCTGGGTACACGCTAAGAACAAATGTCAAGTACCTTAGCAACTTTTTGAGTTATCGCGCTTTCAAAGTTTGGAACGATGTAATTATCCATGTATAATTTTCGTATACACATATTTTTTTAAAGTGATAAAAAATACAAGTTGCATAAATATTTGTATCTGTATCTGTAACTGAGTGGTAGGTAACTTATAGTCTATTGAGTGCTTACATTTTGAGAAAAACACTCTCGTTTAAAAAAAAAATACTAGACAAGTTCTTTCCGTGTACCCCTGCATATGGCTCGCACTTATCATATCTCATGTAGAGCCAAGCTTCTAACTCTACACACCCCAACTTCTCAAACTCTACCATAGAAATAATTCCCCGGACAAACCGACTTTTAAATACTAAACTAACACTAAGTAAATGCAATCTCAATTATAATTGACTATCGCGTAATAACATGAAAATGCCAAGGTTTAATATATTTTCGCAACGGCCAGCGGTTTTAGCGGATTTCGACCGAAGATGGATTCGAGTGCAATTTCTCGTCCCCACTCGAAAGTAGCAGAAAAAATGTAGTGAATAGATAAGCCAAAGGCGCCCCCCGTCTGTCTGCTTTATGGCTGCATTATGTAATAATACTACAAATCTTCAAGCGTGTGTAATGTATATTACTAACGACCTAAAATTATAGCCGTTATTGTTTATTTACTACTCCCTATCTATTTACTAAACTAACCTTTGTACCTATCTATTGTATTGTAGGGACAATTCGATATTTTACATCGACACTGTAGTTGCTGGCCCCATTTTAGACAAAATGAAGTGTTGGTCAGTGGATAGGTATACATGTATAATTGACAGGAATGGTTCTACTAGGGATTAGATATACCTATATGGAAATTGATGTATTATGCGTAAACGCATTCCTAACTTTAAATCCTTACCCCAACTATATGGAAATTGATGTACGAGGGCTGTTTGATAAGTACCCGTTTCCTAAATATATTAATATCACTAGCCGCAAATAAGTGTACCACCTTTTTAAGCCATTTTTCAGAGGCATTTTGCAGAAATTAAAAAAAAATGGCATTCTTTTGTTTTTTTTCTCATTTGACAACGATTCAGTGAAGGCGTGAACTTAAAATTGTTAAAATGGAGAAAGAACAGTATCGGTCTGTAATTAGATTCTTATTTTTGGAAGGAAAAACATGTGATGAAATAAAAGTAAGAATGCAAGCGGTTTACCATGAATGTGCTCCTTCTATGACAACCGTCAGATATTGGTATAATGAGTTTAAGCGGGGGAGAACAACCGTCTTTGATGAGGATCGCCCAGGCCGGCCAGTTGAGGTGACTACAGACGATATGGTTAAGAAAATTGAAAATATCGTTTTAGCCGACCGCCGAATTAAACTTCGAGAAATCGTTGATGCTGTAAACGTTTCAATCGAGAGGGTACAACACATATTAGAAGAAAAATTGGATATGAAGAAAGTATCGGCGAGGTGGGTGCCGCGTTTACTCACGGAGGAGCAAAAACGGAACCGACTGACTACTTCGGAGCAGTGTTTGGCCGTGTTCAAACGTAACCCGAAAGAGTTTCTGCGTCGTTTCGTGACCGTGGACGAAACGTGGGTCCACCACTACACCCCGGAAATGAAAGAGCAGTCGAAGCAGTGGATTTTACCGGGTGAACCTGCTCCAAAGAAAGCAAAAACCGTCACATCGGCTGGAAAGGTCATGGCGACCGTTTTTTGGGATTCGCAGGGTATTATACATATTGACTATTTAGAAAAGGGAAAAACAATACCAGGGCAGTACTATGCCAATTTATTGGATGAATTTGACGCCGTGTTGAAGGACAAACGACCCCATTTAAAAAAGAAAAAAGTACTGTTTCATCACGACAACGCCCCGGCTCATTCGTCCAGAGTTGTGACGGCTAAATTAGCACAGTTACGCTACGAACTATTGTCTCACCCCCCGTATTCTCCAGATTTGGCCCCATGCGATTTCTTTTTGTTTCCCAACCTAAAAAAATGGCTCGGTGGCAAGCGATTTGGATCAAATGACGAAGTCATTGCCGCCACAGAGGCCTATTTTAATGACTTTCCAAAATCATACTTATGGTTTATTGAAACTTGAGTATAGGTGGAACAAAAATAAATGCATATATACTAAAAAAAAAATATTTTTTCCATAAACGGGTACTTATCAAACAGCCCTCGTATTATGCGTAAACGCTAGGAATTCTTCAAATCCTTACCCCAAATATTTAGTAATATAACTAACTATGTCGTAATAAAATTTTAATAAACGTCATGGGACAATCGAAACCAATTGACCTAGTCCCAAACTAAGCAAAGCCTGTACTACTATGGGTGGACAATGATTATACATACATAAATAAATACGAACTAAAAACAATTACTTTGCTCATCCGCGACCACAAGTGAAAAATAGTTATATATGTGCGGCAAATGTATGTTAACTATCACCACCACCGCTAAACTAAACGCTGAGGCGTTTCGGCACTCTCCACGAGGCCATTGACGAAGCACAACAACAACTGTTCAACATGCCACCATTTCGACTCATTTTAAATTTCCACAGTTAATTTATTTATAAATAAATACACATACATATTAAACAATCAAAACTCGAAAGGAAACTTTCGTATTCATGTGGTATTCGTCATACATTATCTGCACTAACTTGGATAAAATGGGACCTCAAGCTTCATGGCCAGATCCTATAATCACTAGGCTATCCGGTCGTCAAATGTATGTAAAATTGAGTAAGTATTTTCTTCATATTAGTGTGAAATTGGCATTGGCTCTCTAGTGATACACTCCACTCAACCTTTCTGTCATCAAAATTTATTTCATTACACGTATAAGTCGACAATGTATCATAAAAAAAACAATAAGCAATTAATATCTCGAACGCGGCGTCACGACGTATATTGTAAGCGTTTGACGTCACAGGCAGAACGTCGCGTAGACATATGAATCATCTGAGGGTCGAGCACGACTTTACGAAAACTGCGTAACGTTACGGTTATCGTATCGAGATCGAGAAACCGCATACTAAATTTTAGTTCCAAATACGTTCACTCGCGGGCGCTGTTCCAAACGTCATACAAACTCGACAACGTTTACTATTCGATTTTACGTTACGCAGCATTCGTAAAGTCGTGCTCGACCCTCTGGTGTTTGGTTGTGATCCTCCCCGCTCCTTACCACCTCCACTTTTCATTTCTCTTACGCCTTTTCACGCACACATTGACTGGTATTCACCACAAGTAAAGCCCACTAGCCGTCGCATATTCCGGTAACTATAGTAGGTACCTACGCTAAAAACAGAATCGAGTAGGTACAGTAATCTAAATCTAATATGGTAGCGTTACATTGTCTAATCTTATCTGAAATAACAGCCATTACGACGTGTTTTCCATCAAGATAATTCTAAAAAACATTAGATTCTACTGATATCGTAGATAGATTACTTGTTCCTTATATGTCCTCATTGAAACAAGAATACGCAGAAAATCTGAAAAATATGACTAACACCGCGTATCGAACCCGGATCCTCGACATTCGTGTCACGTGCTATCCCATACAACAAAGTTTGTACTGATAAACATCGAATTTTTTCCATGCATTCAAGTAACAGCTCGTTTATCACTATAATGTAAAATCCCTTGAATATTCCATTGACATAATGTACTGGTTTCTTTCCAAAAGTATTTTTTCGTGTGTGCTTAAATCTCTATACTATATATATATATATAAAGCAGACAGAAGGTAGGCGCCTTTGGCTTATCTATGCACTAAACTTGCCACTTTTCGAGGGGAACAAAGTTAAATCTCTCTCTCAATCTCTCTCTCTATGTTTTTGAAAAGATCTTCGATAGACTTTTAACATGACACTACTATGAGATTTAATCATAGTGAAATAAACGGATTACTTAGTTTGAATTTTAATCACTAGCGTATGTCAGTCGAGTATAGCCCGACGTTTCGGACTAGGTAATACGTCGAAGCGTCAGCTCCCAGAGGAAAGACTACAAATTCCTCTGAAACATGTCGGGCTATACATACTCGACTGATGTTTATTTCGCTATGATCTTCGATAGATCTAAGTATATTATATTAAGTAAGTACATACGTGTAAATACACGCTCACAGAACTGTTCACCTTGGGAAGTCTGCCACGTTCCTAATGAGATACCTAATATTTTTTTGCACTAAATCTGCGCAGTGACAATTGGTCGATCACGGCCACAGTCTAAAAGCTGTAAGTGATCTTTAAACGATTCGCTCAATTTGCACTTGGACTCACACAAGCGCGCTCTGTATTCGGTCACTTGCTACGTTAGATCAGCTCTGACGTCACTGATAAGATGAGACAGTTGTGGGCGCGGCAAGCAAAATAAAAATAATCTCTATTAGTTTTATTTACTAGTGTAACTTAGACCCTAAAGGCAATGGCGTTTTATTGAAACATCTCGTCTATCTGTCTCGCTGTAACATACGAGAATACTAATGACGTCTCTCTTGCATTGACAATCTATTCTACTATACTATAAATATGCTAAATCATCTGCCCATCCGTGAGTGCGGGTGCGCTTGTGTGCATGTAATTGGGAAACTGCATGCTTATTGTCTAACTCGCTCGCAATCACCACCGTGTTTGCGATGGGCTGACAATTGGTATCGGTAACGGCCAGCTGTCGCAGTCGTGCAAAAACTGACTTCAATCTGATAACGAGTGTCAAAATGTCCCTGCAGTGCCCTAAGCACGACTTTTCGAATCCTGCGTTACGTTACGGTTATCGTATCGAGATCGAGAAATCTCATTCTAAATTTTACTTCCAAATACGCTCACGGGCGGGCGCTGTTCCAAACGTCATACAAACTCGTTATAGTTAACTATTCGATTTTACGTGACGCAAGATTCGACAAGTCGTGCTTAGGGCACAGGTGTCAAAATAATATAATTTTGCACTACCGCTCGCTTTCAAAAATACGCGTAAAAACCGAGACCTCACTTATTAGTTATTATATACTACAATTTGAACGATTTTTGATTGAACAAAAACTAATTAAAGGACACAGTTTGATCACTGAAAATGATGACGTTATAGTTAAGTAATTCAATACAAACTTCATACCTAAGTATCATTTTGACATTGCACAAATTCTTGCTCGTTTGACGGAATAGTCTTCATCCCCATACGGCTCTGTGTTAGTAGATCACTTACTTAGTATATCTATACTGTTGCTAGGTCAGTGATTGTTTTATTTAACCATTGAAGCTAGCGTTTATATACCGTGACTTCACACTACTACTGTCATAATATTATTACGTTGCTGAAAGTGTATTTTATCATCATTTACGTCATATAAAAAGGTAGATTAAGGAGGATGCGTCCAATTTTTTCATATAAACGTTTTGGTTCTAGAGGGATTGCAGATGCGCTGCCAACCTAGAGAGCTAAATAAAACCTCATCGTCATCATCATCAGTCTGTATTAGTTCTCTGCTGGACATAGGCCTCCCTTAAAGAGCGCCATAGCTCCCTGTCTTCAGCTTGCCGCAGACCTCAAGTGCTGGTACTTCTCCCAGCTGTCTTAAGGTCTCCCCACGTCTAGAGACGCAAATTCAACCCTCACCAGACCCCTTCACGCCTGCAGCGTAATTGTGTAACTATTTTGACGCTCGTCATCGGATTGACATGTCAGTTTTTGAACGACTGTGATATCATCATCATCATGTCAGCCGAAAGACCTTCACTGCTGGACATAGGCCTCCCCCAAGGCTCTCCACTCAGACCGGTCTTGTGCTTTCCGCATCCACCGCGGTCCCGCAATCGTTCGTCGCTCCATCTTGTTGGATGCCTACCGACAGCTTAAGATCTAATCTAACAGCTAAACTATCATACTTACTTAGGTACACTTTTTTGGGTAAGTAATTAGAAGATAAAAGGAAAAAATAGATGGCGGTAACTTAATAACAAGTTGACCGTCAAATGTCTCATCTTAAAATAAACGGAGTATAGATAGGTAAGAACAGGGGGTCGATTTTAGAATCTCGCCCGGTGACTAAATTCACTGATTTCTTAAAAGTTCCCATTTTAATCTCACCGGTGGCTAAAATTCTGATGCCTATGACATCAAATACGAATGCCCCCACCCTCTCGTAAACGAGATCACTGGGCGACTTCTTGGCCACTGGCAGTGACAGCTAAACCGCGGTGGGTCCCGCGATTTTTACCAGGTCGTCAGCCCGTACAAAATGAATGCTGATTGCGAGTGAGTTAGACAAAAATCATGCGTGACACAACATTGCAAACACTGCTGCTTGGCGATGGTTCACTATGTAACATTCAGTTCCCATACAAAAATCGTAGATATCCAAGATAATCCTTATCTTTGAGAAATGTTTGTCAAAAACACATGACTATACGCTATCTACAAGGAATTACGGCAAAACGGATAAGATAAGGTATATTTGTAAGATAAGCCAGAAAGTCCATTCAATGTCAATGGCTTCATGGACGCAGGAGCAGTACTTCCCCGTGGATTATGTGTGTGCGAGCGAAGCGTCCCCGTTTCAGTAGGGCTAGCATGACTGGCCGCGACTTTGTTTGTCGCGCGGGATTATATTACCCGTCCCGTTGCATTCTGAGTGACAGAAAAGGACGGGCAGTTAATCTCGTGCGAGATAGATGTCGCACTGTGAGTTGTGCTAGACCTGCAGCTTGGACAAAAATGCTTTCGTATGGCTGTTCTCCTCTACAAGTGAAAGCACCCTATATAGGTTTTGATTCCACGGCAATTTGTATGGAAACACCTTCTTTAATGACCGTATCTTTTGATTGCGTTTACTCATTTATTTATAAACATCTTCAAGGGACTGCAGGCTTGAGTTTTTTTATACGCTATAGGCTTGCGTTTGACTACAATCACGCCTGATGGTAAACGAAGATGAGGTCTACGATGGAGCACGCTTGCTTAGCAAATGCCCATTCACCCTATTAGACTTGAAAACGGCCAGATTATAGTGTTCAGGGCAGACGCACACACAGACGCAGGCAGGGAATCCACTCCTTAGCCGTACCGATGATGAAGGAAGAGCGAAAACGCTTTGTATTTGATACTAGCTGTTGCCCGCGACTTCGTCCGCGTATATTTCGGTTAAGTATCGCTATCTCGCGGGAACTACACAATTTTCCCAAATAAAAAGTAGCCTATGTTATTCCTCAATACTCAAACTATCTTCTTACCAAATTTCATCTAGATTGGTGCAGCGGTTTTCCCGTGTAGAGGTAACAAACAGACAGACAGAGAGACAGAGTTACTTTCGCATTTATAATATTAGTTAGGATTGATTTCAGCATCCCTAATTTCAGCTCACTACCTCCACGCTTTCCAGAGAGGGTCTTGACAGACATATAAACGGAATATCGGATCCTATAAGCCTATAAGGGCTCAGTTTTTTCCTACTGAGATACGGAACCCTAAAAATCAGCATGTAAAACGGTAATTGAACACAAGACAAAGTTAGCGGAAGCGGCAGCAAGTAATGCCAAGTAGGTAATCGTGGTCGGAAGGAGGTCAACGCAAATCAGATTGCCCTCTTTTGTGACGAATGTGTTTTATGCACGAGTTGCATAATAAGGTATTGCTGCGGTTGGAGTTTATGCGGATTTTTTCTGAGAAATGCATGAAAATGCAGAGTGCAGACAGACAGGCATAAAAAAATGAAGATTTTGAGAATTTTTTGAGTGGTTGTACTATAAGAGCTACCTTCTTACCAAATTTCAAGTATCTAGGACAAACTGGAAGTTTAGGTTTTCACAGTACGGCAATTTGTATGGAAACAACCTTTTTAATGACTATCTTTTGATTGCGTTGACTTGGAAGTTTGATTTTTTCACAGCTTCAAGGGACTGCGGGTTTTAATATTTGATGTCAATTTCAGCCTGCTACCTCCACGCGTTCCAGAGAAAAAGGGTCTTGACAGACATACAGACAGAGGGACAACAAAGTGATCCTATAAGGGTTCCGTTTTTTTCTTTTTGAGGTACGGAACTCTAAAAATTACCGGTCTGGAGAAAAAGGCTACCGGGATTCTTGCGTATGATAAAATTGACTGGTTAGGCTCATAAAACCCATTTTCCCGAAATTTGCACTTTCTCTAAAAGTGCACTTACCTCAAAATGTACACTTGCCCGTAAGTGCATATTCCCAAAAAGTACATTTTCCAGAACGCACACTTTCCCATAACGTCCATTTTCCAAAACACACACTTTCCCATAACGCACACTTTCCCGAAATGTACGCTAAAATGTAGAGGTACGCATTGAAAAAATAAATCATCCCTCGGTTACATGTATGGAGTGCCAAATCAAGATGACTATAAGGACCTCGTTTTCCAATTTTGATGACGGAAACTGCTCTTTTGGAAAAGTGTACATTCCGGGAAACTGCACCACCTGAGAAATTGCACTCTTTGGGAAAGTGTACCAATTGGGAAGTGCACTTTTTAACCGACTTCAAAAAAGGCCTCCTCCTTTTTTCTACGTTCCACTGTATGTATGTTTTTTTTTTGAGACAGTGCACCTTTCGAGAAAGTGATCTTCCTAACCAAGTGCACTTTTAGAGAAAATGTACATATCGGGAAAGTGGGTTTTATGAGCCTACTAACCCAAATTGATTACTATGAAAACCTACGATTGGTAAAATAATCAAATGGGGAAAACTGGTATGGGAATAGGTTAATCAATTGAAAAAAAAAGTATTTTTAGGTTCTTTTACCTGTTGACATGATTGACTTCGTTACGTTTGGTTCATGTGGTTTCCCCAACATTTTATCTATGATCATGTCATCATCATCATCAGCCTATTTTTGCGTCCCACTGCTGGGGAAAGGCCTCTCAGAATGAGAGGGCTTGGGCTATAGTTCCCACGCGTTCCCACCGATAAGCTCGTGATAAATTACAAATTAATTAATAATTAGTAGATTAATTGTAAGTTTGGAAATAAAATAAATAAATAAATATAATTTCGCGCATCTACAGGTAGGTATATCTATCTATAAAAATAAAAATACAGTGAGCAAAAAAAAAAACTAGTATTAAAAGACATTAGCTTCCATTCAATATTAAAACCCGAAATTTTCAGGTCACTTTTGTAATTAAATTGTTAACATAATTAAAAACACGCGTAATTAATTTCTAGATTACTTACCCAAATTATTGCTGATAACACTGATTAGAGGATTAAGGTTGTGGCAAAATGCTAATCCTTTGAAGGAAGGTTTCTGGGTATGTCAATAGACGATCTAGATTTATGAACTAAAAAAAAATAGTCCGACGAATTGAAAACCTCCTCCTTTTTTGAAGTCGGTTAAAAACAATTAATTTGCTCACCCGCTACCACACGGATAAAGCATTACTTCTATGCGACAAATGTACGTTTCTGCAGCGCCTCCACCTTCACCTTCACTAATTAACACAATGGCAATAGCTGCTATCACCGTTAACCACCGCCACTACACTACGCTGACGCGTTTCAAGCCCTCTACGAGCCCATTCTCGAAGCACCAAAACGTTCAACGTGCAACGTTTTCAAAACACTTTATTTACCTACGACTTGATTAAGTCCCGAAATGTTAATCTTACTTGTATGTACCTAATTAATTTGCTTACGGTCAGACAGAACGCAAAAAATGTAGAACGGTTCCTGTCTAATTGCATTCACAGTTAATTTGAAACTTAATTTACTTTCACCTAAAAAAGACTTCACTAAAATAGAGCTTTAATTACTTACATTACTTATGCGGAATTATCGCATGACTTGCTTTACATTGCGGAGGCCGCGATGCGAACAAGTTAGAAGTAGTCGAACGAGCGCGCAATGTAACGCAAGTCTTAAAGTCTACCGTTCAAAATATTCAATCTATCTCTTGTTTTGATACACTGACGATAAAAATGTTTATCTGTACACATATCATAAGTCCTCTATTATGCGTTCAGAAACCGTAGGTAAAATTACCATTATTGCTACAGTCAATTTTCGTCTCCAAAAACTAGTAATTACCTGCAATTTAAAAATAGCCCTCAATTAAAAAAAAAATGGTTGATACGAAACGTCAGCTCGATATGTTTTGCTACGGTAAAAAAAAACAGCCAAATTCGTGACAATCGTGACAGATTTATTATGCCTTCGGCTTCCATACCCATCTTAGACTTATAATCAGTGTCTATAAAGTATTGTATGCAACTCTACATTTAGGCCTTTAAACAGTCGTGTGATCCTATTGTGAAACTCGGCTTCGCCTCGTTCCATAAAACCACACTCGTGTTTTAAGGACCCTCATTATGTAACAGATGCATGACTACTATTATCTATCTTCAATTTTGCCGTCTCAATAAACTTAGTATTGGTGTATTGTAGAATATTAATATCTACGTTAGTTAACTGGGACGTGGCCCGAGCCCTCTCATTCTGAGAGGAGGTCTGTGCCTTGCAGTGGGACGTAAATAAGGCTGGTGATGATGAACGTAACAAGGAGAATAGGAAAACGTCGTCATCATGGGATGTATCTTCCGCGTCTTCCATTATTTTCGGTCGCAGAAGATTTAATCACAATATTTATACCACCTTTTAATTGTCTCCAAGAGTACTCCGGGGATCGTAGAGCCACTTATTATGATTAGCATCAGTGGTATAATTATTTGCTTACTATTGTGATTTATAGTAATCTTTATGTTGCTGCTGTGAAGCGCACGCGCCGTGTAACTAGTAATTTTGTATAGTGATTGAATAAAAAAAAGTACGTTGCAAAATGCCGTTTTTTTTGCCGTGATCGAACAGATGTGGACAGTTTCGAAAAAAAAACCTTGGTTTTCACACTAAATAAATTATGTTTAGTAGCTACAGATTACATTAAAAAATACGAAAAATATATAGAGTAAAAACACGTGGCCTCTACGTTAACGTAGCGGAGAATCAGTAGGTACCCCGAGCTCGAATATTAGATTTTTTAGATTTATTTATTTACTCAACAGTATAATTACTATACATAAATAATATAAAATATAATATTTTTTGTTGAGATCGTATTGCTATCGCGAAAATTCATATGTTTACGGGGGGCGCTGTTCCAAACGTCATACTTTCTCGATAACGCTACGTAGGACTCGATTACGTTAAGTAGGATTCATTACTCTACTCGATTACGTTTTGTGGGATTCGAATATTCGTGCTCGGGGGGCACTGCTTACGAGCTTTCATTTAACAGTATTATAATGTAGGTCACGTATATCGTTAAAACAAGTCTTTATACTAAGTGCCACTTGGAAGCAAAAAATAATATTCAGTTTAAGTCTTAAAATCTAGTTTAAAACTGACAGTGACACAACTAAACCGGTCTTTACACGATTTGTAACAGCTTCCTTAACTAACCCGTTAGGTAAAGTTTCCTAAGATTCGAATAGCACGTTGAAAAGCAAAACCAACTTACTTGAGGAAAACTGATTCGTTTACCTAAATGGAATTAATAGAGGTTGCTCTACGCTCAGATTAATTATTTATTACTATGGGGCAACATTTATAACATTTCAAAGGTAGCTCATAGAGTCGGTGAGATTTGTAAGTATTAGTTCTCAGTTGCATATTAACAGGAAAACTTTAACAAAAAAACCAAAAAAAATCGTCTCGATCGCGTTCGCGTTCACGTCTGAATTACTGTGGGCACATTGGCAGCGCCCCTAGTGGCACGTATCGACAACAAAACATTCTCATACTATTAGACACACGCGCGAGACGTATTTTTTGGCCGTTGATTACACTAGGCGCTCTGAGTAAAATTTTTCTGTGTCTATTGAAGAAAACATGTGACGTTACAGTTAAGAAAACGGTTATGGGCGAATCCTCTGTTATGAAAGAAAGAAAAACATTTATTTGATGCATAGGACAACAACAGTACAGTCAGTAGCAGAAGTTACTATACAACCGAAGCATCAACAATGATCTAAGCACGGCTCTATTGTACATAAGAGCTTGTGCAGATCATTGTGACCGCTTCGGTTGCTTAGCTACTTCTGCTGCTGACTGTACAAGGTAAAAATACAGAAAAAAAAAGAAAAATTGCTAAATTTTGTTTCTCGTTCCCGACGTCAAAAAGTTATGATATTTCTTTGGATTTCAGCGAAGAACAACATTTGTGTGTGGGATACAGCAGACAGATAGGAGACGCCTTTAGCTTATCTATAGGTACACTATAATTCGTCACTTTTCAATGGGGATTAAGCACACGTCTACGCTCATTGCAAAATTTGTTATGTGCCTACAAACTCACACTAAAACAAAATTGTCACACAAATGCCAAAAACACGCACACAGTCAACAGACCCTGTGCATGTCAAATTTTTGACAGAGGCGAAATCGCGCGTTAACATCTCATTTCCTTTCCTGCTCTAAGACCTAACGTGTGTGTTTCAAATTTAAGTCGGCTTCCTAGATCTTAAGCCCTGACACTAAATACTCTAACAGCCGCCGTCTCTTTCAAATTCTCCTGTACATCGCACGGTAGCAACGCTCGCCGCACAGCGATTTTTAAACAACACCCGCAATGCATTAGAAAATAGTTTATACTGTCGCTCGCGAATAGTCGTGGCCGAAGAGTGGTAAGGAAGGATCACATAGCCGCCATGCGCGAACGCAGCGAAGGAGCACGCATAATGGGTAATTGTCTGCCGTGCAAGGGGAAGAGATTCACGTGCCCGCTGTTGAGGACGGCACGACATTTTTACAGTTCTTATCAAACTTTTTACTCGGTCACATTAAGAGTTAAGAGTAAGAGTGCCTAGTTATATCGTCGACAAACAAAATACGTTTCGATCGCGTTCACGTTAAAATGTCAAATACTACGAGAATAGTTTGTCGTCGATACGGTGTGCCCCTAGAGGCGCTGCCAATTTGCCCATAGTAATTCAGACGTTAATGCGAAAGCGGTCGAAACGTTTTCGTGTCAAATAATACACTAGAGGCACAGGTTTACCATTCGAAAATTATGACATTCGTGAAAAATCGTTAATATTTTAGTATCATAATTAAAAATAGTCATACGCACGAGGCAGGTTTTACAAACCTAAATAATAAACACAGGGAGGAGTTCAAAGGTATACTTTTAATCAATAAGTTGCCACTGAGGGTCGAGCACGACTTTGCGAATGCTGCGTAACGTTACGGTTATCGTATCGAGATCGAGAAACCTCATACTAAATTTTGGTTCCAAATACGCTCACGGGCGAGCGCTGTTCCAAACGTCATACAAACTCGACAACGTTTACTATTCGATTTTACGTGACGCAGGTTTCGAAAAGTCGTGCTCGACCCTCTGGGCTACTACGGCTATTTAACACAGCAGCAGCTCTAGTGGCGCGTATTCACAACAAACTGTTTTCATAGCAAGGCAGGCTCGCCAGAAAAGATGTGGGTCAAATCAAATAAAATACATACTTTTCAACACGAAGAATGCGCCGCAAGAAACTTGGCACAAAGTAATTTTTTCTCAGCTCTTACAATATTCAAAATTCGAAATTTTATTCAGCAAATAGGCTTTTTTACACGTCAATTTTTTGAATCTAACAGTGCTTTCGGAAAGAACATGATTGCCAAGAAGAATGCGCAGCAACAAACTTGGCACAAAGTATTTTTTTCTAAAAACAAGTTACAATAGCTCCTACAACACATAACCACAAATGAATTATACAAAGGAAACTCACTGTATCATTAGAAAATAAAAAAAATATGGAGACGTTTGTTGCGGCATAAGTGTGAGTATCTTTTTGTATTTTTTCCCGGTTTTGTATTTATTTTTTATTTTTACGGTTTTCCCGTGAATATCAATTATACTTTTAAAAAACTCACTGAAACATGAATACACAGAAAAAAAATAGCAAATGCTAAAACCGGGAATCGAACCCGGATCCTCGACATTCCGTGTCGCGTGCCATAACCTTACACCAAGATTAACATATAGTTACACCAAGATTTTTTTCTATGTATTCATGTTTCAGCGATTATTTTAAAAGTACAATTGTAAGTTCTAGTCTGAAACCGTGAGACAGTGGAGCCTGACCCGTGGTCTATCTCATGGCCGCGCTATTTTCGCGCGATCAGCTGTCTCACGCGACACATTACGGCGATTGGTTTGATTTGAGGCCAAGATACTAATAAGGGGAAATTACAAATGAAAAAAAATGTTCCGAAGAATTGAGAACTTCCTTTTTGAAGTCGGTTTAAAAACAAAAGGCTTTAGGCATTGACTTGCAACACCATGGACTTTGGGTCTAGTACAAAATTCACGAAAAATGTGTCCCAGTCAAGGACGATAACACCGAGAGGACTGCCAATGGCTATACAATGTCGCGTTCCTGTAAATTAATGAGGCTGCCTTAGCTAGTTTCACTATAGAGAGGTCTCTGTATTATTAATTTTGTATGACACTTAGACCTCTGGCTAACACAATAGCGCCATCTATGAACTGAAAGAAAAAACGAATTTAGATGGCGCTATTGTGTTAGCCAGAGGTCTAAATGTGATACCAAATGAATGGTACAGAGACCCCTCCGTAGTAAAACTAGCTACAGCAGGCTTATTATTTCAAAGGAACGCGATGTCGTATAGACACTGGCAGTCCTCTTGGTTTTATGGTCCTTGGTCCCAGTACAACGAATTTTTCGATGACAGCCATGTGTCAAGTCGTCGACCAAACTACGACTGACTGACGCTCGATTATTGGTCTTTTTTGCAAATCAGTGGTCTTTTGGATCGAACGTTAAGGGTCGGAGCTGTCTTGACCTCATTATTCCTTGACCTCTCGGCTTTTGCGAAATATTCACGTGATGAAAAACTCGTGAGCCGCCCAATTATCGGCTCATTAGTGGGGGGCGGGCCGATAAATGTTAATACTAGTGATGCGCTCTCCTTTTTAACCGACTTCAAAAAAGGAGGAGGCTCCACTGTACCTACGTACTTTCTAGTAATGTGTTCTTACTACTTCTTACCCCATTTCTACTTCCCGTTTTTGTTTTGCGAATAAGAACAACATTTTTTTTTTCTTATAAAAGTCCATTGGGACCATCGGGTGATCTTACTATGGAACCATGGCAGAATAAATACCTGGCCACTGACTTGCTAAATACTGACGGGGTTTTTGTAACATGCTAAAATAATAATAACGTTTAAATAATGCCATAAGTCTTATAATCCCAACTAATATTGTAAATGCGAAAGTAACTCTGTCTCTCTGTCTCTCTGTGTGTCTGTTTGTTACCTCTTCACCGGAAAACCGCTCCATCAATCTAGATGAAATTTGGTGAGAAGGTAGTTTGAATATTGAGGAATAACATTGGCTACTTTTTATTCGGGAAAATTATATAGTTCCCGCGGGATAGCGGCCATCGAAATCTACGCAGACGAAGTCGCGGGCAACAGCTAGTAAGTTATAATGTACGTATGATTTTTGCGGCATATCTAAGATTGCATCAGTCGCAGTGCGGCAGTGAATACTTCAATAAATCCATAATTAAGTCTATATCAACTTAATAACCCAAACTATAAAAGCAATGCACACATAAGCTTCTGACTAAGTCGTATGTTAATGTAAATAATGGTGTCATTCATAATTTTTATGTGCCTGCAACCTCGCGATTAAATCGATGCTGTTAGGAGAACTTACACCGAGTTGGCTCCCCAGGGTCGAGCACGACTTTTCGAAACATGCGTCACGTAAACTCGAATAGTAAACGTTGTCGAGTTTGTATGACGTTTGGAACAGCGCCCGCCTGTGAGCGTATTTGGAATTAAAATTTAGTATGAGGTTTCTCGATCTCGATACGATAACCGTAACGTTACGCAGCATTCGTAAAGTCATACTCGACCCTCTGTCACCAACTTTACACATGTCAGCTTAAAAGCCGCCCATAAATAAGCTTCTTTGCGGACTGTGCCTTTGGTTGACTGTGCTTGTATTGTCATTCAACTTAAATATCCATACCATATTTCAAGTCAATCCGACTACTGGAAGTGGGTCAAAATTAACTGGTAAGATTATACATATCGATTCTGGAATGGGGTCCACGGACCGGGAGGCCTACCGACAGCTCTGTCGGTAGGCCTCCAACAAGATGGAGCGACGACCTAGTAATGATCGCGGGACCGCGGTGGATGCGGAAAGCACAAGACCGGTCTGAGTGGAGAGCCGCGGGGGAGGCCTATGTTCAGCAGTGGACGTCTTTCGGCTGACATGATGATGATGATACATACATACAAACATTACAAGTTAGTTAGTTCGGTTCCACCTCAAAATTTTCCGCTCCGCACGCAGCCCTAATTCTGATATTCCCTTTTCCCAACCCTAGCCGTATCATGATAATGGCACATCACTAGCTCGTTATCACGCGTTCTAAACGGTAGCACACACTGCAGTGCCCTAAGCACGACTTGTCGAATCCTGCGTCACGTAAACTCGAATAGTAAACTATGACGAGTTTGTATGACGTTTGGAACAGCGCCCGCCCGTGAGCGTATTTGGAACTAAAATTTAGTATGAGGTTTCTCGATCTCGATACGATAACCGTAACGTAACGCAGGATTCGTAAAGTCGTGCTTAGGGCACTGATGAGGCAATGACGGTAAGGACTGTAAGGGCGCGTGCATACTGCGCTAGGACTGCCTACTTAAAAAACAAAATTTTAAAAAGTTGAATAATCCCCAATATTTTCATTTGCAACTTCAATGTCTCGATTAACCTAGCTATTGATTTAAAAATTGTCCAAAAGGCTCCATCTGTTTAGGTGTTACGTTGCCACAGACATGCAGATACACGACATAACATTGTCAAACTTAAAACACCCCTGTTTTTGGGTTAGCTGTTAAAAAAAGAAATATTTTACAATTCCAAATGAATTTAGACAATTATGTTTGATAGTATTTTTAATGTTATTTTAAAACGAATATTTTTATAAAAAAAAAACGAAACAACTTATGCAATGTCACTCAAGACATTCAACAAAGATGCAAATCAATTTCAGTCAAAAAACTCCAGATATGTTTTATAAAATCTTTTTTCAAATTATTTCACTTCTACATTTTTTTTAAACCACTGACTACGTTTTAATGAACCGTCAAGGGTTCAGTAGATAAGTCTTAGTGAGCACACCTGTGAAGTTTTTTTAAATCATTCTCCCATAAATATTGTCAACCAGCAGAGACAATTAGTGTATAGGAGAAAGTTTTTTTTTTTTTTCAAATAAAAACGTTACAGGGGTTTTCACCTAGACTTACTCAATTCTTGACGGTCCATTAAAACGCAGCCAGCATAATGCCCCGTTATAAATAGCTCCTTACATTAGCTACTTACAACTATTCTCCAGCTGTGGACGCCGCCTTACTTTCAGCTTCATGCGCAAACGCCGCGATTAGTGCAGTTTACCCGGACCGCCGGCGCCGGTCGAACCAAACACGAATAAAAAAAAAACAAAAAAAAACTTGAATTGTTCCTCTAGTCAAAAACAAAGACATTGAAGTAGACTTAAATTAAAAAAAGAAAGTTTTTTTTTTCAAAAATTTAATGGAATTACAAAAAAAATTCTTGTTCTAATTTTTAATAACTGTCTGTAAAAAAAAATAAGGTTTTTTTTTCGAAAACGTCCATTAAACTGTTCAACGATTCGCCTGCGTTAATGATAAAAATTCCAAACAAATAGATGGAATCTTATCTATTGAGATTTCCCTAAGTGAGTGCTGCTAGTCGAAATTTCGTGAAAATGCGATTCAAGAAGCAAAATCTGGTGTCAGAGGACACATCGGAAGATGAGATCGGGCACAGCTATCTCGGGACTTTGGTAAGTTAAAAAAAACCATTTCTTGTAACCCCTAAAAGAGGTGTTATGAGATTTACGCGTTTCTGTCTGTGGCACAATTTCGATGCAGCTTTTTTAAAATCGAAAGAGTATTCGTATTTGTAGTTTTTAGCAAATGCTTATCAGAATCGGTTTTTGAGATATTGCACTTTCAAATTTAGCAATGATAGATTAAAATTTTCGTAAACCGATTTAAATTCTCGCAAAGGTACTTAACAATTTTAATGCACATAAACTATGTATTCTAAATTCCATAGTTTATTGAACCCGGTGGTGACAGGTGAATATTTTGTTGAATTGTAATTATAATATAATAAAAAGTTTTATTTCATTAATTAAATTAGCGTAAGTACCTATGAACTATAAGAATTATTACAATATTAATGTCGACTCCACGGCTTACTTTCATCTTCCGCTCACTAGGTACGGTTTGATGAAAAGTGCGCAAATCCTGATTTTTATCATTAAACACAAATAAAGACGCACAGTCACAATGCATCTAAAACAAGCTCTTTGTTTGAATGCCATTAAAAACATCGAGCAAAATATTTAACTACACAAAACAAGTCAACGACCTGAACTACCATTATAATTTTAACCTTCGTCTTAACAAAAAGCAAGTGTATTAGTAGTGAACGGTTCTGTACAAAAAGGGCTTAGTTACTTTTTACAAGTAAATCGAAAACCATTCCGAGATTAACGCTTTTTGATTTGCCTCCGGTACGTTTTTTATTTTACTATGATGTGATTAAACTTATTAATTAAATATTACACAGAATAAGCAAAGGCCTTCATTTGCTCTTCACAATCTTTCACAACTAGGACGTACGTAGCGGTCAGAATTGTAGTTTATTGACGTGAGTACTAGAATTCATCACTATTTACTTGCGTTTTATGCTACTCAATTCGATTTGGACTGGTAACTTGACATAAACAGGCGAGTGTGAGTGTGACATTGACAGTTCAGTGACAATGCTACGATTCACCACAGATTAAAAATAACCAGTCGTCGTTATCAACGTGCACTTTTCGTAGCAAAGGGTATGGTTGGCAGAAAAAACAAATACATTTGAATATTAACTTTTGTTCTTAACTATGAAATAAATAATTACCTTCTTAGGATTACACCTCTCTACACCTCTAGATATTATTCTTTACTGTACAAAACTTTTTTCGCCCTGATATATTTTTAAAACAATATACGTCAAATGACATTTCATAAAAATACAACTTCAGTTAAAAATCTACGCGTAGTGTTTATTTTATTGTAAATAAAAAATAGTCCAATGCACATCGTATCTAGAGTTGCTATTCAAGTATTTCAAGTGGCGTCTTAATTAAGTACACATATGATTGTCGAAAATTGTTAGTCATAATGTAATGTTTGACATAACTCTTATTTTCTCTGAAACCATTCATTTTTCAGAATTGTTATAAATCAAACCTAACCTATAGAGTTGCACAGGATGACCATTTAAAAAATTATGACCAACAAAAATTATGACAAACGTTACATTATGACTTATAAAATTATGGCAGTCGAAAGGATCCCAATTTGGATAAATAATTATAATAAATATAAAAAATTTGGAAACACCTATATAAATTTTAAATACTTGTGTATTTGTTTTTTTGTCCATCATAGTTTGCTACGAAAAGTGCACGTTGATAACGATGACTAAAAATAACCAACTTAGAAAAGTTGAAAAACCCCCGACATTGTCATTTCACTAAATGTTGGAACAATATTCCTCCACCATTTCGTAATATTAAGTCTAAGTCCAACTTTCGCAATAAACTCAGGTTGCATTTACTAACCGTTCAAAAATTATTAACTTGACGTGTTCTGAACTCCCTCTAAATTCCAACTTGCCTTCCTTATTTTGTTTCATTCATAGCATTGTGCAATTTAATTTAATTTAATTATTATTGATTTGACGCTTACCCTGCATGTATGTCTAATCCGTTTTATAATATTTGTTGTTCACATCTGTTCTTCTTGCAACATACCTGCCTACTTATCTAAGCACTCTTTGTTTTTGTCCACCACACATTTAGCCAATTTGTTTCTGATGGCGTAATAACATTGTGACTACCGCACTAGCCGGCGTCCTTACTCAGCACGGGTACTGGCAGAATACCAGCGCTGCGGCTCGCCGTAGCATCATGCTGAGTCAGCGCCTCTTCTTCGCTTCATCACATGGCTTCCTGACTATTATTGTTAACTCTGTCTAATTGTTATTTTATTTTTAGTGTTGTATTTTCGTTTTTATTTGTCTTTTGTCATAAAGTCATGTATTGTTTTAGAAGAATAAAGTTTGTATCTATCTATCTATCTATCTATCTATCTATCTATCTATCTATCTATCTAAAGTTCAATATTTCAAAAACCGGTTAACCGATTTTAATGAAACTTAGCTAAGAACCATCTCGATTAAACTAGCTTTCGAATAAAAAAACCGCATTGAAATCGGTCCATCCGCTTGCGAGCTACGAGCCACAGACAGATACACAGACACACAGACACACAGGTCAAACTTATAACACCCCTCTTTTCCGTCGGGGGTTAATTAACAAAAGCGGGGTCTCGATTTACGCATAGTGACAAATTAATTGAATAATGTAGATGTGTGGAACTCAGACGACATTAGCAAAAAAAAAATATGTTTCTTATATTAGAATTTTCTGTGCAATAAAACTTACAAAACCATTGGTGTTTTTTTTTAGACAACCCCAATTCAGTGATCACGTTGATAAATGATTAAATGATTCGCGGTTAATTACGTTAAACATATCACTCGCGGGACATTGACCGCGATCAACGATTACCTTACTACGTTATGATGAGCTACCGATATAAAACTATGGGTCTAGTAAGACAACCCCGTATCCGTATTTGATAATATCTAATGACCACGTACATATCGTAGACAATCGATATTACTAACATGTGTTACGTCGAAATCATTAAATCTGAGCATAAATTAAAACTTACAAATTCTGACAAAACGTCGACGTGTAAATGGGAGAGTTATATTTTATATTATATTATTAAATATTAAACAAATTAAGGATGCACGGAAAGAACATGTCTATAGCTACTTTTTTTAAACGAGATTTTTATCACAAAATGTAGAGCACTCAATAGACTGTAAGTTTACCATTCAGTTACAGACACATATAATTATGTAACTTGTCTTTTTTATCACTTTAAAAAGAGATGTACTTATACGAAAATTATATGGACAATGAATTCGTTCCAAACATTCAAATTTTGTTATCTCAAAAAGTTGCTAAGGTGACACATGTTCTTTCCGTGTACCCTTCAAATCCGGTGGTCTATAGTATACTTATTTATTTCCTTTGCTGTCTATTTCTTTTAGTGTATAAACAGACAGCACAATCTGTATGCTGTCGTCTATGTACCTATAAGTTAAACCTAGCCTACTAAATGCCATTAACTGCACATGCAGCTGCTGTAGCACGGCGCGCCATTTTGTCGCTTGTAGCGCAGTGCGTCCCTTTTATAGTGAAGGAATCAGTGAAGGACGCACTGAGGGACAAGCGACAAAATGGCACGCGTGCTACTTAACTTACTAACTAACTAACTAACTAACTTACTGTAACGTGCTGTTGACTTAAAAAAGTTCAAAGCGTTAACCTGTTTTTGTATTTCATTATTGCGTAATCTATCGCTCTAAGATGCTTTAACGACACAGTAATTTGAAAGGCAATTACTATTAAATATGATAGCTTTTTCGCTAGAAATAATACTAGGGCAATCCGTAATGCAATTTTGAGTGGTTTTTCTATTTATTAACAACTTTAAATAATTAAATTAAGAGCACGTGCCCTCGGAATGTATGTAGAATAATTAGATTTTAATGGTGTAAGCAAAAATGTAGCCCGTTTAGAAGTCCCTTATATTATAATCACTGGCATATTTAGCGGAATATATAAAAACGTCCGAAACTTAAAAAGTACGGCTTTATTTTAATATCTACTTCATTTGTTGTTTAAGAATTTGGACATTACATATAAAAAACAGGTAGATATGTCATTAGCACGCCAAAAATGAAGCACAGAAAAGGCTACAAATTGTAGCCCCTTTGCCCACAATCTGTCTATACTAAGGTTCAAACTTGCGCGCAAATGTCAAAATGTTCGGAACATGTTTTTCGATTGTCTTGTGGGCATATGACGTATCTTTACTTATAATATCATTGCCGGTGAGTACACATGTAAGGATTATGTGTAACATGGATTGTCTGATGAGGGTGCCAGATTCCCCAATTCTTGAGGAATCTAGCACCTCATTTAGCTCTACCGCGTCCGCCCCGTGATTCTGCCTCCGCAAATTTGCCGAATTATTGCTCATTAGCGGTTTGCCAACGAGTTAGAGTCCTATTGATCATGGGCCCGCCTAATTTGATTATCGGCCTGCGTGAGGTAACGACCGCGAAATACGTGGGTGTTATAGGACCTTGTGCGAGGTCCGTTCGGATCGCCTCCACCATTTTACCCTCTAATTCTAAGCAGTAGTGCTTGTACTGTTGTGTACCGGTGAGGAAAGTAACACAGCCGAAGAAATCACAGGAACAAGAGTCATTTCATCTTATATCTAGGTTGGCAACGCATTTGCAATCCCCCAGGTGATTATATGGGCAATGGTGATCACTTATCATCAGGTGACCCACTGTGACCTCTCTTATTGCGAGAGGGGGCCTGTGCCCAGCTGTGGGACGTAAACAGGGTGATGATGATGATGATAATCATAATAATTATTCATTACATTCTAATAGGAGAGCTAAGAAGATAACGCACAAAGCTGCGCGCCTATAATGACAAAGTGAAAGTAAAATTACGTATTATTGTTATTAAATTAACATATTATTGTTATTAAATTAACATATTATTGTTATTAAATAAACATTGGTTTATCGGTCACATGAGGAGTAAGTAAAAAAAGCGATAAGTTTGTGTAAATAAACAAATATTTATTATGTTGTTTTGATACGAAAAAAATCTTTTAACAAAAAGTAAAACCGCCTTCGAAAAAAACCTCGGATAAAAAACATGAAAGTGGTTTTTTTTAAGGCGGTTTTACTTTTTGTTAAAATATTTTTTATTTCGCAGTTTTTAGTTACGTTAATATTTAAAATATTATCCTCCAACTCCACTCACTCCAAATTAACCGTTAAGGAGTTGTACTTTTCCTCATCACCTCATCAACGCGAGATGATGACTACCAGACGCAAGTACTTGAATAGCTTTCGAAAATATATGAAACACATGATACGTCCCTATAAAATTTAAGGGTTGCCCTCGATTTCCCTGGGATGCCATCATCAGATCCTAACTTGGTGACAATGGGACCAACTAGAAAGTATACCCTTACAAACAAAAAAAGATTTTTTGAAATCTGTGAAGCCGTCTTCAAGTAATCGGGGAACATACATAAATAAAAGCCCCCCGACGAATTGAGAACCTCCTCCTTTTTTTGAAGTCGGTTAAAAAGTGACTCATCATTAAGTAAGAATATCACATGGTCATCTCATCATAAATCAGTACCTAGCTTTGTCTCTCATTCTGCCGTCAAACGGAAAAAGAGCGCATCTAGAATTTTTTTCGAATTAGAGTTATTTGTGCTTGGTCCGTCCGAATCGCTACCACCATCTTACTCGGTAATCCTGCCGCTAAGCAGCAGTGCTTGCACTGTTGTGTTCCGGTGTGGAGAGTAAGACAGCCGGTGTAGTTACGGACACAAGAGGAATTTCATCTTAGCTCTAGGTTGGCAACGCATCTGCAAACCCCCCGGGGTTGGGGGTGTGATTGGTGATCACTTACCATCAGAACCATGCACAAAAGATCCCACTGGGTCGAAGTGTATCCGAAAGGACTCCTAGATTTAAGATAAGATTTAAGATACCATCAGGCTTTATTTCACCAACTTTACAAATGTCAGTTTTCAATGATAATTCTGTGTCAATTGCTGACTTGAAGAGCTTTTGTTTTAGCGCGCTTCATATTGGCAAAGAAATGTAATTCGAATTGTCATTGAAAACTGAAAATTGTGAATAATTATCATAACACTCGGGACTTAATCGCGTAAAAAATACATATTTAAATTTAAATACCTCGACGTTTCGGACGCGACGTTGCGTCCATGGTCTCGAAGGGACCAATAAATTTAAATATGTATTTTTTACGCGATTAAGTCCCGAGTGTCATGATAATGTGTGAAAATCGCGAAAGTTTAAATCAATAGACAATTGTGAAGATGGTGAAATAGGGGCCAGGTGGTCCACTTGTTCGTTTGTCTTCCTTGTATAAAAACCGGCCAAGTGGGAGTCGGACTCGCGCACGAGGGTTCCGTAGAAAGATTTTAACGCTTTTCCCCAGTGTTTTAAGAAGTCCAGTGTTAGCAGAGCCCTGCTCCTAAGCAAAATATGGGGTCAATTTACATTGGTCGGTGAAATCTACAGACAGACATAAAATTTTAGGATTTTGAGACTTTTCGGAGTGGTTGTGCTATTTAAGAGCTACCTTCATACCAAATTTCAAGTTTCTAGGACAGCTGGAAGTACCTTTTAGGTTTTCGGATTTCGGCACTTTGTATGGAAATAGATTTTTTAACGACTGTATCTTTTGATTGCGTTGACTTAGAAGGTTGATTTTTTCACAGCTTCAAGGGACCGCAGGTTTGAGTATTTGATATTAGTTTCAGCATGCTACCTCCACGCGTTCCAGAGAAAAAGGGTCTTGACAGACAGACAGTCAGACGGACAGCAAAGTGATCCTATAAGGGTTCCGTTATTTCCTTTTGAGGTACGGAACCCTAAAAAAGACTAGTTTATCTCATGCTCATGTCGCTTCACTTATGCTGTGATTAGCTGAATAATGTCGGAAGGAATGGCGGCGTGGGCCCGTCGGAAGCCGCACGCGATTCCAGGGACCTTGAATTTGAACTAGTTCTTTTGACCTCAACTTGATGAGGTCTGGTTATTGAGAGGAACTCGGTAAAGGACTCTGGAATAAAAGTGGAATTATTTTCTGATCTCTGTGAAGTATTTTTTTTTTTCTCCATTTTTTCTACTGTTGTCCCGTTAATAGTAGTTTATCTACACACATATCATAAGTCCTCTAGGTATTATGCGTTCAGAAACCGTAGGATCATCATTACGACAATCAGCTTTCATCTTGAAAAACCAATACAATTTGAAAACAGGCTTCAATAAAAAAAAAATTGTCGATACGAAACTTCAGCTCCGTATGTTTTGTCTGTGATAAAAAAAAGAGTCGAATTCGTGACAGGTTTATTATGCCTTCAGCTTCTGTAGGCCGCGCACGAAGTTTACGAATCCTGCGTAACGTCTATCGTATCGAAATCGAGAAACCTCATACAAAATTTTTGTTCCAAATACACTCACGAGCGGGCGCTGTTTCAGACCTCATACGAATTCTCGATAACGTTTACTACTCGATTACGTTACGCAGATTTCGAATACTCGTACTCGGGTCCCTGAACGCATCTTAGAGTACTTATGATATATGTTTGTGTAGATAAAGTAATGTATATGCAACTCTACATAATTTAGGCCTTAAAACACTCGTGTAATCCTAGATCCGGAATGTTATATCCATAACATCCCTGCCGACTACATCTGAGCGCGCCACTCATCACCATCACTCCAGTCCTGGCAACCCGATACCTGGTAATAGTGGTAATACTGATACCAATTGCGCGCGCAGCCCAGGTGTGAGTGGGCGGCCGGAAACGCCGTCTGATTGGCTAAATTTCCCAATTAGTGTGAAATGGATCTGGTGTGGATACTGGTCAAGTGGGGTAGGGTTACTAGCGCGTACTGTGGAAGATTTTAATTCCTGAAGCATAAAGATAGGCCACGCAGAACAGGCGAACAGGTTGTTCAGCGCTGACAAAATGCGGCCACCGAATCACAAGTGGCGTATCTGTCTAATTTTGTATATCAATGGTCGGGGTTATTAAAATAAAGATTGACAGATTAAAAAAGCCGTGGTAGCCTAGTGGTTTGACCTATTGCTTCTGAAAGAGCCCCCCGACTACGAAGTGCAAAATTCGAACTTCGTACCGTGCCGTCCCTCCCAAGCTAATATTATTTAACACAAGAGGACGATACGATACGAACTTCGATTTTCGAATTTCGTAGTATGGGGGCAGGACGTCGTGGGTTCAAGGCAAGCCTAGTGGGGCTAGCACGACTGGCCGCGACTTTGTTTGTCGCGCGAGATAATATTACCCGTTCCGTTGCATTCTGAGTGACAAAAAAGGACGGGCAGTTGTTCTCGCGCGAGATAGACGTCGCAATGTGAGTTGTGCTAGACCTACAGGCCCGCACCTCTTGAGTTTTTCGTAATTTATGTGCAAAATTTTATTCAGCAAATAGGCAGTTGAATGCTCTTTTACACGTCATTTTTTTTGAGTCTACCAGCGCTTTCGGAAAGACCATGATTGCCAAGAAGAATGCGCCGCAAGTAACTTGGCACAAAGTCATTTTTTCTAAAAACAAGTTACATTAGCTCTTACAATACGCAACCACAGACAAACTACACAAAGAAACCTCACTCTGTCATTAAAAGATTAAGAGAGAAAAAAAAACCGCATTTTAGAAACAAGTGTAAAAAGTAATTATTAAAACAGCAAAACCAGAACACTTTACTTTACTGGCACGTTTTAATTGAGCAGGAGATGTATAGGGTCTCCAGGTCAAATATCTGTGAAAATTTAAATTACAAAGGGATGTATAGGGTCCCAGAAAACAGACACACAGACACACAAATACACAGGTCAAACTTATAACACCCCTCTTTTTGGTCGGGGGTTAAAAAATAAAGAAGTACTTTTGAAATAATAAAATACAACAAAACATTATAGCTATATTATTCAACAATAACGGATTGCAAAGAACGATGTGAAATGGGTCCCACCAAGCATAATGTTGCGGTAAGCCGCAACGCTGTTTTTCTGTAGGCCCCATAAGGTAAGGTGGGTAAGATTGACACCGGTGCAAGAAGAGCACACGATTGTCTGGCCAATCTCAGTGTTACTGAAAAACCTTGTCGCAATAACACACCTGTCAATCACGTATGACGCGCTGTGTCTGACTGTAGAGCGAAAAGGTACAAAAGTGTCAAGCAACTTACTTTAACTAACACCATGTACTTAAGTCCGAAACATGTCCAGCTATACTCGACTGAGACCCGAGTACGAATATTCGAAACCTGCGTCACGTAAAATCGAGTTTGTATGACGTTTGGAACAGCGCCCGCCCGTGAGCGTATTTGGAACTAAAATTTAGTATGAGGTTTCTCGATCTCGATACGATAATCGTAATGTTACGCAGGATTCGAAAAGTCGTGCTCGACCCTCTGACATACGCGAGTGATCCGTTTATTTCACTATGATTGAATCTCACGGTAGTTTCATGTTAAAAACACTATGGTTCCCTACTGGCGTACAGTCTTAGAAATAGCGGCTTCCACTCGTGAGCATAGCATGTGCAAACAAAATGCGCGCACGACTCTTGCATTAGCATTCGCGAGGTGCTTTCAGACAGAAGGGCCTGTGCGGTCAGCTGACGAGGAAAGGCCGGTATTGATGTCCTGATTTGTAACGGTCGTGTTGTTACCGCTGTTAGACGAGGTCATTTGACAGTCTGAATGCGATGAAAACGAACAGATCCTCGGTTTATCTGACACGTATCTGCTATACCTATAAAAGAAGGCCGTGACTGACTGACTGACTGACAGACAACGCACAGCCTAAACCACTGGACCTAGTGACTTGAAATTTGACAAACGTATACTTTGAGTATCCTAAGAAGCACTAAGAAGGGATTTTTCGAAATGCCCACGGGATAGGGAACTAGACCGTTTTGAAATATTTCACGGGGGCAAAGCCGCGGGGCATAAGCTAGTTGTTTAATAAACTCTTTCTACATGCGTTGCCTTCGTAAAATCTTGGGTATATCATGGCAAGACAGTCACTAACGAGATCTTGAAATCGCACAGCTGCCTAGCCTGACCGCACTCCTCAAACAGAGGCGCCTACGTTGGCTAGGGCTTGTGCACAGAACGGTGCCCTCCCGATTACCACGACGTGTCCTGTTAGGTGCAAAAGCGAATGCAAAAAGCGATGTTGGGAGGCCATTGCTCCGCTTTAAGGACTGCGCCGAACTAGACATGGCCAGTTTTAAAATTGACCACCGAGACTGGGAAAGGCTCGCGGAAAATCGGTCAGATTGGCGCAAATGTGTAGTGGAGGGTTGCAAGTTTTGCGATGAAGCCTGGTTCGAGACACTTGCTGACAGACAGAAGCGACATCAAGGCGGCCCAGTAACAACCACCGCAAACTTCCTTGTCAGACCTGCGGTAGTGTGTTGTTTTCGCATCCACTATATACCTATAAAACAGTACCGTCACTGACTGACTGACTGACAGACAACGCACAGCCTAAACCACTGGACCTAGAGACTTGAAATTTGGCAAACATATACCTTGAGTAAAAAGGGATTTTTCGGAATTTCCACGGGATAGGGAACGAGTCCATTTTGAAATATTTCACAGGTACAAAGCTGCGGGGCGTAAGCTAGTTGGTTTATATAGCCACAGAAGGCGTTATCTCCCAGACGGAACGCCATTAATCGTATGTAATAGACGCAAAGGCCTATATATATGTAAATTAAATATATATATATATATTGTTTACGGGGGTATCGATCATCAGCCTTACCTATAGTGTCAAGGGGTAAGGTATCGTTACCCCGACGCGAAAAGAGGGAAGTTGTAATTTTGACCGCTGTGTGTGTCTGTGGCACCGTAGCTCTTAAACGGTTGAACCGATTTGAATGTAGTTTTTTTTATTCTTCTCGTCTTAAAACATAACCGTCCTTCGGCAGTCGGGTATAATACAGGGAAACGATTAATCGTCGATATGCGGAAGCTAATCGATGCTACAGATACAGATCTGTAATCAGAACTGTTCGTCGCGCGGGTAATCGTAATTGTAATTATAGTTATTAGCTGTGCAAGAGAACCGTATGGAGCCATTTTCCTGTCATTTGCATTGCAATCTTGATCGCATGCGCACGCGAGATGCGTGAATTGTTAGAAACTTGTCTGTTTCTTTATTTTCTTTACAATAAAGTGTTTAGCTACTTACAGTATTGTATGTAGTGTATTTTAACCCCCGAGAAAAAAGAGGGGTGTTATAAGTTCGACCTGTGTATGGGTGTATCTGTCTGTGGCATCATAGCTCCTAAATGGATGGACCCTTGAAATTTTCACGGAATGTTTATTACGGCAAAGACCAGAAAAATAAGTTCTCGAACTGGAATTCGAACCCAGGACCTCCACCATACCAACAGCGCCATCCGAGCAACCATTGGTTGCAGCGAAAAACTCCTATACATATATTCACGTTTCAGTTTATTTAAAATTACTTAGCGAATACTTGATATACTATGGCTTTAAGTGCTAAAACAACAGATTATAAAAAAAGGGTGTATGAAGGGAGAGTGGATGGAAAAGTGGGAAAGAGAAGACCTCTGCGAACGTACTCCGATCAAATCGGTGATATTTTGGAAGAAGGACAGGTCAGGAGTACCCAAAACCGGAGAGCGTGTATGAAGAATGTTATGAGATTAAGGGAAGCAAAGGTTGTATGTCGAGATCGTAGCAAGTGGAAGTCCGTGGTCTCTGCCTACCCCTCCGGGGAACAGGCGGGACTGTTTGTATGTATATATGTATGTATGTAATAAAAAAAAAGATTATAGATGGATGCTTGAAATTTCCACAGATGTATGTATGTATGTAATAAAAAAAAAAGATTATAGATGGATGCTTGAAATTTCCACAGAGGGTGTATTATACGGACCGGACGTATACCGATAAATAATAAAAATAACATTGAATAAAAAGCAGTGTTCATCACCAGCCTTTTTTACGTCCCACTGCTGGGCACAGGGCTCTTCTCAGAACGAGAGGGCTTGGGCTATAGTCCCGACTCGGGCCCAGTGCGGATTGGGAACATCGCACACACCATTTATTTGCTACGCAGAAGTGTGCAGGTTTCCTCACGATGTTTTCACCGAAAAGCTCATGACAAATGCAATTCCGCGCACAAATTCCGAAAAACTCAGAGGCGCGGGCCGGGGTTTGAACCCACGACACTCTGCTTGAGAGGCCATAGGTCAAACCACTAGGCTGTCATGTGTAAAAGCAGTTTTCAGTTTTAGTGAAATAAACGGATCACTCACGCACGTCAAAAGTACGTGTTTCATGTTAAAAAGATTTCAGTCTATTTGACATAGGCAAGCTTGTAAGACTCGAGACAAAAACCGGCCAAGTGCGAGTCGGACTCGCGCACGAGGGTTCCGTAGAAAGATTTTAACGATTTTCCCCGCTTTAAGAATTCCAGTGTTAGCAGAGCCCTGCTCCTAAGCAAAATGTACGCAGTTCGGGGTCAACTTATATTGGTCATCGAAATCTAGACACAGACATAAAAATTTAGAATTTTGAGACTTTTCTGAGTGGTTGTACTATAAGAGGTACCTTCATACCAAATTTCAAGTTTCTAGAACAACTGGAAGTACCCTTAAGGTTTTCAAAAAACGGCAATTTGTATGGAAACGACTTTTTTAATGACTGTATCTTTTGATTGCGTTGAATTAGATGCTTGATTTTTTCACAGCTTCAAGGGATCGCAGGTTTGAGTATTTGATATCAATTTCAGCATCCTACCTCCACGCGTTCCAGAGAAAAAGGGTCTTGACAGACAGACAGACAGACAGACGGACAACAAAGTGATCCTATAAGGGTTCCGTTTTTTCCTTTTGAGGTACGGAACCCTAAAAACTGTTAAATACTAACAAATTTTGGACCCAGTAGCCACAACTCACAGTGCAACTTCTGTCTCGCGCGAGAACAACTGCCCGTCCTTTTCTGTCACTCAGAATGCATCGGGACGGGTAATATAATCTCGCGCGACAAACAAAGTCGCGATCAGTCGTGCTAGCATTACTGAATTCGAAATAAAAGATTTTTTTTAAAGGCAAGATTACTCGTATACTGAACAAAATGACGAAAATTTAATAATAATAAATAATAAATATCATAGGGCAATTTGACACCAATTGACCTAGTCCCAAACTTGGCAAAGCCTGTACTATGGGTACTAGACAACGGATAAACATACTTATATAGATAAAAATACATACTTATATACATATTAAACAACCAAGACCCGAGAACAAACATTCATATTCATCATACAAACATCTGCCCCGACCGGGATTGTCAAAGGATACTGCTATAATATATTAAAAGTGGTCAACTGGTGATTAGCACTGCCCAAAAATGGAAATTGGTAGAGATTATATCAAAAGGAAAAAGCTTACTATTTCAAAACAGGAAAATTGACTCAATTTGAATTTTAAATCAGCAATATGTCGTCAAGTGTTCGGAAACATAAATCTGTATTATACTTTAAACTTCTAGTCATATAGCAATATTCAACTAAATAGATTTTAAAACGTTAAGGATTCTATGATTTTTTTTATGTTGCATAAACTAAGTATTAAACTTAAGCTGTTTTTTAACCTGTTTAAAATGCAAAGGAATTACAAAATCAATGCATCTCAACTTGACTTAATGATGTCAAATAAAATATATTAGCTAAGGCCCAAAATATTTTAATTATAAGTAAAGATAGGCCGTATGCTCACAAAATAATCGAAGAACACGTTCCGAACATTTTGACATTCGCGCGCATCTTTGGACCTTATTCGAGAGCGACTGAGGCCACAGAGGCTACAATTGTAGCCTTTTCTGCGCCTCATTTTCGGCGTGCTGGTGACATATCTATCTCTTTTCAGGGTTCCGTACCTTGAAACGGAAAAACGGAACCCTTATAGAATCACTTTGTTGTACGTCTGTCTGTCTGTCATGCTGAAATTAATATCAAATACTCAAGCTTGCGGTCCCTTGAAGCTGTGAAAAAATCAACCTTCTAAGTCAACGCAATCAAAAGATAAAGTCATTAAAAAGGCTATTTCCATACAAATTGCCGATATCCAAAAACCTAAAGGGTACTTCCAGTTGTCCTAGAAACTTGAAATTTGGTATGAAGGTAGCTCTTATAGCACAACCACTCCAAAAAGTCTCAAAATCTTAAATTGTTATGTCTGTCTGTAGATTTCACAGACCTTATAGTTGACCTCACACTGCGTACATTTTGCTTAGGAGCAGGGCTCTGCTAACACTGGACTTCTTAAAACACTGGGGAAAAGCGTTAAAATCTTTCTACGGAACCCTCGTGCGCGAGTCCGACTCGCACTCGACCGGTTTTTTTATATGCAAAAGCTTCTAAGCAAAAGATGAAGACTGTTCATTTTGTGGTCATTTCTACTCTTTTATGTCGCACGGGACTCGCTTTTAAAACAAATACGGCTCGATTTAAAATCAAATGTCTTAATTTTTTAAAAATCGCAAGTCGTCGATTGTAAATGAGCCGTAAGTCAGTATAATTGCGACTATTAAGTCGTTTGCGGTGAGCAGCACGCGTGACAACTATGTTATTATCACATTATTGTTATGTAACGTGTCAATATTATGTATATATCGTCCGATTGTTTGTTTGTTTCATATTTATTATGCGTTTCATATATTTTCTAAGGCTATTCAAGTATTTGCGTGTGGTAGTCATCATCCCATGTTCATGAGCTGGTGATGGAAGGTACAACTCCTTAACGGTCAGGAGTTGGAGGATAATTATTTGCATATTAAGTAATCATCCAAAAAAAACATAAAATAATCCCCTAACTCTTAAAACCTTAAGTTTTATGGCTAGCATAAATATGAAGTCGGTGCTTCATTCAAAGAATATTCCGCTAGCACCGCACCGACTTCATATTTGTGCTAGTCCATAAACTCAAGGCTTAGGGTTAGGGGATTATTTTACGTTTTTTTTTGAAGGTTTTACTTTATTTAGTTCAATAATATCGTCCTAAAATGCTCTCCTTAACTCTACAAATGGAGAGAGCCTCGGTCAACCCAGCCAAGCTTAACCTGGAATCCACGATATCTTCGTTAATCCTCAAACATTGGCTTTACACTGTTAATCCTGCCACCTTGAGAGAGTCACGCGGTTGTGCGTCACTACAATGGTCCTCCATACTACCACAGTATAGGCGTACAGTCAGAGGGTCGAACACGACTTTACGAATGCTGCGTAACGTTACGGTTGTCGTATCGAGATCGAGAAACCTCATACTAAATTTTAGTTCCAAATACGCTCACGGACGGACGTTGCCGCTGTTCCAAACGTCATACAAACTCTACAACGCTTACTATTCGATTTTACGTTACGCAGCATTCGTAAAGTCGTGCTCGACCCTCAGGGATCCCTTAAATGTATGACTGCACATTTTGAATAAGACTGGTACAACATAGCTATAGCCAGTCTGAATAGCAGTGCTTGTAGAGTTCCGGCGTGTAGAGTAAGTCAGACTCTCATTCTAGGTTTTAAACGCATTTGCAATCATCACTTATTATTAGGCGACCCCCTTGCATTCACCACTACATTTTCGCAAATAAATATTATTATTCTTATTCTATTCTTATTCTTTTCTTATGATTGTTTACCTTCCTTATAGTATAACTGACTGTTCCACGGTCTTAATCTGACCGCACCTGTTGACTCATACATGGGGTTCCTTCGGGAACTTCTTCATTCGTTCGGATTCATTCGGAAATTCCGAAAAAAAAATCAATTTTTCAACCGGGATAGGAAGGGGTTGTAATTGAATTAGATTACATATTTATTTCTTCAATACATAATTACATCACAAGTTAAGACAATTTATATTGAAATACCTGTCACCGTCTTTGATATATTGCGTCTTTAGACCTTACGTTTTCCTTCTATTTTTTTTTTATATAACGAGGAAGGCAAGCGAGCAAGTGGGTCACCTGATGGTAAGTGATCACCACTGCCCATAGACACCCGCAACTCCGAAGGGCTTGCAGATGCGTTGCCAACCTAGAGGGCTAAGATGAAATGCCTCTTGTGCCCGTAATTACACCGGCTGTCTTACTCTCCACACCGGAACACTACAGTGCAGCACTGCTGCTTAGCGGCAGGATTAACGAGTAAGATGGTGGTAGCGATCCGGGCGGACCTCGCACAAGGTCCTACCACCCGCATTTCATGATATACTGCTGATAAGCATATAAGACGATACTGCTGGTCTCGGAGAATGTGGCTCAATTACTAAAAAAACTAAGTTGCACCGCGATCTAAAAAAGTTTCAGAAACCCCTGCAACTACGCCTTAATTAATAGCGAATCTACTAGCCACGGGGCCAGACTGGTCTGGACCGGGTTTTCCTTAATTAATACTAAGTATAGTACAGCGAAGAATGCACCGCTAATTTTAGACCCACCCACGTTTCTGCGGTTCTAATTATTAAAGTGATTGCATCGCATGCGGCTGTGAGTGTGCACCGGACGAAAATAGGACTGATCTGTCTTATAAGGACAAAGTACTTTTCATAAATTTCAAACTGATGCGTAAATATAAAACCAGAAAAATGAATTCTCGAATTGGGGTTCGAATCCAAACCTTTACCAAACCGTGGTAACGCGCTGATATAATTACGCTATTCGAGCAATTGGTAGTTAGCACGAAACGCTTCAATATATTCACGCATCAGTTGTAGTTTCTTTGCGAGTATTGACTCGCTAGCCAAAGCACAAAGTACTACCAAAGGTGTAGTTAACATCTTTAGCGATGGAACTGGGGGAATGTCAGTTTATGAGAAGTGAACATTCGGTAAAGTGATGATCGACATGTAATCGACCGACGTCAAAGATATTCAACATTAGTATGTATAGAGCGGTCATTGCGAATTGGTTCTCCCTCGTTTGCTCGAATTTGATTTGCCATAACCGTATCATTTGCCATAATGTACATTCGCCCGAAAGACGTTCTTTATGAAACTATGAACTATTCAGAGTTGTTATAAAACAAATCTAACCTATTGGGATCTATATATAAAACGAGCTGTTGCCCGCGACTTCGTCCGCGTAGATTTCGGTTATGCGCTATCCCGCGGGAACTATAAAAAATTCCCGAATAAAAAGTAGCCTATATTATTCCTCAATATTCAAACTATCTTCTTACCAAATTTCATCTAGATTGGTGCAGCGGTTTTTCCGTGAAGAGGTAACAAACAGACAGACAGAAAGACAGAGAGAGTTACTTTCGTATTTATAATATTAAGTTAGGATATCTAGTATTTCAAAAGTACTTGAAAGGTTTACAGTTTCAGGAAAAATGGCTTTCGGGCAAATTAATGTTATGGCATATGATACGGTTATGGCAAATGAAATTCGAGCAAAAGAGGTGATCCGTTGCGAATTTGCTCATATGAAATGTTTGATCTCAATAAATGATTTAATCTGACTAACTGCATTCAGTTAGTTCAGTTGGCTAAGAGGAGACAATTAATGACCCAAAGAACTATCAAATTCAATTCAAATTCAGAATCTTATTCAGCAAATATTACTTGGGTCTACCAGCGCTTTCAGAAAGACCATGATAGCCAAGAAGAATACGCCGCAAGAAACTTGGCACAAATTTTTTTTTTTTCTAAAAACAAGTTACATTAGCTCTTACAATACGTAACCACAGATGAATTACACAAAGAAACCTCACTGTACCGTTAGGAAATAAAGGGAGAAAATTACAGTATTTTAGAAACAAGTGTAATAAATAGTTATTAGAACAGCAAAACCAGAACACTACAGGCATGTTTTAATTGACCAGGAGATTTATAGGTATGTATCTGCGAAAGACTGCAGGCAGATGTTGGATGCGCCAAGCTGAACACCTCAGGGGACTCTTATGTCCAGCAGTGGACTAATATAGACTTATGAAGATGATGATGATGATGAAGCTAACTTTACTTATATATATATATGTATATAGGCCTTTGCGTCTATTACAGACGATTTATGGCGTTCCGTCTGGGAGCCAACGCCTTCTGTGGCTATACAAACCGATGCGAGAGCGACACATTCTACCGCAGGTCTGACAAGAGAAGTTTGCGGTGGTTGTTGCTGAGCCGCCTTGATGTCGTCTTCTTCTCTTGTCAGCAAGTGTCTCGATCCAGGCTTCATCGCAAAACTTGCGACCCTCCACTACACATTTGCGCCAATCTAATCTAACTTTACTTGTCTGATGTAGAACCCACTTACCATCACAAGCCCTCCTATATTACGCTAAACAACCTTTTAGCACCTAACAAAAACGTGTCATTGATAACTCTTTGGGCACATTCAACGTCCATTACGTTTTTCGTTAACACTGTAGCAATAAGAGTGGTATGTGAGCAAGCAATTGATTCGCAAGTGCTGTTAGGTGCTGTGAACCATTGTGCAACTATAGTCCGCTAAGTTTCGAGTCTGATGTGTAATTGAGAGGACACGAATTATTTGAAGGTGATGTTACACTACGCTTTAATAAGAAATAATCTGATTCAATAGGTAGGTAATATTGACATTTACAAGCTAGCAAGCCGTATCATCACCAGCCTTTTTTTTACGTCCCACTGCTGGGCAAGGCCTCCTCTCAGAATGAGAGGGCTTGGGCTATAAATCCCAGGCCCAGTGCGGATTGGGAACTTCACACACACCATCGAAATGTTTCTCAGGAGCGTGCAGCTTTCCTCGCGATGTTTTCCTTCACCGAAAAGCTCGCACTAAATTACGAATGTCATTTCGCACATAAATTGCGGAATATGCAGAGGTGCGAGTCGGGGCTTGAACCCACGACCCTCTGCTCGCGAGGCCATAGGCCAAACCCAGGTCAAACCACTATAGGCTATCACGGCTAGCCGTATATTTAGCGCAAATTTAGACTTGCATCAAGGACCATAAAACCAAGAGGACTGCCGGTGTCTATACGATGTCGCGTTCCTTTGAAATAATAAGCCTGCTGCGTAGCTAGTTTCACTACGGAGGGGTCTCTGTACCATTCATTTGGTGTGACATTTAGACCTCTGGCTAACACAATAGCGCCATCTAAGTTCGTTTTTTTTCTTTCAGTTCATAGGTGGCGCTATTGTGTTAGCCAGAGGTCTAAGTGTCATACAAAATTAATGGTACAGAGACCTGTCTGTAGTGAAACTAGCTACAGCAGGCTTATTATTTTACAGGAACGCGACATTGTATAGCCATTGGCAGTCCTCTTGGTTTTATCGTCCTTCACTTGCATAAATATTCAGAAACGTGTGCTTAAATATTTTCGGAAAATTTTCGTACAAGATAAATATCCCTGTCTCACCATCACCATCTTACTTGCTTATCCTGCCCCTAAGCAGCAGTGCTAGCACTGTTATGTTCCGGTATGGAGAGTAAGACAGCCGTGGAAAACAAGCACAAGAGGCATTTCATCTAAGCCCTCTAGATTAGCAACGCATCTGAAAACCGTCCGGGGTTGCGGGTGTCTAGGGGCAGTGGTGATCACTTACCATCAGGTGATCAACTTGTTCATTTGCCTTCGTTATTTTTTATTTTTTTCAGTAGCCTATACTGTGTCCCACTGCTGGCCCAAGGTCTCCTCTTTCTCCTTCCACTTGTCTCTGATTTCGACCGACTCTCGCCAGTCCGGCCAAAAACGCTCCAGATCGTCCCGCCATCTCCTTCTTGGTCTGCCTCTGTTCCGGTATCCATCGCATGGGACCCAGTCGGTAGTAATTCTGATCCAGCGATCCGGATGCATTCGTTATAGTATCAAAAAAATGCAAGTGCGAGAAGGACACATGCTATTATGTCGTCGATAAACGTTAGTATGCTTAGCGGGTTTGCATTAAGAAAAATCTGTTGGCACGGCGTTGTTTGGTTTCCATAAATAATTACCCAGGCGTTTTCCAATTATCTTGTACACACAGAGATAATCTGATATCTAATGCTAACAGAGTCTGTCAAGGCTGGCTGTGTCAGTAGCGTTTTAACTTAATTGTAGTTTAGGTAACAATGGATCAAGATGAAATTGTTGAGAGAGGGAATAGAGTGGTGGTATGTAGTATTTAAAAGTATTTAGCAATGACGAATATATTTTTATAGGATCAGGTAGATGGTCTTCTTTTTACACGACTGCCCAAAGAAAAAGAGTATTGTTTTTTTGGGTGATATTTATTTATTTATTTAACCCCCGACGAAAAAGAGGGGTGTTATAAGTTTGACCTGTGTATCTTGTGTATCTGTCTGCGGCATCATAGCTCCCAAACGGATGGACCGATTACGATGCGGTTTTTTTTAATCGAAATCTAGTGTAATCGAGATGGTTCTTAGCAAAGTTTGATTAAAATCGGGTTACCCGTTTTTGAAATATTGAACTTCGAAATGACGATGTCAGGGGTTTTCAACTTTTTTTTAAGTTTGTTAGATTAATACGTAAATAGTGGGATCAAAGTCCTATAGTTAGTTATACGCTTCTATAATTTTACGATTTTATTTACCGAAATAAAATTGTCGCTCTGTCAAAAGTGGTAAGCGCTTAAAATGACTATTAGTATTAAATGTGATCCCAAAATTTATAGTTTGTTGTCAGATCGTAAAGTAACTGACAACGTCCATAAACGTTTCAGTGGTAACTTTATGCTATCGTAAATTTTCTCTAAATTATGTAAAGTTTGTTTAAGAGACAAAATGCGTTTGGTACTCGTATTGACGGAACAAGGTACCTACTTTTAACGTGAAAATATTGAATCATAGTGAAATAAACGGATTACTCGCGTATCATTCTCGCGTAGTCATAATACCTGTCACCAAGTGATCCACTTGCATATTCAAATATTGGTCACTCAGTCACTTTTCTGTTTTATATGTTCAAATGTATAATTCCTTCTTTCAGATGTATGGCCGCTACCAGCGTGACCTAAGCGAAGCGGCTCGCGAGGAAGCGCGCCGTCTGCGCCGCCTGCGCAAGCGCCGCTGGAAAGACGACAAGCTGCGGCAGAAGGAGCTGGAGGCCACCGGCAAGCACCGGCCCAGGGGGAAAGTGTTGAAGGTCTTAGGTAGGCGGATTGGGAAATCCACACACATTGAATTGCTTCGCAGGAATGTGCCGGTTTCCTCACGATTGCTTTCCTTTACCGAAAAGCTCGTGATAAATTACAAATGTAAATGTAGTTGACGGCCGAATAGCCTAGTGGTTAGAGACCCTGACAATGAAGCTTGAGGTCCCGGGTTCAAATCCCGGTCGGGGCAAATGTTTGTATGATGAATATGAATGTTTGTTCTCGGGTCTTGGGTGTTTAATATGTATATAAGTATGTATTTTATCTATATAAGTATGTTTATCCGTTGTCTGGTACCCATAGTACAGGCTTTGCCTAGTTTGGGACTAGGTCGATTGGTGTCAAATTGTCCCATGATATTTATTTTTATTTATTTATTTAGTTTTTAACGTGAAACTACCGTGAGACCCAATCATATTGAAAGAGAAAGGGATCACTCATGTATGTAAGTCGAGTTTTTCCGGACATGTTTCGGACTAATTCGAAGCTCTTCCTCTTTGAGCGCACAACCCAGCGGCAGCGACAGAGCGTCCCGCTGCCGCTAGGTCGTGCGCTTCCAGGTTATTAAGAATATAACAAAGCAATGGTGTCGACGCGTGCGCAGGCAACGTCTGGCGGCACACGTTCGCGCGGCTGGGCGAGGACTGGCTGTTCCTGGCCGCGCTGGGCATCATCATGGCCATCGTTAACTTCGCCATGGACCGGGGGATCGCGATATGCAATAATGGTGAGTATCTTTTTAACCCCCCGACAAAAAAAAACAGGGTTGTTATAAATTTGACATGAGTATCTGTGTATCAATTATATTTTTAATAAACTCACCGTAACGTGAATACCAATTGGTGTTTAAATACCAATTCTGGTGTAAGGGTGGGCACGCGACCAGGAGTGTCGAGGTTCCGGGTTCGATTCCCGGGGTTGGTATTTTTTCTTGTTTTTCTGTGTATTCATGTTTCGGTGAGTTTATTAAAAATATAATTGATACTCACGGGAAGACCGCAAAAAAAAAATTGGAAAAATAAATAAAAAAATACAAAAAGATTTTCCAATTGAGATCATGTATCTGTGTATCTGTCTGTGGCATCATAGCTCCCAAACGGGGGGACCGATTTAAATGCGGGTTTTTTCAGTCGAAAGCTATTTTAATCGAGATGGTTCTTAACTAAGTTTCATTAAAATCGTCCGTTTTGGTAATATTGGACTTCGAAATGACAATGTCGGGGGTTTTTCAACTTTTCTAAGTTGGTTAGGTTGTTTGGGGTTCGGTACCTTAAAAGGAAAACGAAACCCTTATAGGATCGCTTTATTGTCCGTCTGTCTGTCAAGACCCTTTTTCTCTGGAACGCGTGGAGGTAGCATGCTGAAATTAATATCAAATACACAAACCTGCGGTCCCTTGAAGCTGTGAAAAAATGACCACACAATGCGTACAATTTGCTCTGCTAACACGAAAACTTAAAACACTGGGGAAAAACGGGAAAATCTTTGTATGCAGTCAGCCCCCCGACTACGAATTGCAAAATTCGAACTTCATATCGTGCCGTCCCTCTCAAGCTAATGTTATTCAACACGAGAGTGAGCGGGACGATACGATACGAACTTCGATTTTCGAATTTCGTAGTATGGGGGCAGCAGAAATAGTTGCTAAGCAACCGAAGCGCTCACAATGACCTGATCTCTTATGTCTGTAACAATAGAGCCGTGCTTAGGTCATTGTGAGCGATTCGGTTGCTTAGCAACTATTGCTGCCGACTGTACGGAACCCTCTGTGCGCGAGTCCGACTCGCACTTGATAGGTTTTTTTTTGTACGTAAACTGTCTTGTATGTATTCAGCGCGCATGTGGATGTACAGTGACCTGGCCACGTCCACCTTCAGCCAGTACGTGGCGTGGGTGTCTCTCCCGATCTGCCTGATACTCTTCGCTTCTGGCTTCGTGCACATCGTCGCAGCACAAAGCATAGGCAAGTGTCCTAACTCCTGAGCCCCGAGCACATATGTTCGAATCCTGCGTAACGCGGTCGTTATCGTATCACCATCGGGAAACTCCGTCGTGGACAGTGCAATACCACTGGCATTGGTTAATACCGCGTATCTGACAAATGTAGCCAAATTAAGATTTCCCGCCAACGCCAGCTCAAACACCCGTTGCATTTAGGTTTTGTGTAGATACGCAGTATTTACCAGTGCTGGTTACGTGGTTTTGCACTATGGGTGTTTTGTTGATACGCAGTATCTACCAGTGCTGGTTACTTGGTTTTGCACTATGGATGCTGTGTAGATACGCAGTATTTACCAGTGCTGGTTACGTGGTTTTGCACTATGGGTGTTGTGTAGATACGCAGTAGGTACCAGTGCTGGTTACGTGGTTTTGCACTATGGGTGTTGTGTAGATAGATACGTAGTAGTTACCTGTGCTGGTTACGTGGTTTTGCACTATGGGTGTTGTGTAGATACGCAGTATTTACCAGTGCTGGTTACGTGGTTTTGCACTATGGGTGTTGTGTAGATACGCAGTATTTACCAGTGCTAGTTACGCGGTATTACACTATCCCCGACATTATTTCATTTTAGTACCATTACGTCATACATACATTTCTTAACAGTTTTAAATCATTCGCGGTTAATTGCATTAGATATAATGAAAACCGGATATTGACCGTACAAAAAAAGAGGGGTGTTATAAGTTTGACATGTGTATCTGTGTATCTGTCTGTGGTATCATAGCTCTCAAACGGATGGACCGATTTAGATGCCGTTTTTTTAATCGAAAGCTACTCTAATCGAGATGGTTCTTAGCCAAGTTTCGTTAAAATCGGTTCACCCGTTTTTGAAATATTGAACTTTTTACCTTATAGGTTTGATGAGCTGCCGATAATTATTTTATTTCGATGCAGTTACATGCATCAGTTTGCCCGTGATCATGATGCATGCAACTGCATCGAAATATCGGGAGCTCATCAAACCTATAAGGTAATCGCGGTCAATATCCCGTTTTCATTATGTCTAAATTATTTATTTCTTCCTTAAATCCTTCCTTTGAGTCGTTCATCTTTCCAATGTTTCCTTTCTCCGACAGGTTCAGGTATACCAGAGATGAAGACGATCCTCCGAGGAGTACAGTTGAAGGAGTACCTGACGTACCGGGCCCTCATATCCAAAGTGGTTGGTCTGACAGCAACCCTGGGGTCTGGTCTGCCGCTTGGTAAAGAGGTTAGTTGACATAATTCCAAAGGTCTTACAATCGTTTTGTCTATAGATCCCAACACGGTTTACGTACGTTATGGTTACGTTCCTAGTTCGCAATTTGTTTGAAAAAAGAACTGTTGCAAAATCGAGTCTAGCCTGACTTGTTTCGGACGAAGCTGTAGTCCTTCCTCTCTAAGAGCGCACGACCCAGCAGCAGCGAGACGTACACTGCGCGCCGCGGCTTTGCTCGCGCGACTACTAGGCGCAGCTGACAGCGGCACAAAACTACCCTCGTTTTCATCCGCATTTTTATTATTGTCAAATGTAGGGTAGTACACTACTGATCTCATCACTCTGTAAAGGCTCGTTCACACTCACCGTTGACGCAGTATTTAGCACAGTCTTCCAACTTGGGGGCACCGACCATCCACTATCACGGTTAAAATCGGGATGAGGACTAATTTCAATGGCTTCACGTACTTTCCGCGGAATAAAAACTTAGCCGCGGCGCGCAGTGTGCCTTTCGCTGCCGCTAGGTCGTGCGCTCGTAGAGGAAGGACTACGAATTAGTCCGAAACATGTCGGGCTTAACTTGACTTACATACGTGAGTGATCCGTTTTATTTCACTATAATTGAGTCTCACGGTAGTTTCATGTTAAAAGAAATCTACTATGTCTATAGTGTAGTATTGTTTCAATTGCTTCCCAGGGCCCATCTGTCCACATAGCGTCGATGGTGGCGCAGCTACTCTCGAAGCTGGTGACCACGTTCCAGGGGATCTACACCAACGAGTCGCGCACCACCGAGATGCTGGCCGCCGCCTGCGCAGTCGGCGTCGCGTCCTGCTTCGCCGCGCCCGTCGGCGGTGAGTCGAACCATGTCTCGAACCACACTCGTGTTTTAAGGACCCTCTTTATGTAACAGTTGCATAATAGTAGTTTATGCAACTGCTACATAATGAGGGTCCTTAAAACACGAGTGTGTTTTTAGGCCTAATTATGTGGAGTTGCATACATTACTTTATCTACACACATATTATAAGTACTCTAAGATGAGTTCAGAAGCCGAAGACATATATCATACTCATATCTGTCACGAATTTGACTGTTTTTGTTAATCATAGACAAACATACCGAGCTGACGTTTCGTGAACTGTTTTTTTTTTTTGTAAAAAAAAATTAAAATATATCACATTATTAATTACACATGTCGGACTGAACTCGACTTATATACGTGAGTGATCCGTTTTATTTCACTATGATTGTAAATTACGTTGGTTGTCAAATTCGGTACATCGAATTCGATATCGAAAAGTCATTACGACATCGAATTCGATGTCGTAATGACTATTACTTTACTGCTGGACCTGCTGGTCGTGGTGGTTGGCGGCGGAGGCGACGATGTACTGCAATGCTGGTCATTTTCTACGGTTTCTGAACGCATTATAGAGGACTTATGATATGTGTGTAGATAAACTATTATTGTATTGTATGTAAATATAAATATGTATATGTATTATTATACTTATTATTTGACCTTGGAGGCGTTTTACACCTCTGCTGATTTTAAATTTAGTTTAAATTGACCCTAGAGACTATACATCTCTAAGCTATTTAGATTAAGTATTATATTATACTATTAATCTGGGACCCTATACATCCCTTTGTAATTTAAATTTTCACAGATATTTGACATGGAGACCCTATACATCTCCTGCTCAATTAAAACGTGCCAGTAAAGTAGTGTTCTGGTTTTGCTGTTCTAATAATTACTTTTTACACTTGTTTCTAAAATGCGGCTTTTTTTTTCTCTCTTAATCTTTTAATGACAGAGTGAGGTTTCTTTGTGTAATTTGTCTGTGGTTACGTATTGTAAGAGCTAATGTAACTTGTTTTTAGAAAAAATTACTTTGTGCCAAGTTTCTTGCGGCGCATTCTTCTTGGCAATCATGGTCTTTCCGAAAGCGCTGGTAGACTAAAAAAAAATGACGTGTAAAAGAGCATTCAAATGCCTATTTGCTGAATAAAAATTTTGAATTTTGAATTTTTTTGAATTTTAAAAGGATTGTTTTTATTTCAGGCGTGCTGTTCTCTATAGAAGTAACAACTACCTACTTCGCGGTTCGTAACTACTGGCGGGGGTTCTTTGCTGCTTGCTGCAGTGCTATTGTAAGTTATACCAGTGAAAAAGTTCATTGTTCGAATAACATACAACATGAAAACCGGCCTCTGGTTATACCAGTGAAAAAGTTCATTGTTCGAATAACATGCAACATGAAAACCGGCCTCTGGTTCCTGTGCTAGGAGTCCCTGTGTTGCAGGATCCAGGTAATGTAAAACAAGACTGAACAATATTATAATGGCAAAATTTTACAAAATATAATAATATTTATGTGCCACTTACTAGCTGTTGCCTGCGACTTCGTCCGCGTAGATTTCGGTTATCGCTATCCCGCGGGAACTATACAATTTTCCCGAATAGAAAGTAGCCTATGTTATTACTCAATATTCGAACTATCTCCTTGCCAAATTTCATCTAGATTGGTGCAGCGGTTTTCCCGTGAAGAGGTAACAAACAGACAGACAGAGAGACAGAGTTACTTTCGCATTTATAATATTAGTTAGGATTGTTAATCTTAAATTACTTGTTGTAAAAAATGGTTACAAATGTCAAGTTTCTAGGACAACTGGGGCGTGTTTTATAAAGCTACAGGTTGTAATTTACAAGCGGAAGTCTCTTTCTAACAAAAGGTGATAGAATGAGACTTCCGCTTGTAAATTGTAGCTTTATAAAACACGGTCCTGGCTTTAGGCTTTCAGGGTACGGCAATTTGTATGGAAACAACCTTTTTAATAACCGTATCTTTTGATTGCGTTGATTTAGAAGGTTGATTTTTTCACAGTTTCAAGGGACCGCAGGCTTGAATATTTGATATTAATTTCAGCACGCTACCTCCACGCGTTCCAGAGAAAAAGGGTCTTGACGACAGACAGACAGACAGACGGACAACAAAATGATCCTATAAGGGTTCCGTTTTTTCCTTTTGAAGTACGGAACCCTAAAAATGACTTGTAAACGAGCATTCAAGTTACTATTTGCTGAATAAAAATCCACCCATTGGCACTGGGGCCGCCCATTGTTACCTTGTATTTTCTTTGTGCCTTAATTCTTGTTTTGCCTGTTACGTGGTGTACAATAAAGAGTTATTGTATTGTATTGTAGTACACCTTTAGTAGCAGGCGGGGCAACGGGCAACTGCCATCATTAAGTGAGCAGGCAGTGATCCCGTGTCCCTGGTGTGGTTGCGCGCCGGGCAGCAGTGACCCGCGCCCTTGCCGCAGATGTTCCGGCTGCTGGCGGTGTGGTCGGGCGCGCTGCCGACCGTGAAGCCGCTGTTCCCGACCAGCCTGCCGCAGGACTTCCCCTTCGACCCGCAAGAGTTCGCAGTCTTCGTGCTGCTGGGGTACGCCACCAGCTCAACATCAGGCTAAGCCCTTTGGAACGGCGATGCCGAGCCACCGGACTAGATAAACGGAACAGGGAATAATACTACAAGCGCGCGGGGCATGTGTGCGTGGCCACTGGCCGCTTGTCGCGTACCCGGCGAAACCGGTTGACCCTGGCACAGCCAGTGGACAATCTCAGGGTCGGTGCGACGCACGTTGTTTGTTTTGTTAGTTGCAAATTTGAATATTTTGATGTAAAAACGTGATATTTTATTTTAATGACGGTAAAGTACAAACAGGCTTTTTAATTATACCTCCTGATAATTTTATCGCATTTGTTGAATTGCTCGTGCAAAAGTTTCGCGAATATATCGATCTTGAAATAAACATTAAAGATTGTAAATTTGATATGCCCTGTGAGTGTTTCCCGTTAGATTACTTGAAAAAACTATATGGCAGATTCAGAATTTACCACACCATTAAAAGAAACAATAAATTATTAAAAAACAAAAATTGTAAAAAGAAAATCACTAGGGTAAGTAATTTGTAAAGTATTCTATCATACTGAATAATGAAACTATTTAACAAATGTTTTCTTTAATTTGTCTTAACCTATTGTGACAACCCTACCAAAATAGGTAACAATTTTGCACGCTCTTAAGAACATGTAACTCTGTTCCGTTTATCTACTCCTGTGGCGGCGCGGCCGGCGGCGCCCGTGCGGACGTGCTCGCGGCTCATATCACTGACACTACTTTAAGTCTCACTGAATTGGAGACAAAAACGAAGTACCTACCGAAAGGCTCGTCCATACGTTATATATGTATATCTATGTAGGTCACACTCAAATAAATTCAAAATTTTAGTGCACCGGTCTGCAACCCTCGGCCCTATGCCTTACGGCCCGTGACTGTTTTAGCCACTCAAACACAGAGAGCAATTTTTTTTATTCTTTTTTTTCTGTATTTATTGGAAAACAAACAGCTTAAAATTAATACATAAACCGTGGAAAATTTCAGTTAACAGATCAGCCAACACAGTTTCCACTTATAATTAATTTATTTGTGTCTTTATGCTCAGATATAAAATTTTGTAAGTAGTTACTAACAATAATAAACGAACAATTAATTAGTTCAATTACTCAGTGCCTACGTGAGAAACAAAGTAGGCATCATGATACTAAAATCGAACAAAATCTAGATCCTTTCTTCAATCAAACAAACTTACCCCCCTATTTTGCCCCTTACTTTGTCGGTCGGGGCAGATGTTAGTATGATGAATACGAATGTTTGTTCTCGGGTCTTGGATGTTTAATATGTATTTAAGTACGTATTTATCTATATAAGTATTTTTATCCGTTGTCTAGTGCCCATAACACAAGCTCTGCTTAATTTGGGACTAGGTCAATTGGTTTCAATTGTCCCATGATGTTTATTTATTTATTTTACACTGAAATGAAGTTTACTTTTAAATGTAAAGTGAAATAAAACGGATAGTCGCGCGAGCAGAGCTGCGGCGCGCATCTCGCTGCTGCTGGGTCGTGCGCTCCCAGAGGAAGGACTACGAATTAGTCCGAAACATGTTGGGCTAAACTCGACTTATATGCTTGAGTGATCCGTTTTATTTCCCTAACTTTAGTCATTAATATCTTTAATATCCCAAATATCTATTGTTATGTATGTGTGCGCAGCGTAGTATGCGGACTGCTGGCGGCGCTGTGGGTGTGGCTGCATCGGCAGTACGTACTGTTTATGAGGAACACCAAGATACTGAGCAACTTCCTGCAGAAGAAGTGAGTCTTCTTCTTGAATCTTTGATCATTATCTGTCATTCTCCACCAATAAAAAAGCCGTTAATCCGTTAACCTTACGATTATTCCAGCCGCTTCATCTACCCGGGATTTATGACGCTAGCCGTGATGTCCATTCTATTCCCACCGGGAATCGGCAAATACATGGCTGCTGACTTAGCCAATCAGGAACAGGTGAGTCGCGTTGTGTACCTTATACGTTGCCGCTTGTGTACCTTACACGGTGCTGCTTGTGTACCTTATTTGTTAGAATATAATAGAATCATTTTTATTTGATAATAATACATGTATCATTTTTGGGGCGTACAATAAATATCTTGAATTAAAGCTATATGTAACCACTTTCATGCAACAGGAATTTCAATGTTAGTTCACTCAGGATTGGCTTGCATAGAACTCGTTTAAGTAATAAAAAACCTGTTATTAATTTGCCAGTTATTTTGCCCCCGTGTAGGTAAGATTTCTTCGAAGACTTTAATCTCAGTAGGGAGATGCCGCTTATGAACCTTATACGTTACTGCTTGTGTACCTTATACGTTACTGCTTATGAACCTTATACGTTACTGCTTGTGTACCTTATACGTTACTGCTTGTGTACCTTATACGTTACTGCTTGTGTACCTTATACGTTACTGCTTGTGAACCTTATACGTTACTGCTTGTGTACCTTATACGTTACTGCTTGTGTACCTTATACGTTACTGCTTGTGAACCTTATACGTTACTGCTTGTGTACCTTATACGTTACTGCTTGTGTACCTTATACGTTACTGCTTGTGTACCTTATACGTTACTGCTTGTGAACCTTATACGTTACTGCTTGTGTACCTTATACGTTACTGCTTGTGTACCTTATACGTTACTGCTTGTGTACCTTATACGTTACTGCTTGTGTACCTTATACGTTACTGCTTGTGTACCTTATACGTTACTGCTTGTGTACCTTATACGTTACTGCTTGTGTACCTTATACGTTACTGCTTGTGAACCTTATACGTTACTGCTTGTGTACCTTATACGTTACTGCTTGTGTACCTTATGCGTTGCCGCTTGTGTACCTTACGCGTTGTTGATTGTATTCTTGTACAGGCTATAACTCAAAGCCCATTTGCAAAAGATATTGCTGCTCGTTTTCTTGTGGTAGTACTCTACGAGTATTTAAACGACAGTGTATTCCAGGTGTTGTCAATGTTCGCTAACTTTACGTGGTCAGACAACCTGACCGCCGAGCAGGCCGCCATGGTTTCGCACTGGGAAACTCCTGAAGTCAACCTGTTTGGCTGCCTCTGGATCTACTTCCTATCCATAGTAAGTATTGCCACTGCCGCTAAGCAGCAATGCTAGCGCTGTTGTGTTCTGATGTGATAAGATAAGCGTTGAAATGTCTGTCAATAAGGCATTTTAGGTTAGTCTTCAAACGCATATGTAAACCCTTTGGTATTCAAAAGACGGAGGTGGCGTCTCAAAATACAGAGGTTGCATCTCTAAAGACGGAGGTGGCCTCTCTAAAAACGGAGGTGGCATCTCTGTTGACAGAGGTGGCATCTCTGAAGACGGAAGTGGCATCTCTAAAGACGGAGGTGGCATCCCTGTTGACAGAGGTGGCATCTCTAAAGACGGAGGTGGCATCTCTGTTGACAAAGGTGGCATCTCTGAAGACGGAGGTGGCCTCTAAAAACGGAGGTGGCATCTCTGTTGACAGAGGTGGCATCTCTGAAGACGGAGGTAGCATCTCTAAAGACGGAGGTGGCATCCCTGTTGACAGAGGTGGCATCTCTAAAGACGGAGGTGGCATCTCTGTTGACAAAGGTGGCATCTCTGAAGACGGAGGTGGCCTCTCTAAAAACGGAGGTGGCATCTCTGTTGACAGAGGTGGCATCTCTAAAGACGGAGGTGGCATCTCTGTTGACAAAGGTGGCATCTCTAAAGACGGAGCTGGCATCTCAAAAGACGGTGCTGGGATCTCTAAAGACTGAAGTGGCATCTCAAAAAACGGTGGTTTCATCTCTGAAAAGATGATCTTTAAAATTTGAATTATAATGTTTTATTTATAACTTTACTTCGAACGTGAAATAAAGTTTAATGTTAGTAAGTGAAACACATGTTTAAATAAATACACACATCAATAATTATCAGTTCAATCATAGGTTCAGTTCAATTGGTGCCCTATTGTAATTATGCTAAAGTTTACAATCGAAATATGTAGGTATATGGTAAAATTAACCTTATAATCTTGATGTCTTTGCTTTATTAGACCATTATCGTAATAGAATTAGTGGTTCAGTTGTTTCCGTAATCAAATATATCGTGAGTTCGAATCCCATTTCTGTACTAATGCAATTCTTCGAATATCTTTGCGAAAGGATATTCGAAGAATTTTTACAAAAAATAAACTAATTAGGTACTGATATTTTCTCTGTAGGTAATTGTATTTTTTTAAACAGGTTTTGTGTCTAGTTATCTTTTTCAGGGTTCCGTACCCAAAGGCTCCGCTGTCCGTTCGTTTGTCTGTCTGTCAGTTTGTCCGTCTGTCACCAGACCGTATCTCATGAACCGTGATAGTTAGTTGAAATTTTCACAGATAATGTATTTCTGTTGCCGCTATAACAACATATACTAAAAACAGAATAAAATAAATATTTAAGTGGGGCTCGCATACAACAGACATGATTTTTTTTGCCGTTTTATAGATAATGGGTACGGAACCCTTCGTGCGCGAGTCCGGCTCGCACTTGGCCGGTTTATTGAAACGGCAAAAGTGAAGATATATATATATAGACGTTTTTTTCGTTAGTAGATTTATACAAGAGGCAGATTTAATTTAATGTATATAAACTGTTTATTATTTTGACATCACGTCATCAACCCAAGCTCTAGTTGGAACAGGCTCCTATTTCCTATTCCATCAGGTGACCCACTTGCTCGTTTGCCTTCCTTCTCGTATAACAAAAAAATTCACCAACTTTATAATTATCAGTTTTAAATGACAATTCGGTGTCAACTGCCGACTTGAAGAGCTTTTGTTTTAGCGCGCTCCATGTTGTCAAAGAAATGTAGTTCGAATTTTCATATAAAACATAACCTAACCAACTTAGAAAAGTTGAAAAACCCCCGACATTGTCATTTCAAAGTTCAATATTTCAAAAACGGGTGTACCGATTTTAATGATACTTAGCTAAGAACCATCTCGATTAAACTAGCTTTCGATTAAAAATCGATCCATCCGTGAGGGAGCTGTGATACCACAGACAGATACACAGATACACAGATACACAGGTCAAACTTATAACTTTTTTAGACATAATTAAAACGGGATATTGACCGCGATTACCTCGCGATTGCTTATGTCTAATGCAGTTAACCGCGAATCATTTAAATTTGTCAACCCTCTTTTTTGTCGGGGGTTAAAAACTGACAATTGTAATAGTACATTGTGCATGAAGGGCGGTAAGAAGGGTATTACTAACGAAAGTCTATTAGAAGGCCGACGCCGAAGGCGGAGGGCTTTTAATGACTTGAGTTTGTAATACCCTTACTGCCCGTGATACACACAATGTTTTTCATCACATTTGCGAGGAAATAAATACATACAACAAAAGGCAAATCTATTTATTAAAAGTTTGGTCTTCACATACAGAAGACATATTTTACTAAGTAGAGGCAGTACCTCCGTAAATATTAGATTAAGTATATACGATTATAAATATAAACTCGGCAGTCGGCAACAAATAATAGTTTTGAGATTGTCAACTTTTTTCAATGGAGGCTTCAGACTTCCAGTACTTCCACAGATAATGATAAAAAACGCGTTTAGAAACTGGTAAGATGAAAGCCCATCCATACAGCCAGTTTTTATCGTTTTCAAAATTAAATTCACTGAAATAATTGCAAAGTAAACTCAAATAGTTTTAAAACACAATAATAACGTTTAAATTAAGTAATACTTATTTGTAGAAAACGTAAAAAACCATGTTTGATTTAAAACCTCCTTAGTGTGGAATGACATATTATACCTACTTACCTACGAGTGAACGCCATATTTTTTAAAACTAAACTCATTACTCCCTTGGGAAAATTACAAATTACCTATTACTCCCGTAGGAATAATTTAGGCCGTTGTCCTTCAGTATGCCTGCGTACAATACGACGCTTTACGAGCAAGTGTGATGAAAAGATGGTGTAATAGAGCCCTGTATTTCCAGTACTTCCTGTCCATGGTGTCGTGTACCCTCCCCGTGCCCGCCGGTATCTTCGTGCCGGCATTCAAGATGGGCGCCTCGCTCGGCCGGCTGACTGGGGAGCTGATGGCCTACTTCTGCCCGCTAGGGGTCGCTTACGGCGGCCACGTACAGAAGATACTGCCGGGTGGGTGGTACGAGGGTATCAGAGGGCGGAATTCTGATGGCAAGAATCAAACGTCAATAGATTCAAAAATTCAAAATTCAAAATTTTGTTCAGCAAATAATTCAAAAATTCAATTCAAAAAATTCAAAAATTCAAAATTTTATTCAGCACATAATTCAAAATTTCAATTCAAAAAATTCAAAATTCAAAAATTTATTCAGCAAATAGGCAGTTGAATGCTCTTTTACACGTCTTTTTTTTTTAGTCTACCAGCGCTTTCGAAAAGACAATGATTGCCAAGAAAAATGCGCCGCAAGAAACTTGGCGCAGTAATTTTTTCTAAAAACAAGTTAAGAACATTAGCTCTTACAATAACCACAGAAAAATTACACAGAGAAACCTCACTATATCATTAAAAAAATTACGAGGAAAATAAAAGAATACCGTATTTTAGAAACAAGTGTAAAAAATAATTATTAGAACAGCAAAACCAGAACACTTTACTTTACTGGCACGTTTTAATTGAGCAGGAGATGTAGAGTTGAAATGTTAAATTATATCGACTTTTCCAGCTATCGATAAGTTTAATCTCCTTCTATTATATTAGGTACTGACTTTTATCATTAACCTTCCGATGAAACTTAGTTCACAGGTGTTTCGAGTCCTTAGGTTGCATTATTAAATGTTATGTTATTTTAATAATGCAATATTAGTTTGCATGTTTTCATAAAGTTAAGTGCTTAGTTTTAAAATTATGATTTGACGTTGTTTTTAATTTAAATGTTATTCTTTGTTTACTGCCATTACTGCTGTTAATTATTATTAACGATAGGTTCATAATGAAGTTAATCAATTTTATTAGCAAATTTTGTTTTCTTGCAGCAATACGATTGTATTATTTGTTTTTTTTTTCCGATAAACAATTTTTCTGCTTAAACGTGGATTTGAGATCTATTTTTGTTACTTAATAAATGAATAAAAATACGCTTCGTAGATGTAACTTATCGATAGTCGATAAGATTCAACGTTCAACTCTATTTTGCCATGAGATTCCGCCCTCTAAAATACAATACAATACAAATATTTTTTATTGAACACCACACAAAAGTACAAGGAGATTACAAAAAACACAGTTAAGGTAGACAAGAGGCGGTCTTATCGCTCTGCTTATCTGTCTTATGTAATGGGCAGGGAGCGAAACTTTGGTGCCGGTGACGTCATAATTTCCAGTGATCAAACAGCCTCCTTTTTTAGTTTCTGTTAAATATAAACATGACAGATTTTAAAATTGTTAAATTAATAAAAAAATGCGGGTGGTATTGTTATGCCTTGCTTGCTCTGTTGCGTTCCGGTGTGGAGAGTAAGACAGCCGGGGAAATCTCGGGCACCGTCATCATCTTAGCCCTCTAAGTTGGCAACGCATTTGCAAGTTACGGATGTGTATGGGCTTTGGTGATCACTCACCATCAGGTGACCCACTTGCACTTGCCTTCCTTATCGTAGAAGTATCGCAATAATAAGTGGAGCATCCATCTTTTGCTTTTGGAATGGCTGTAAGTCAATAATGAAATGACACTTGTCGATCCCACAGGTGGGTACGCGGTCGTGGGCGCAGCGGCTTTCACGGGCGCCGTCACGCACACCGTGTCGACTATAGTCATCGTCAGCGAAATGACGGGGCAGGTGAGCGCGACAATAGTAGTTTATGCAACTGCTACATAATGAGGGTCCTTAAAACACGAGTGTGTTTTTTATGAAACGAGGCGAAGCTGAGTTTCATAATAGGATCACACGAGTGTTTTAAGGCCTAATTATGTGGAGTTGCATACATAACTTTATCTACACACATATTATAAGTACTCTAAGATGGGTTCAGAAGCCGAAGGCATATATCATACCCATACCTGTCACGAATTTGACTGTTTTTTTTATCATAGACAAACATACCGAGCGGACGTTTTGTAAACTGTTTTTTTTTTATTGTTAAAAAAAAATATCACATTATTATTTATACATGTCGGACTGAACTCAACTTATATACGTGAGTGATCCGTTTTATTTCACTATGATTGTAAATTACGTTGGTTTTCAAATTTGAAACATCGAATTCGATATCGAAAAGTCATTACGATATCGAATTCGATGTCGTAATGACTATTACTTTACTGCTGGTGATGGTGGGTGGTGCTGGGGCTGGCGCTGTCGGCGAGAAGGCGTCGTCGTGCTGCAATGCTGGTCATTTTCTACGGTTTCTGAACTCATTATAGAGGACTTATGATACGTGTGTAGATAAAGGTTCATTTACGTCCCACTGCTGGGCAAGGGCAGGGCCGGATCAACCTCCTCGGGGCCCCTAGGCAATGCTATTTTCAGGTAAATTTTCAGCCGATTTTGAAGAAAAAAAATCAATAATACTTATTGTATGTATGTATGTATGTACGTATATCTCTTTATTGCACATAAAACAGAAAATGACAGATAACAGAACAAAATCAAATGTGCAAAGGCGAACTGTCATTGAGGATACAAATTTTCACTCCAAGAAACATTTTCAATTTCTTTTGAGGCCCCAAGGCGAACCTACTCTGCCTAATGGTTAATGATATGGCCCTGGGCACAGCCCCCCCCCCCCCCCCCCCCCCTCCCCACTCAGAGGCTTGGCCTATAGTTCCCACGCGGGACCAGTGCGTATTGGGAACTTCACACACTCCATTGAATTGCTTCGCAGGAGTGTTCAGGTGTCAACACTAAAATGTATATTCGCACATAAATTCCAAAATATTCAGGGATGCGAGCCCGGAATCGAACTCACAACTCTCTGCTTGAGAGGCCACAGGTGGAACCACTAGCTACCACTTTTGGTGACTCGGTGATGAAATAACGATTTGTCAACTTGTCGTCCATATTATTTTACCGATTCGAATTTCAATAATCGAATCCGTATTTGAGATATTGAAGTTTCAAATTAAAATGTCGGGGGTTTTTCAACTTTTCTAAGTTAGTTAGGTTATCTATACTAATATTGTAAATGCGAAAGTAAGTCTCTCTCTGTCTGTCGGTCTGTTTGTTACCTCTTCACTGATAAACCGCTGCACCAATCTAAATGAAATTTGGCAAAAGATAGTTTGAACATTGAGTAATAATAATAGGTAACATTTTATTCGGGAAAATTGTATAGTTCCCGCGGGATAGCGATAGCCGAAATCTACGCGGACGATGTCGCGGGCAACAGCTAGGTTGTCTATACATATAGATGTAACTGCCCAGGTGACCCACATCCTGCCAATAATGGCAGCGGTGCTGGCGGCGAACGCCGTGGCCGCCCTACTCCAGCCCTCGTGTTTCGACAGCATCATACTCATCAAAAAACTGCCCTATCTACCCGACCTGCTGTCTTCTGCCAGTCGTGAGTGCAAAGCTTTACGTTGTTGCTTGGCAATTTGGCGCCATACAAACACTAACCTAGAAAATATGTACAATTATAACCCTCTAGGTTGGCAACGCATCTACGAACCCTCCTTGGTTGCGGATGTCTATGGGCAGTGGTAATCACTTACCATTAGGTGACACACTTGCTCGTTTGCCTTCCTCGTCGTATATAAAAAAATCATGTCTGTTTCACTTAATTTCTTAAATGTAAACAAATGTGAAATGTTGATTTGTCATCATAACATTACAATTTTGTACTCGATTATTGTTAAATATTTGCCTTATTCGCTATGTCTACTTCAAGCGTAATATAAAAGTAATATTGACAGCTAAATAATTAAGTCTAATTAGAAACAGTTGTTTAGAGTCAATAAAAAAATCAACAGAATGCAATGCGTTTTTTCGTAAGGCAGTACATGTGACGAGGTGGCCGAGAGGTTAAGGCGTTGGACTGCTAATCCAATGTGCTCTGCACGCGTGGGTTCGAATCCCATCCTCGTCGAGCGTTGTTTTTATTTTTTGCTTTTTTTGTTTGGTTTTATTTTTTCATTTGTTTTTTATTTATTATTTTTTCTTAGGTATGTATGATATATGCGTGGAAGATTTTATGGTGCGAGACGTGAAGTACATTTGGAACAGAATGACATTCCAACAGCTTAAAGACTTGCTCAAGGAAAATAAGGTAGCTTTATTAATGGCTTCAGCAGTTATACTAGCTTAGCTTAAATACATACTTACTTATTATAATAAAAAAAAATGCGTCACATAAAATAATCTTCATTTCGTATAAAATTTAATCATTTGTTTTAGATTTGAAATGTTTTTCTTTCTTTTTTTACAGCCTTATCACACTGGCGATTTGCGAGCGAGTTTTGTATTGACGCGATTACGTAATGTGTTCGCCGCGAACGATATTTTAGTATGAAGCTCCGCTCGCAAATCGCTAAACTTAAATAGTTTCAAATATCAGCAAATAATTGAGCAAGCCTATGTGGGCCATGTGGGGACACCCCTGTCAAGTGCTTACGAAAAAAAACAATGTCAATCCAATTTATATTTTTTTAATAGTTACTCAAAAAGTGGTACGTATCATGCGGAAAGTTGAATTTTTCGCACTAGTGCTTTTTACCTTTCCAAGGCGCCGGTGGAGAAAGGCAGCGGAATGTGGAAATATTGACGGTTCATTATTTGACAACCTATATTAATTTCGGCAGGCAATAAAAAGCTTCCCACTAGTGGACAGCCCGGCGTCTATGGTGCTGCTGGGCTCCATCCACCGCTGGGAGCTGGTCAAGGTCATCGAGCAGCAGGTGGGGCGCGAGCGGCGCCTGCACGTGGCCGCGCGCTGGCTGCGGGAGGCCGAGCTCAGGCGCCGCGAGACGGAGCGCCGCGCGCGCCGCCCGAGCCGGTTCGAGGTGAGGGGGGGGGCGCCTGCACGGGGCCGCACTAACTGGACATAGGCCTCCCCCAAGACTCTCCACTCAGGCCAAAAACACGCAGAGTTAATGTCGTATTCTTGGCGCAGGGAAATCGCGCGTTCGACATCTCCTTTTCTATATGCTCTTTGGATTCAATCAATGAGGTCTATCTGTCAACTTTCACCAATCAGAGGCCAGTGGCTTGTCAACAAATAAACCTCACTTATTACTAGCAATCCTAGCGGCTTTTTAACTCGCGAGGGCCCTCATTATATAAACACATAAATATTCTAAATATGTTTTGTATAACAGGTGACGCCCGCGCCGGACATGCTAGGGCTACAGCCTCCAGGCATGACTCGCGGGTCCTCGCTCACCACCAAGGACCAAGGCGGCCTTATCCCTGGTTAGCTATTCAAAATTATTTGAAGAGAACAAATTGACTGCCTGCTTTCATGTCTTATCCGAAACTTCAAATCGTTAACAATCTCTACTATTTTGACGAATATTCCAGCGCCAGGCCAGCTGTTCCGGCCGAAGTCCATCCTGAAAAAGACCAACTCGTTCACCCTGACGCGCGGCATGGGCAGCCCGCAGCCCGCGCCGCACGCGCCGCAGCCGTCCGTCTACACCACCGTCACCGGCGCCGAGACGCGGTGAGACACCACACAGACAGACCGACTCGTGCGCCCTGACGCGCGGCCTGGGCTGCCCAATATCTCGACAATATTCGGTCGAACCACCCAACTATCCCGCTCAGCGAGGACGGTGGGAGTAGGAGTAACACGCAACAAGCAAGCTTAACATTTTTCTCCTATGGTTTAAATTGTCAATAGTCAGAAATTTCATATTTGTGCAATGTATCAGGATTGACTAGCGGCGGGGCACTTTAGATACAAAGTGAATAACATGTAATTTTGGCAATTTTCTTGGATGTTTGCTTATCGACTTTGTAATGTTTTGCGCAGGATTCGCGCGGCGTTTGAAGCGATCTTCAAACGGTCGACGTTGCTGCAGGACGTAGAGGGCGGGCTGCCCGACCGGCTGTCGCCCGCGCTGCCCCGCAGCCCCTCCATCAACAAGAAAGTGCAGCTCGTAAGTACTGCTGGCCGGGGGGCGCGCCGCCCCGCATCCCCTCCATCAACAAGAAAGTGCAGCTCGTAAGTACTGCTGGCCGGGGGGCGCGCCGCCCCGCAGCCCCTCCATCAACAAGAAAGTGCAACTCGTAAGTACTGCTGGCCGGGGGGCGCGCCGCCCCGCAGCCCCTCCATCAACAAGAAAGTGCAGCTCGTAAGTACTGCTGGCCAGGGGCGCGCCGTCCCGCATCCCCTCCATCAACAAGAAAGTGCAGCTCGTAAGTACTGCTGGCCGGGGGGCGCGCCGCCCCGCATCCCCTCCATCAACAAGAAAGTGCAGCTCGTAAGTACTGCTGGCCGGGGGGCGCGCCGCCCCGCATCCCCTCCATCAACAAGAAAGTGCAGCTCGTAAGTACTGCTGGCCGGGGGGCGCGCCGCCCCGCATCCCCTCCATCAACAAGAAAGTGCAGCTCGTAAGTACTGCTGGCCGGGGGGCGCGCCGCCCCGCATCCCCTCCATCAACAAGAAAGTGCAGCTCGTAAGTACTGCTGGCCGGGGGGCGCGCCGCCCCGCATCCCCTCCATCAACAAGAAAGTGCAGCTCGTAAGTACTGCTGGCCGGGGGGGGCGCCGCCCCGCATCCCCTCCATCAACAATAAAGTGCAGCTCGTAAGTACTGCTGGCCGGGGGGCGCGCCGCCCCGCATCCCCTCCATCAACAAGAAAGTGCAGCTCGTAAGTACTGCTGGCCGTGGGGCGCGCCGCCCCGCAGCCCCTCCATCAACAAGAAAGTGTAGGGGTCATATTATAGACTGACATAAAATACGTTTAAGAGCGAGTCTGACTCCCCCGATATTCATGATACTTTACTCACAGTTCGCTCAATGTAGACTGACAGGCAGACAGCGCCATCTGTTGTCCTATATTAGAACTAATGTTTCATTATTATTAAATCGTTAAATCTACAAACTAAATATATATTAATAAATCAACCAACTCATGAACGCTATAACCCAGCTTCTCTTGAGAAAGGCCGATTGTATCTAGATCAAGTCTTATAAATTAATATTCACTAAGTTTATTTTAAGTGTCATAATCGTAACATTAAAAATAACGTTTACGTAAATTCCTTCACCCCGTTTTCACCCCCTTATTCCTGGTTTAGATACATAATAAAAGGAATTTGTATGTCAAATTTCAACTTTTTAGGTTCAAGGGCCTAGTCGGTGATCAGTCAGTCAGTCAGGATTATTTCTATTGTACAGGGGTCGTTTTAATGAACCGTCACGTCGAGACTTCAACCATCATTGGTTCCTTTTGACCATTTTGGTTCGGAGCCCTATAAAGTAGCAATACCGTTGACTACACTGAACGCCATATTTAGATTCCAAAAAAACTACTCATTTGTGTTGCCAATAAAATGAAAAAGTTTTGCATCGGTAAGTTTTAACTTTCCTAAACAATGTACATAAGTAATTTGTTTATATGCAATTGTAAAGTTAAAATTAAATGCAATCGCATAAATAAATAATTTATTGTAAATATTAATTTCACCTTCAGATATTTGGTTGAAACTGTTTTGTAGAAGAAAAATTCATATTACAGTGGTAATACTTCAGGTTTTAAAACATTTGGATACTGTTAATCTCATAACTTGCGTATATAATATTTATAAATATTTTTGATATGCACATAAAAATATTGACAACAAATCACGTATGCCAAAGTTTATGGTAAACATGGCGGCCACTTGGGATACTCTTCACACTTAAATAACAGCAAAATATAACATGACTATTTTTTATTGATGTGCCCCATGCACATCAATAAAAAATAGTCATGTTATATTTTGCTGTTATTCTGTTGGTTATATCTGGAACGCCACAATGACACTTGTGACAGTGATGTTCGGCTATCTTTGGTAACTTTTTTGGGATTTAAATACGGTTTTTAGTTTAGATAAATGAATTTCCCCCCTCAGCCCCGCGAGCGCGTGTGCGACATGTCCCCCGAGGACCAGAAGGCCTGGGAGCAGCTGGAGATGGCCAAGGAGATCGACTTCGACCGCATGCTGCAGATCGCGCGCAAGCGGGACATGGTGAGCTGATGAATTACACTGTTATTGCTCTAATATCATACTTTAAACTACCGTTATATTAAGGATCATGGAAAGTAAACGGATTGACAAAGCCCATACTTTGAATCGTTCTTATTTACATTCAGCGCCATCTACCTTGCTTGAGTGACACATTAGAACCGCTGTTTTGTTATTATTTGACTCGCCATCTAGAAACTGCTTGAATTTTAATATGACTGCGGGGAACGATTCGAAGTATGGGCCGTATACTATCCTCCTTGGTTATATTAAGGGTTCGTACTTTGTGGCATGAAGTAAAGACGCGGTAGTTATCAATTTTACAAGGCAAGGTGACTGACCAGGCGGGAGTCGGGATCGCGTAAGTTGGGAATACGTGTATCGTACTTGTGTTAAGGACCGACTGCCTGTCGCAAGGCGCGGGGCTGCTTTGTTAGCTAAACTGCTTACAGTGCATTCTGTGGCAGGGCTGGCGCCACATACTGAAACGTTAATATACAGAATGACCAGTAAAATAAACTGTCGAACTGGGATTCGAACCCAGGATCTCCATTATATCGTGGCGTTGCGCTACCAACTGCGTCATCCGAGCAACCATTGGTAGCAGCGAAAAACTCCTACAGACGGATGGACAGCGGAGTCTTAGTAATAGGGTCCCGTTTTTTACCCTTTGGCTACGGAGCCCTAGCTGGTGATGACGTGTGATGTGATGATGACGATCGTCTCCTGCAGAGCCTGGACGACGCCGGGCCCGAGGACGAGAGCCCGCACGTCTGCCACATCGATCCCGCGCCCTTCCAGCTCGTCGAGAGGACCTCACTGCTCAAGGTACGCTGCTGAGCAGACCTCATGCATACATTTTGCGGGTGGTCGGACCTTGTGCGAGATCCGTCCGGATCGCTACCATCATCTTACCAGCTAATCCTGCCGGTGCTTGCTCTGTTGCGTTCCGGTGTGGGGAGTAAGACAGCCGGTGTAATTACGGGCACAAGAGGCATTTTATCTTAGCTCTCTAGGTTGGCAACGCATTTGCAATTTGGGTTTCGGGTGTCCATGGGCAGTGGTGATCACTTACCATCAGGTGACCCAACTTGCTCGTTTACTTTCCTTGTCGTATACAAAAACCGGCCAAGTGCGAGTCGGACTCGCGCACGAGGGTTCCCTAGAAAGATTTTAACGCTTTTCTCCAGTGTTTTAAAAACTCCAGTGTTAGCAGAGCCCTGCTCCTAAGCAAAATGTACGCAGTATGAGGTCAACTTATATTGGTCTGTGAAATCTACAGACAGACGTAAAATTTTGAGATTTTGAGACTTTTCGGAGTGGTTGTGCTATAAGAGCTACCTTCATACCAAATTTCAAATTTTTAGGACAACTGGAAGTACCCTTTAGGTTTTCAAAGTACTTAAATTTGTATGGAAACGACCTTTTTAATGACTGTATCTTTTGATTTCATTGACTTAGAAGGTTGATTTTTTCACAGCTTTAAGGGACCGCAGGCTTGAGTATTTGATATTAATTTCAGCATGCTACCTCCACACGTTCCAGAGAAAAAGGGCCTTGACAGACAGACAAACAGACAGACGGACAACAAAGTGATCCTATAAGGGTTCCGTTTTTCCTTTTAAGGTACGGAACCCTAAAAACAGGATACAAACACGATTTACAAAAAATTAATTCAAGTGCAAAGGCGGGCTTATCCCCACATACATAAATACACATATCGACGGTACTCTGACTCAATCTCGTATATAAACTTTGACGAAGTTGACAACATTTCATATTTTTCACACCTTGAAATTAATATAGGTATCGAAAGGGTTTTGCCTCCTGAATAAAAATTTAATAACACTTTTTTTTTAAGCAAGAGAATAAAATAAAATTACCAATTTTACCAAAACTATGAAAGAATGGGAGAATACCTTCGCCTTTTTCACAAAAAAAAAACACTCGTTTTGGATTTGATACTTTCACTTTCAGAGTAGTCAGAACATCTGACCAACTTGAAGTGGTTATTCCAATTTCGTCACAGTTTATACGAGGTTGAGTCAGAGTACCGTCCATATATACAGGGTGTATTTTAATGAACCGTACGAGTTCAGCCAGAGGTTTAGTAAGTGTGTTTTTGAAGGCGGTTTTACTTGTGACTAATATGTATTTATAGTTAACCTGAAAATATACATTGACGTGTAATTCTGGTAGTCATCGAGATACATCTTGATTTTGACATTCCAGGGAACTATGTTCGATTTACCATTTTTCACACATAATTAATATTCCAGGTCCATTCTCTGTTCTCTACGCTGGGCGTGAGCAGAGCGTACGTCACCGCCATCGGACGGCTCATAGGAGTAGTCTCATTGAAAGAGGTAATTTTACGTTGTTTAAAAATAGTACATTTTGATATTTTTGATACAACTGCGGAAAGTATGTCATCTTGAAAATGACACTTCCACATCTGTACGACGATGACGTTTTTTAATACATTTGCGATGATAATAAAACCAAAGGTGGTGAGCCAGACCCGCGCATCCCCATCATCACTTGGAAAAGTAAAAAGCACTAGTGCGAAAGTTTTTGTTTTCCGCACGACACATAGCCACAAAAAGTACTGCTTAAAAATAGTACTTTTTGATATAAGTGCGGAAAGTTTGTCATTATGCACGAGTCCTGGGATGTCCAGGCCCGAGCCGTGAGGCGAGGGTCGAGACTCAGGACGAGTGAAAATGACACTTTCGCATGTGTAGCGACGGGGGTTGCCCCGTCGGGGAAGAGGAGGACGGTGTAGGCGGCCCGGAGCCGCCGGCGCCTTGGAAAAGTAAAAAGCACTAGTACGAAAAATACAACTTTCCGCATGACACGTAGCTACAAAAAATACCACTTTTTGAGCAACTGTATTAAAAAAACAACAACGCACTAAGCGACATTTTGTTTGTCCGCAGCTCCGCAAAGCCATCGAGGACGTGAACTCGGGCGTGCTGACGCTGGCCACGCGGCCCGCGCCGCCCGCCTCGCCGCCGCCCGCGCTCATACGCGTCGCCGCCGCCCGCCCCGCGCCGCCCAGCGACAGCGAGACCGCCAAGCTCACCACCACAGACAAGTGAGGGAGGCTAGCCGTCACAGCCGAGTGCAGGAGCTCCCGGCCGGGGGGGCTCGCCTCCCAAGGGGGGCATAGAGAGATGTCAACGGGGGCGGAAAGCGTTTGCATTTTCTTTTTCTTTTTTTTTTATACCGCTAACGCGGCAAACAGGCAGGAAAAAAATAAACAACATTAACAAAGAACATTTCAATGTCATGTTTAATTTACACGCGTAAAGTTTATTGAAAAGTAAAGAGGGGGGGGGGGCATGAAAATATTAATAGTCCGGGGAGCCACAACAAAAAAAAAGTTGGAAAACCCTGGCCTAGTGGTTTGACCAATGGCCTCTCGAGCAGAGGGCCGTGGGTTCGGGCCTCGGCTCGCACCTCTGAGCTTTTCGCAATTCATGTGCGGAATTACATTTGTAATTTATCATGAGCTTTTGAAGGAAAATATCGTTAGGAAACCTGCACACTCCTGCGAAGCGATTCAATGGTGTGTGTGAAGTTCCCAATCCACTGGGCTCGCGTGAGAACTATAGCCCAAGCCCTCTCATTCTGAGACGAGGCCTGTGCCCAGTAATGGGACGTGTAGATAACGAACAACGACACTAGGTTTTGTGAAAAAGTATAATATCAGTATAATATAGTCATTCATAGTGATTTCATTGAAATTTAGCGTCAGAAGATACAAGAAAAGGAAAGAGAAGTATTATAAACTAATCAAGAAGCTAGAATTAGAAAGCTAGTCGTAAATGTAATTTCCCTCTCATGCACATGAACGCATGCGCAAGTTAAAGTAGCGACATTTATATCGCCAGGAATCTAAAAGGGCAATGAGTAATTGTTTTGCCACTATAAGGTTTCCAAAATGTGGTTTTGCCACTATATGGGTTTGCCACTATATGGTTTTGCCACTATAAGGTTTCCAAAATGTGGTTTTGCCACTATATGGGTTTGCCACTATATGGTTTTGCCACTATAAGGTTTTGCCACCAACATGGTTTTGTAAATATGTAGCTTGTAGTATTTATTGTTATTGTACGGTTCAGTATTATGAACTAAAGCATAATTGATGGCTTTACCGCTGCAGGCATCTACCCGGTACTGACGAATAAGCTAGCCTGTATGTTGTATGTTTATTTCATGTTATTTCATGAAAGTAATTTGTACGTAATTTGAAATACGGCACACGTATTTCAAATTATTATAAATTAGTACTTATGGGACCAATAAAATTAATAATCAATAAATCGGTATTAAATGATTGACATTTGCCAATACTTGACAGATGCCCGGGAGCAACTTTAGATATTTATTATTATTATATGTGAAAAATTATATTATGTTTCGACGTGTTTTAGTTCTATCGATGGTTATCGATCCTTTGAAACCGTATACGAGTTTGTATTTAACTTTCTCTATTCCGTTCGACGGAGGCATGAAAATATTGACTGTGTGAAACTGTGCCTTATCGTGTAATGTGCAAGTGTTTTAGGATAATTTAGACGAAATTTAATAAATTTAAAGTTTTTCATACAAAATCTAACAGCAACTTAATTTTCGAAGTATTTAAGTACGGAATGTTGCGTTTTTTGTAAAAGAATTTTGAAATAAAAATTCTTCTTTGGCTTTAAATACCGAGTTTTTAAAAGGCAACGCTCTGTGCGATAGGCAAATTAATTGAATAAAGGCTTGTGATTCAAAAATCATTCCAAAAATTGTTTCGTAGCATTTTTATTTGTAAGTTAAGCTAAGGTCACATGTATGCTGAGTAAAATATTTTTATAGTGCCATTTTTATTATTATTTTTGCGAGCTCGTATGTTTAAAATTCAATTTAAATTGGATGCGTTAGAATATTAGTTAAGGTTAAATTGTAGAGGTGTCAAACTAGTCTATATTAAGCTTAGAATATATTTTTTTCGTTACGATTGTAATGCATGAAAACTTTTGTATCGTTCAAGACTTAACAAATGAAGTTATATGTATCTTAAATAGCAAAATATAAATTACAGAAGCTATCCCATAGCTCAGGTTAGTCACCAAGACTATACAATTTTAAACATAAATTAACTTATTATTGGCTTAAATGGTCCTTAATAATTTCATAAAGTAAAAGGAACTGTTAATTAAATTAAAGTACTTTGCCTAACTAATAATCTAACGTTTATTTTGTATAACTTTTTTTTTGTATTATACACTTTTTCGGAACATTATAAAGGGCTCGCTATAGAACACCAAAGTTTGAACTTTTGCACAAAATGGTTGTGATAAATATATTTTATCCGTCCTCCAGAGACGTCCTCAGCAGTCAGTTAAATTTTGAACCTTTCCTGAGATAAAACCTGTGATGTATTTATTGTAGTGAGAAACAGAGACAGCCTTCTTTCCGTTTTGGCTAAGCGCGTACACTAGTTTCTCGTTATATAAAAAAAAAAATAATAGGTACTAGTTTTTTTCCGGCTCTACATTTTGTTAGCAAATACGTGAAATAAATTATGTGAAACTAAATGAAAGCTTGTAATAGTTTTTCGTTTTTATTTTACATATTATAGTTTTATATTATAAATATGGTTATTAACTATTCCAAGAATAGGAGTCATTTTGTTTTTGGTAGAGTTTTTCTATAGAATATCAAAAAACTGAATGGAATGTAATACATAATAAAGATAATGATTATTTTCCCTGACTGCCTTAATTTTTTTCTTTAATATTTGCTTGAAAAATCGTTTCATTACAAAAAGGCTAGCATTATTTTTATTCAAATCTGAATGCAGAAGAAATTGTCTTTATTTTAACAATTGACATTATTAATATTTTTGTTGACTAACTATCCAATTATGTTTATTTATGTTCAATTATTGTCCATTTATGTATGTTACTTCTTGTCTTATGCATACTTTGGGCGATTATTCAGTCGCTCGTGTGCGCGCGGCCTGTTGTACGGAACGCTTGCTTGCGTTAGATTTAAGACATAGTATTGCCCGCGGGCTCGTTCGTAATGTGATCTGTTGCTTTTTTGATTAGAATGTTTTGCCGTTATTTTATATGTTGTTTTATTTATACAGCCTTTAGAAATACGTCACTAGTCAGTGATATAAATTGTTTATAGTTTATTTTTTACGGACAGGGCATGTTCGGAATTCAAATCGTGGCGCGTACCACGCTAGTGCCTCGGGCGCAGCTCGGAGCGGATCGGCCGGCGCTCGGCGCGCGAGCGGGGGGGGGAAACGGCGCGTGAGCGAGCGCGAACGCGGTAGCAACCGCATCGAACAGTGCGAGTCGGTTCCCAGCGCGTAATGGTCGTTTGAAAGGAATCAACAAAATACTGTTTAGTTATCCCGGACGGAAGCGCGTACGGTGCGCCGGAGTCAGTTTGAGACAGAGTGTTATATACTTAGATATAAGTGCTGAGACTTGTGTGGATAGTGCAAGGTGCCCACGGACGGGGCGTCAGCTGGGCTGAAGGCGAGCAGACGACGTGGAAGATCAGTCACCAGGTCACCCACACACACACACGAATACACATACACAGATACATTCTGGTGACGCTGGCGAGAGGAGTTAAGACACTCCAGAAAGAAGGTCAGTGGAAGGCATTTAGGTTTAAGTAGGTACGTTAAGCGGCGCGTATCGCGTCCTTGGGTACTCGTCCAGGGAAGGCTGTCTAGCGTGGATCATCTGATGGGCCCGTGACCCACCGGCTGGACCTGGCGAGTACAGGGCATCTTGTTGAAGCCTCGACAACTGACTGGCCGCTAATTCACCATCTCTGCAAATGTCAGTTTAAAATGACAATTCGGTGTCAATTGCTGACTTGAAGAGTTTTTGTTTAAGTGCGTTTCATATTGGCTGTGAAATGTAGATGCAATTGTCGTTGCAAATTGACATTTGTAACATTGGTGCGATAGGGGTCTGCAGGCTTATCGGCTTGCTCGCAATCGCCATCGTGTTCGTTTTGACAGTTATTGTATGGCTGACAATTGGTATCGGAAACAGCTAGCTGTCATAGTCATACAAAAACTGACATTTCATTCCGATGACGAGTGTCAACAAACTATATGTCACTGTCAAAAATTAACAGAGCTTCAAAACAAATCGTGTGGAAATATTATGACATGTTTAACAAACACAAGACGAGATAGACGCTTTAATTTTTAAATTTCATCACTATGATGAATTGTAAGTAAGTAAGTAAGTAAGTAAGTAAACATTTTATTGTACAAAAAACGTGATAAAACACAACACACACACACACACACACACACATTGACGCACATTGTCAATGATACCATGAAATTGAAATTGAAATTTTTGAAATTGAAATTTATTTACTTGCTTTAGACATGGTACAAAAGTGATGTTATAAATAAATAGTTGTTGTGCATGTCTAACCGGATATATTGGCATGCAATTTTATTTTTACCTAATGATTGGTTGAAAGAATTAACGGAATTATTAGATACATTAAGCTGAATACATTATTACATTATTGAATACATTATTGATCATTAAATTATTAAAAAATATATTCAATTATTCGTACGTGATCAAGAACTTTGAATGTGAACACAAACAACACAGTAAATAATTTCAGTTATTACAATCCTTACCTACTTAAGTATTCCTTAATCGAGTAAAATGTCTTCTCTTTAAGCCATCGGAATAATTTAACCCTAAATTTACTCCGGGGCAACTCTGCTATGCTCTTTGGCAGCTTGTTAAATATTCGTATTGCCATTGGAATACAGTTTCTGCGATACAAGAGTGTGTTCGTTTTTGGGTAAATCAATCTATCTGGATATCTGGTATTGAAATGGCACACCTGACTTTTCTTTTTAAAGTAGTTTGGGTATGTTTTGACAAAGTTAGAAATCTCAAAAATATATAAACATGGAACCGTCAGAAGATTCAGTCGTTTGAATAGTGGTTTACAAGTTGTTAGAGGGGGAACATCACAAATACCACGTACACATTGTTTTTGACTTATAAATATTCTGTTGATGTCGACTGAATTTCCCCATAATGGTATACCATACCTTAGTATTGAGCCACTGTAGCCATGGTATGCTTTCAATGCTGTTTGCTCATCTGTAATTTTTTTAAACCTTCAGAGTGCATACGCAAAGCGATTAATTTTATGGGCTTTGATAAGCCAATAAATAATCGTTTTTAGATAGAATTAAACACATATTTCAGAAAATATATCTACGATCCTTAACGGGTTTTACTTCTAGTTCGTATTGTAATTAATTATTAGACGAGCTGTAGGTAGGCCTCCAACAAGATGAAGCGACGATTTGGTGAGGATCGCGGGACAGCGGTGGATGCGGAAAGCACAAGACCGATCTGAGTGGAGAGCCACGGGGGAGGCCGCCGGCCAGCAGTGGACATCTTTCGGCTGACATGATGATGATGATGTATTTTAATTAACCCTAAGTCCACGTGGGAACTATAGCCCCGACTCTCATTATGAGAGGCCAGTGCCCAGCAGTGGGATGGATGATGATGATTTCATGACTTCATCAATTGCTAAACTGCAATGCAGGAATTATTAAAACAACGTTTTCATAATATATCTTTTTTTAATCCAATTTGCAATGCAACTTATTTCTATAATACTCAAGACACCGTATCATTTAAAATGACTAAATGAAATTCAGATCCACTTAGATACATTTGAAAAGTCGTACAGTGTCCTTATTCTAAATAAATATTCTCAAAATAAATGTGTCTTGTGTCTACGATGGCCTAAGATATTTAGTGCAATTTAGAAATTTAAAGACAGATTTTTATTACAAACGGAACAAGAAAAAACTTTTTTTAAATACACAATAATTAATCTTACTAAAATACAGAAGAGTGTGTTCTTGAAAACATTGAAAACCGTTTTTTTTATTATAATTCTATTAATTCCCTATAAATCTCATTAACAAAATTACAATTGGGAGTTATTATATTCAGGGCTTAAAAAAAGTTGTTTTTTGTCACATTTCATATCAAAAGACATTATGGAGATAATTTATCTCTACATAGGAACAATATGTGTAAATTTACTCTAGATGCTAAAGTAACAGTATTGATAATTTATCATACTAATAGTTACGTTATAACTTTTACATTTTGGTCACGCCATTTTAATATTGCTGTTTTGGAAAGATAAAATTTAGAAAATAAACAAAAGCTTGCCCAAGAACGAACCCTGAGGCACTCCTATCGAAAAATTGGTAACATGATTTTACACGAAATTTGTTTGTCTCAGTTCATTTTTTAAACAGAATACAAGTAGAGCTTATATTTACTTAAAAAAAGTAAAGCATGGTTTTGGTTTAAATCACAAAAAGTAGTTAGGTAAATGCGTTTGTTAATGTGAAACGCTAAGCTGAAGTCTTAACTTTTTATCTTTCCTCAAGCAGCATATTAAAATTTTACAAAACGAACAATCATTCGTACCAAGCAGACAGTCAAACAATTACTTAAGTAGAAAAATAAGCATAAATTAAATATAAATGCACTGGACATAAAACTAATAGCTATAACTTAGCTAAATCACAAAATAATATAATTATTTTATTCAAAGTTCATTCTGTAGACTATTCGCTACTTCAAACTTTTCAAGAATAATCTTGAAGGGATAGTGACTTGATTATTTTTAAAGAATGTAAACCAGAAATATGAAGTCACTTACATTTGGCATCTGCCACATTAGATTAAAAACAATTTAAGCAATAAAACGTATTTCACTTCTAGAAATTCAATGAAATTGAAGGAACTTCCCAATGTTAAAAGCAATCAACTAGTGTCGTTTTTCAATATTTTCATTAAATTTAAATAATATTGTCTGTCTCCGTCTATTCCTAACTTTCAACTTGAAGTACCTAAATATTCTTCAATGTTTAATTATTACATTCGTAATCATATTTTAAGTCAACTCTACATATCACATTACGCTTAAGTAGAAAATTATTTCAACCTCATTCACAACATCACTCTCGCATTCAACTTCATGTTCACTCACCTATCGACATAAAACATCGATTACTTTATCATTAATAACTTTAAAATCATCAGTAACATTATAATTATCTTACTCTATATCTCCCCTATCCATATTTTTCACAATTTACTAAAGGTACCGTCAAACTAACTCTTAAATAGACGCTTTTAAATTTCACCTTGCACACCGATTTAACACTAGTAGCTAAGATTTTTTTTTAAGTTGCATTAGGTAGGTACATTGCGTGGCCGTCAAGCGGAAGACTTAGACGTAGTCGATCTAACGCCGCACTGTAATGCCACTTACACATTTTGTCTTACTAATAAATCCGGGGTCACGGCAAAACCGCAAACCCCTACAAAATATCACAGTGAAAATGCGTGGTAAAAGCGATCTACAATCTCGTTTTCGGATTCCCATCCAACCGCACGCCCGCCCCGTGCGAAATATAAAAACGCCAATTGATTGTACAGTCCAGGTCTAAGATGTGTTTACATTTGAGAGTCAAAAAAGTATGTATACTTACAGTCCTTATTGCCGCGGCAATAAGGTTGATGTTACATATTTTTGCAACTTTGTGCGGATATACATTTCTGACCTCAACTGTACACAGCTGCAAGAAGTTAACAAAAAAATGGGAGAGGAATACGGGTCTATAATTTCTCCCATACAATTGAAAGTCATAATATAATGTTTCTTGCCATAATCTATCACCAGGCATATTAACAATATTTTTTTCTGAAACTATTAATTATTCAGGATTATTATAAAATTAACCTAACCTAATTTTTAGAGTTCTACCCTTACAAACTTGCTGTTTTAAAGTTTCAGAGAAAAAAAGTCTTAATGTGATAGATTATGACAAACAATTCGTTATGACTTATGACCATTGACTTATCAACACCATGGACTTCGGGTTAGCGCTCGCCCGAACCAAAATCGAGCGTCAATCAGTCTTAGTTTGGTCGAACGAAAGCGCTATGACTATGCCGTATGGCTGTCTTCAAAAAATTACACTGGGACACATTTTTCGTGAATTTTGTACTAGACCCAAAGTCTTGGTGTTAGTAAGTCATTGATTATGACAAAAAATTTCTACTAAACAAAGGGACCCGGAGAGATACGTTGTCACTAAACAAAATACGCTAATCTACTCATCACATGCACCCACAAGTTTCCACTACCATGTTCGGAAGTGTCTTTTGAGTCACCGTGTTATTCGAGTCCATATACAACAGTTGTAGAGAACTGAAGGTGGTCGGAGCGCAGCACGGTTTGAACTCGATGTTATTCGCGTTTGAGACCGAGTAGAAATATTTCTGGAATCAAATATAGTAATTATTAGAATGATTAGATAAAGCAGTATAGCTTTTGTCTCCCATTGTGAAGTGTGGGGACTACAGGGAGACGAGACACTCGAAACAGAATACCCTTTTCTCAGTATTGAATATGAGTAATCGGCCTGCAATTTTTTCCACTACCCTATTTTATATAATTCTTTTCAGTTTTCAAAAGCTAAATGTAACCACTCACCCTAATAATATTATGATGGTAGCTGTCGGTCTGTGTGACGGCGGAAATAGGAGCACAGCTCCCTTTGCAGAAATACGCGTGGTACCCGGCGGGCCTGATGATCCAGTCATCCCAGCCCAAGGCCTTGAAGTCAACGTAAAGAGGCTCCCGGCAGCATTCGCTGGTTCCCGAACCGCATTCCAGGGCTCGGCCCCTGCGGCGTTTTCCAGCGTACTTCGTGTATAAGACGAGGAAAGGGCGATGCTTCTCGTGGAAGGAGAGAGGAGAGCGGCGAAGCTGTAAAGAAATGAAAGATTGCAGCACGTATTTACAGAGGCAGGGTTAAGTTTCTACTGCAAATAATGTGGTAATGTTGACAAAAGAATTTATGTGAATAGGTTACATGTACTTAATGACTTTGCAAAAGCACCAGGGGTATCATCATCACCATGTCAGCCGAAAGACGTTCACTGCTGGCCATAGCCAGAATAATTACTAAACTTAAGTGTCGTGGGCACATTGCTCGCAGGACTAATGACCGATGGGGTCAGAAGGTTCTCGAATGACGTCCGCGGACCGGGAGACGAGCTTTCGGTAGGCCTCCAACAAGATGGAGCGACGACCTGGTGAAGATCGCGAGATCGGGCCGGTCTGAGGCCTGTTGTAAGCTTCTAATTATACCCTGGTCTTATGCCTTCACTCCAACCATCCTGCAACCAACCTGGCAAGTCCTGCAAGCCACGTGCAGCGTGTGCAGCCGCTCCCTCTCCTCCAGCCAGACTCGCACCGCCCAGGCCAGCTCCACCCGCACCCAGCCCTCGCCCGTGTCCGTCTCCTTAATGGCGATGGGCCTGGTTTTCTTGAACTGCTGCTGACTGTCCCAGTGAGCTGCTTCCGATATGACGAAAGTCTGGTTGTACTCGTCTAATGGGTCGGGCTCCTGGGAATTAAAACGTGGATTATTTAAACACCCATATCTGTATTATATCTTTTGATTGCGTTGACTTACAAGCTTCAAGGTAGCTACTGCAGGCTTGAGTATTTGATTATTAATTTCAGCTGGCTACCTCCACGCGTTCTAGAGAAAAAGGGTCTTGACAGACAGATAGACAGATAGACGGACAACAAAGTGATCGTATAAGGGTTCTGTTTTTCCTTTAGAAGTACGGAACCTGCTGAATAAAATTTTGATTTTTGATTTTAATTGTATTTATTTGAGACGGGTTTTCCTATTGTCCCATAATAATAACTATGAAAGCTAAAGGAACCAACCTTGAAGAACCAGAGCTCGACGACGTTCACTTCTTCAGGCTCAACGTCAGGCGGCAGCTCGAACTGGAGACACGTGAAGGGGTACCGGCCTGACGTCAGGCATTCCCCTGGAAAGATGAGAGGAGAAATTATATATCAGATCATCCTGCAGAACTCTATAGGTTAGGTTTATTTTATAATAATCCTGAATAAAAACCGCGATAGCCTAGTGGTTTGACCTGGCCTCTCAAGCAGACGGTCGTGGGTCCGTCGGAAGTCGAGGATCCAGGTTCAATTTCCGGGTTAGCATTTTCTGCTTTTTTTCTGTGTGTATATGTTTCAGTGAGTAAAAATAAAAAATAAATCGGGAAAAAATGCAAAAAAAATACTCCAATTGCGATCATGAATTTAATTAATAATTAATGACTGGACGGGTTTCCATTAAATAAGTTAAATAACTTTACTACTCGAATCAAAGGATATTATTAATGTCGTTAAAGAAGAGTAGGTCACTTTGTGTGGCGTATTTTTGGCATCAGGCATGGTTTAATTTATAAAGGAACTGGGGTCCCTTCACAACAGCTAGTTCACCTATATACTTATTTATGTATTGTACTTTTCCTTGTTAAAAAAAAAGTTTTTTTTCTAATTCTGTACAATTTTATTATAACACTAGCTTATGCCCCGTGGCCTTGCCCTGTGAAATATTTCAAAATGGGCTAGTTCCCTATCCCGTGAGAATTTCGAAAAATCCCCCCTTAGTGCACCTCTAGGATACTCAAGGTACCTATATGTTTGCCAAATTTCAAGTCTCTAGGTCCAGTGGTTTAGTAGCCACGGTACTGTTTTATATGTATAGATTATTAACCAGTTTCTCCAATTCAGTGTAAAGTTTCCTCAATTCTCTGAATTCATTTATTTTCACGAGTGTTTGTGTTTAACGATTGCTACGATAACGACTCGTTCTTTTTAACCCGCTTATTGGTGCTAAAGTTCAAGTTAAAAACGTATTATTTTTATGCACAATCATTTCTTACCGTGTGAATAACACAAAAGCCGGCCAAGTGCGAGTCGAACTCGAGCACCGAGGGCTCCGTGCACATTATTGTAAGTACATAGGTACCTACAAATGTGCACGGAGCCCTCGAGTTGACGTACCTATATAAACTCTAAGTTTTTCCCGAGTGTTTTAAGTGTTAGCAGAGCCCTGTTCCTAAGCAACATTAACGCAGTGTGAGATCATTTTATATTGGTCACTGTCGTATAGTGAAACATGAAAAAAAACGATTCGTTTTTTATGTAATAATTTCCGATTTTTCTCTATGCAAACTTCGGACATAAGCGGAGGAACGATACGTTTTTTTATTTTTCATCAAGTCGAAACTAAGTATGTACGCGGCGTGAAAAAAAATTTTCCTCTCACTACCTCGGATAGCCGTCTTTTATCCTTTAATACAAGCGGGTAAAATCGCATTATATCCACTAGTGGGGAAAGTAATTTGACCTTGGAGTGAAGCTTGTTCAAGTAGCTTTTGACAGATAACAAAACGTAAAACGCTCATAATAATGGTTCGTTCGATATTAATTATCATTAAATAAATGATAATTGGTTTGAGAATTTAATAAAAAATACCAAATTTTGCTTTATTTAATGGTCCTTAAAATTCTATGAGGAACATTTGTTTTTTATAATGATGTGGAATATAATTCTGAACGCACAAGTTGAGTCGATGCAATTTCAAAACGCATAGTCACAAATGTCAACATTGTCAACAAAAAAATTGTCACCGACTTCGAGTTACGTAAAAATACACAACTTCCAGAGTTTTCTGTTATAATATCGTAAAAAAAAACGATTCCAGTGATGAAGATTTATTTTTATGAGCTGTTTTTTTTGCATGTTACGCTTTCCTCGCTACAGTGAGGTGAAAAGTTTTGTGTTACACACGGGTGCAAATGTATTTTACTTCTCGTGTGCTTAAACACTCGCTACGCTCAGGATTTTATTAACTATAGAATCCTTTCGCTTGCTTGTGTTTCAATTCCACACTCGCGGGTAAAATACAACTTTGCACCCTCGTATAACAAATAACTATTTATGTGCAGAGAACGCTCTTCATATAATGATACTGCACATGACCTGGTAGCCCTACTTTGAAATATTAAGCCCCTTTTTCAGTCCCTATTGCAAAAAAAAAGTCGCAAAAAACAGTTAAAGCAAGGATCATCTAAGATTACTAAGACTTCAAGTCGATAACCTTAATAGCTCCTAAGATAATCAGCTGTGACAGACAGACGCACAGACGGACTCCATTTTACCATTTTGTACGGCACCCTAAAAAATAATTCATAATATTTACTTTTGATAACCATGCGGATGTGGGATCCATACCTTTTGTTAGAACTCGTATAAGCTTATAATATAATTGTTTATATGACCCTATGTTAATTAGACCAAGGAATCACCCGAGAGGCCGGTTGCAGATAACGGGGCATACGTTATAATATAACACTTGTACCTTCATCAAATGACTGTAACTTAGTGAAATAAACGGATCACTCACGTATGTTAGTCGAGTATAGCTCGACATGTTTCGGACTAATCCGTAGTCCTTTCTCTGGGACTGAGTTTACGTCTCGCCACCGGCGTGGCGTGTGCTCCCAGAGGAAGGACTACGGATTAGTCCGAAACATGTCGAGCTATACTCGACTGACATACGTGAGTGATCCGTTTATTTCACTATGATTGAGTCTCACGGTAGTTTCATGTTAAAAGTGACTGTAACTTATTCGTGGCCGTGTGGAGTCCAACAGAGGCCCGAGTACGAATATTCGAATCCTGCGTAACGTAACGTTGTCGTACCGAAATCGAGAAACTTCATAGGTACTAAAAATACGCTCACGGGCGGGCGCTGCTTCAAACGTCATACACATTTCTCGATAACGTTACTACTCGATTACGTTACGCAGGATTCGCATATTCGTGCTCGGGCCTCAGAACGCTTCATTAAACCCGCCTCGGCGCAAAAATGTTACTTATAAGACGAAGGTGTCGAAAACTGGGGTGAAAATCTTATAATTATTATGGGATGAGGACTATCTCGAATCAAAAATCCGCTAGTTAGTCGAGTGAGGTCTTTCTGTCATTCTCCACCAATGAGAGACGAGGTATTGGCCTATGATTGGTGGAAATTGACAGATAGACCTCACCCGTCACTAGCGATTCTAGCGGATTTTTGACTCGCAATAGCCTTCATTGATAGGTACCGATGGAAAATATGGTTTACCGTAAGTGTCCTTCGGTAAACTATATTTTCCATGGGGTAAGACGGTGTTAAAATTAAAACGCGGCCTTTGTGTTTTCTGGAAATGTTATGACTATTGCGATAAAACCTATCAATCATCTTGGAAGGCAAAACTTAGTCTACTTACATACAAAACTTAGTCTAGTCTACTTACTTTCAAAATTTCATCCAAATCGTTTGACCCGTTTCAGAGATAGCAAATTAATAGGACTGTTAAGTGTACAAAATTCGCTGTAACGCTATGTTGTGTTGTATCAAGCTAAGCATAATGTAAGAAAAAATATTCCATCACATAGGTGTGTATTTTTTTATTGGTAAAAACTCTGTTTAATTTCATTTGCAATACAAACAAATCCAGTTTGTTAATCATTATCCTCATAACTGCACAAAATGTTCCCATTAAACGTTAACTAGTGATAACTAATTATTCGCGCCATTTGCAATTTACCGTCCCGTAGCTGCTATGATTTATTATCTAACCGAAGACCAAAGTCTAAGATAAACATATTTAACATAGTCAGGTATCTACAGCAATTTGCACTATGTCAATCTGTATTATTATAGTTTGCAAGAGTTTGTAATTTACGACACTGCCTACGACATGCTACGATAGTATGAGAAACACGCCTCAAATTTTCTCACGAGTCACAACTGATGATAGCACATAATTAGTTGGTTAAAATATGTAATAAAAAAAGGCCGAGTGCGAGTCGGACTCGCGCACCAAGCGTTCCGTACCATTATCTATAAAAACGACAAAAAAAACATGTCTGTTATATGGGAGCCCCACTTAAATATTTATTTTATTCGGTTTTTAGTATTTATTATAGCGGCAACATAAATACTTCATCTGTGACAATTTCAACTGTCTAACTATCACGGTTCATGAGATACAGCCTGGTGACGCATTACTGGTGGCATACTTTACCTTTTGAGTACGGAACCTTAAAAAACCTGCGTGATATGCTGATGAAGAGCTATAAATATTTCGATCGTTCGAATTTTGATGACGTTCCACGTTGAAATCTTGGATTCATCAGAATACGTCGGGACTTTGTGACGTTGTGACACGCCCTATTTTAACCATGAAACATATCCAACCCCAGAACAGAACTGACCCTGGTAAGTCGGAATGTGTAGTCATTAAATCCGTTCAAGTTAGTTTCATTCGGTTCATTCCATTGTGACTAAGTATAAGTGTTCAGCCGACATTCTGTTTACAAACACCTCTTTATGTATTTTCCCGCTCAATTGCAATTAAACTCCTCCATTTTTACATCGTTTTAGTATCTATTTGTCCACTAAGTTCACGACCTGGCATTCCATGAAGCTTATCGAGACGACACCGACTGACGCCGTGGCCGTTACTGTATACCTATTTACAGAAGTCATTAAAAAATAATTGTTTGATAAGTTCGCCGTGTAAATAATACGTAGTTATTCCGACATTGTATCGTTTATAATATTGAAGAGTACTTCCATCAGTCACGTAAAGTTTATCGCGTTCTGATACCGCTCAATACTCTCCTCGTTTGAAGCTTTTGCGCGGTTGAGTCATTGTAGTAAATATTAACATTCATGTGACTTCCTTGTAGTAGGAAGCAACGTCTTATTTACCATCTTATTTCAATTATCAAGGGGAAGAGCTTAATTTCCTTTAAAATTTTCTGCGAATGAAGAGTCACTTTGTGTTCAAATGTAAACAGCGATTGTTACACCGTTTTTCATTTTAAACACTATTGAGATGGCATGCAATTCGAGCGATGAAAATTTTTAAAGAGAGTTATGGAATGAATATTGTAATAAACTTCGACGCTTGAACTGGGTATTCTGGGATGACAATTCAAGATTTTTCTAAATAAATGTAGTGACACTATCATTGTAGATGCGTCAAACAAGTCAGCCAAAAGCTCTTATATTATACTGAAACTTTAGCGACTGTCGGTCTTTTATTCTCTTGACACATGTTATGGATTACAGACTCACATACAAGCGTTGCTTGCTACGACACGTCTACGCGTCGTAGCAGCGATCTGTAGGGGTTTCCGCGTTCAACCGCCAAATGCCAAAATTTTGCTACTCACGCAGGCCCCTCAAAAAAGAAATGAATTTACTTTATACCTACTGAGTACTTTCTTCTTTTTTGCTACTTTAAGTTGCATCTTGGCATTGCAATATGTAACTTTTAATAAGTCTGCCGAAAATCTTGTGTCAATAGTTCGTGGCACGGCGAGTGTAACTTGCGTGCCGGTACCATGGCACGAGGGAGTGGGGGGGTTATTTCCAGTCGGCCCTGGGCGGCGAGCCCACGCTCTGTGCCCTAAGCACGACTTGTCGAATCCTGCGTTACGTTACGGTTATCGTATCGAGATCGAGAAATCTCATACTAAATTTTAGTTCCAAATACGCTCACGGGCGGGCGCTGTTCCAAACGTCATACAAACTCGTTATAGTTTACTATTCGATTTTACGTGACGCAGGATTCGACAAGTCGTGCTTAGGGCACTGGTTCTCAAATCGCATCAGTTCAGTTCCGAGTGACCAGAACAGTGTCATTGCACCTCTAATACCCACTAAATATCAAAGGAAACAATTTGCTCTAGCAAACAGCTCTAGCCTTCACACATGTTTCGCTGCTGAAATAATTTGAACCTGTTTGTTGTGAAATAAGGAGATCAAATAATGAAGCTGTCATCTGCGCGTTAACCGGATCACGCACACGAGGCGTGCGCACGCGCGACCTCTCGCCCGAGGAAAGAATTACTGATAACGGTAGAAGTTAATTTTGTGTTGTAGGATGCTCATAGTGAAATAAAACGGGTCACTCACGTATATAAAGTCGAGTTTAGCCCGAATATGTTTCGGACTAATTCGTAGTCCTTCCTCTGAGAGCGCATTACCCAGCGGCAGCGAGACGCACATTGCGCGCCGCGGCTCTGCTCGCGCGACTACTAGGCGCAGCTGACAGCGGCACTCAACTACCCTCGTGTCTCGCTGCCGCTGGGTCGTGCGCTCCCAGAGGAGGGACTACGAATTAGTCCGAAACATGTCCGGCTAAACTCGACTCATATACGTGAGTGAGTGGTATTTCACTGCCAAAAGCTGGTTACGCCCTTGCTGTTGCATGTAGATACACGGGCAATTTTTTGAGCAATAATTGCCAGTCAATAATAATGGAGCAATCTGGAGGAAAATCCGTCTTTTTACTCGAATTTGATCGTTTCTAACCTGTGTTTTATCCTGTTTTTTTTTTGTAAAGTGTTTACTTACTTGCTGATTTACTTTTGACGGTTTATTAGTACCTTCCAACAAGTTATAAGCAGGAAATACAAGCTGTCAGAGTTTTCTAATTACAAGTCTCCCTGTATAACGTTTTCGGTGTAGCCTTAATCATGTCTACTTAATTAAGTACGATCATGTGTAGTAACTCAACCTGACCCTCGCCCTCGCACGCTGTTAAACAGCCTTTAACTAACAGTCACAGCGAGAGAAAACAGAGCGTGTAGCATTGCGTCGTCCGTACCGCGACTTACAACTTGCCAGCTTCACAGAAACGCAATGTAACGAAACTTGATATTATTCCTCGTCAGACCCTGCGCAGACGCAGTTGATAAACTTAATTAACGGGTTCAAGAGGGCTCCGTTTTTTATTACCTCCCCGCCCCAATTCGATTGTTAATTGCTGCTAAGTTCCGCTCCACTAATGAAATTATAATTGGAAGTGATTTCGGAACTAAAATTATGGCACTGAAACTGATTGATATTGTTGAAGATGGGCCCATAACCTGATGGGAAGCGGTCACCGTCGCCCCGAGACGGAACACGAGGGGAGTCACAGGCGCGTTGCTTTTATTTAATCGGAAGCTAGTTTAATCGAGATGGCTCTTAGCTTAGTTTCATTATAAATCGGTTCACCCGTTTTTGACGATCGGATAGCCTAGTGGTTAGAGACCCTGATTATGAAGCTTGAGGTCCCTGGTTCAAATCCCGGTCGGGGCAGATGTTTGTATGATGAATACGAATGTTTGTTCTCGGGTCTTGGATGTTTAATATGTATATAAGTATGTATTTATCTATATATGTATGTTTATCCGTTGTCTAGTACCCATAGTACAGGCTTTGCCTAGTTTGAGACTAGGTCAATTGGTGTCAAATTGTCCCATGATATTTATTTATTTATTTAAATGTAGAACTTTGAAATGACAATGTAGTGAGTTTTTCAACTTTTCTAATATCAAGAAGTATTAAATTTTAAATAAAAAATTAAGGTTCATAAAGATCATTTCCTTAGTATTCTTTCTATAACAGGGCGAAGCTTATTTTCCGAAAAAATAATATGACAAAGCTTAAGAGTTAGGTAAGTAGATAGGTACGGTGTACGTTATGAATTTGTTAATTTAAACTTGTCACATAGTCTATAGTAATGAAGGAATCTAGATGGAGCTAGTCGTGACTAAGTATTGCCTGGGCATTTTCATAAAACGGTGTACCTACCTACCATTTACTTTTTTTTAATAACCTAACAATATATTGGATTATTTCTGCTCAGAATCACGAGGACTAAGTATCTATTTAAACAATAAAAAAAAGTGTTCCGCATTTTTTTGGCACTTTTGTGACACGTTTTTACATACGTTCTCTAAGGACGTGACAGTTACCTCTGCGTGTACCTACTACTTATCTACCTAACTGAATATTATTATTATTTGTTATGCCTATATATGCTATGCTGTGTCATTATACCAAACATTTGTGCGAAAGATAACAGGCAAATGAAGAAAATTTGATCCTAAACATAGATACCGTAATGTGGGTCACTCAGGCACGCGTTACATCACGGCTGTTATCTCCGTGTTGTGGGCCCGTGATAAGCTTCCGTGTGCACTCACGGAATTCGTGTACCTTCACCGAAAAGTTTTTGCTGAATGTTGTTGAATTTTTTAACCCCCGACCATTATGATGTTTTTTTTTTTCAAGGTAAGTAGGTATACCTAGTGAGTTTTCTTTACATATTTCATTTCTGGTTCTGTATAGGCAGTAATAATAATAAGAGCTATTGTAACATTTGTACCTAACTTGTTTTAAAAACCGGTCAAGTGCGAGTCGGACTCGCGTACGAGGGTTCCGTAGAAAGATTTTAACGCTTTTCCCCGGTGTTTTAAGAAGTCCAGTGTTAGCAGAGCCCTACTCCTAAGCAAAATGTACGCAGTGTGGGGTCAACTTATATTGGTCTGTGATATCTACAGACAGACATAAAAAATTAAGATTTTGAGACTTTTCGGAGTGGTTGTGCTATAAGAGCTACCTTCATACCAAATTTCAAGTTTCTAGGACAGCTGGAAGTACCTTGTAGGTTTTCGGATTTCGGCAATTTGTATGGAAATAGCTTTTTTAATGACTGTATCTTTTGATTGCGTTGACTTAGAAGGTTGATTTTTTTACGGCTTCAAGGGACCGCAGGTTTGAGTATTTGATATTAATTTCAGCATGCTACCTCCACGCGTTTCAGAGAAAAAGGGTCTTGACATACAGACAGACGGACAACAAAGTGATCCTATAAGGGTTCCGTTTTTTTCCTTTTGAGGTACGGAACCCTAAAAATGATACTTTGAGCCAAGTTACTTGCGGCGCATTCTTCTTGGCAAAGCATAACGTTTACTTCAGTTTTCTTAACTGATTAAAGTCAACGGCCATTAAGTAATGAATAACTAATGACAGTAAAATTATAATGACTAGGTAATTAGATATTATTATAGGATCCACGTGGAGACATTATTATCAAGATGGGAATTAACGTTATGTAACTACACGCAGTTACCCTCGATGTTTTAATTGAATATTTGCTATTTTATAATAACACGGTAAAAACAATTCTAATTAAAAACTAGTCATAAATACTTAAAACTAACTTATGGCCCCCGTGGCATGGTGCCCAAAAGGCTGGCAACATTCCCCCGTTGAACAGCGATTCTGATTCGCTGGGAGAACTAGCTGCCAATAGTACTATAATTATTTTTCATTTTCATTATATTTTTTAATTAAGCAGGTACACTGATAATAAATTAGGTATGTGTGTAAAAATTTTTGAGCAAGTAAAGACTCGAAATCTTAAGCGCATGTGCATCACATGCGACCAATTAAGACTTTAGACGTAAAACAACAACGAATTCGATTAACAAACTACAGATCAACAACGTAATCGTCACTTTAACCCGAGATAAGTCTAGGAGGATGAATGATGTAACGAAACACAGTTTGTCGTAAGTTTTACCTGTCTCACTGTCCCTTTCTAACGAGGCCAGCGCGTCTAGTGTAATCAACGGCCAAGAAATACGTCTCGACCGCGTTCGCGTTACATTTGAATTACTACGGGCTCATTAGCAGCGCCGCTAGTGGCACGTATCGACAACAAACAATTCTCTGCCCTTGGTGTATCAGTGCTCTTAGTGTAATCAAAAAGCACAAAATAGGTACGTCTCGATCGCGTTTACGTTAAAGTGTCAAATAAACCTAGTGCCTAGAGTAATCGCCGACCAGGCCAAGAAATACGTCTCGATCGCGTTCGCTTTTAACAATTCTCATACTATTTGACACTTTAACGCAAACGCGATCGACACTTATTTTTGGATGTTGATAAAGTACACTAGACGCTCAGTCAGATTAGACAGAGATGCAGATAGGAGGAACTCGTGCTAGTCTACTGTCGAACTTCGGACCGACTTTATGCAGTGTTCGATCATTTGTTCTAATTTTTATGCAAACGCAACTAAATTGAGGTTTTTTATATTGCTTAGACTGCTCTCTTAATAGACTTTGGAACGCGTGACTTTAGTATACTTACATAATGTTGGCATTAGCACAATTGACAACATTTCATATTTTTCACACCTGGAAATTAATATAGGTATCGAAAGGGCTTTGCCTCCTGAGCACAACACTATATTTATAAAAATGTTATATTACTTATTTTTTTAAATTCAAGAGAATAAAATAAAATTACCAATTCTACCAAAACGGCGCAAGAATGGGTGTAATACTTTTGCCTTTTTCACGAAAAAAAAAGTAACAATCACACGTAGGTTTGACAATGTCAGATAAATTTAACATCTTGATTTTGTTTTTTTGATCGTGACAAGACAAAGGCAATTGATCCATCCTAGCGCCGTTTCGGAGTTACGTCCTTTTGGAATAAGTACCTTTTATTAAATTAATAATAAATTAATTACAAGTCCTAATGAAAATTTAAAACCGTAGGTTTGCTCCTCTTTCAAAGTAGAATACAGACAATTAATCAAATTATAGTCTCAAAAATATGAAATGCTGTCAATTATAATGTTGATATTGATTATTGTCATTCTAGTGCATTTGAGTACGGTCAAGAGCAAATAAGTGAATGATTCCTATTCTATTAAACATGGCCAAGCTTTTATATTTTCTCTGTAGCAAAATGTATTAAATCTATCACCTGCTGGTTTTATGGAACATCCCCTTTACCCGCTATTATAGTCTGGGGTTAAAAAGATTTACGGTAAACTCTCGCCCGCGGCGTTGCTAGGATTTGCAGGCACAAGAGGCATTTCATCTCAGCCCTCTTGGTTGGCAACGCATTTGCAATCCCTCTGGTGTTGAGGATGTCTATGAGCAATGGCGACCGCTTAACATCAAGTGGCTCTCGTTTGCCTTCTTTTTGTATAAAAACCGGACAAGTGCGAGTCGGACTCGCGCATTAGGATTCCGTACCAAGATTTCCCTGCTTTTCCCCAGTGTTTTAAATTATCCAGTATTAGCAGAGCCCTGTACCTAAGCAAAATGTACGCAGTCTGGGGTCATTTTATATTAGTATGTGACATATTATACAGACAGACATAAAAAAATAGTTTTTGAGAATTTTCTGGGTGGTTGTGCTATAACCTTCATACCAAATTTCAAGTTTCTATGACAACTGGTAAGTACCCTTTAGGTTTTCGGATTTCAGCAATTTGGGTGGCCTTTTTAATGACTATATCCTTTGATTGCGGTGACTTACAAGGTTATTTTTTTCACAGCTTCAATTAAGGGACCGCAGGCTTAAATATTTGATATTAATTTCAGCCTGCTACCTCCACGCGTTCCAGAGAAAAAGGGTCTTGACAGACGGACAGGCGGACGGACAAAAAAGGGATCCTATGAGGGTTCCGTTTTTTCCCATTGAGTTACGGAACGGAACCCTAAAAAAGCTACAGATAAACCGAAACCGATTAATTAATAAAGAGCCAGGTATCTTGATTGCAATGACCGCTGCTCCATGAGAGCAACATTAGTCATCACACTTCGCCCACGTGGGCAAATACAGATAACAATTTAACACCTTGAGTGTGATAACTTAAATCAATGCCGGGTTGTATAATGAACTGTTTATAAACACCACCACAATACCATCAAAAAGTTGGAGCTAATAGAGGTATTTACTTTCGTCGGTAAGTACCTAAAGTACTCTTTGGGGGCCGTCCATAACTTTTACTCCATAAGCGTTTAGAGGGGGAGGGGAGGCTGGGGGGGGAGACAAACCTCAATCAGTCTCACGTGGGTGAGAGGGAGGGGGTCTTGGTAATTATTCGAGCCAAAGCCAAAGTCCAGCGGGGGGGGGGAGGGGTCGAAATCGCCCAAAATTTACTCACGTATTTATTGACTCCCCTTGGTCCTAAAATGTCTAATCCCATACAAACAGATAAAGTCTTTCCTTCTATCTGGATGTACCTAAGTAGTTCTGTAGTTCTGTGGATTAAACTGTGTTTTTGCAGGCTGTAGGTAGACTTTCAAATCTGAAAGATTGGCGCATACACTTTTAAATATTCGGTATTTATGACGACATTTTAAGTTAATGAGACGCTTTTTACATTTTTCGTGAAATATCTCAAGTTTATTGAACTGTTTTCGTTTATCTTTTTTTTCACGCCACGTTGATCTGCATCCGCGTTAAAATAGTTAACAGTGCCCTGTGCCCTAAGCACGACCTGTCGAATCCTGCGTCACGTAAAATCGAATAGTAAACTATAACGAGTTTGTATGACGTTTGGAACAGCGCCCGCCCGTGAGCGTATTTGGAACTAAAATTTAGTATGAGATTTCTCTATCTCGATACGATAACCGTAACGTAACGCAGGATTCGACAAGTCGTGCTTAGGGCACAGTTTTTAGTTTAATTATGTTGAATAAAATTTTATCAGCTAAGTATTGAAATTTAATTCAAGATAAAGCTTATTTCTGCTATGTAATTGTTTATGATCTACTTTAAAAATAATTGTTATAGTATTTTATAACATTTAACAGCGCCGATACTGAATCAATGGGAGTTGGAAGCAGGTATATGGGTACCTAATGAAGTTATACTGTTTTAAAAGGTAACTTAGATATACTTTTACCATTTACTTAACATGAGAGTGCCAAAATAATTCATTTTACTCAGATAATTTTATCACATTATATGTAGTATTGAGTCAAGTTAATACGAAATGGAAGATGTAGAGATTATTCGATTTATGAACTCTACTACAATGTACACATTACAACAATAACCGATTGTTATTATCGTTCTTATCCTTATTGTGTTTTTTTTTTATATTTTTAACGTTCGACGCAAAAAGAGAGTGTAAGTTTAACTTGTATCTGTGTCTATCTGTGGCATCGTAGCTCCTACACATATAGACCGATTTAGACGCGCGATATTTCAACCGAAATATAGTTTAATCGTTATGGTTCTTTGCTAACTTTAATCAAAATCGGTTGAGCCGTTTTAGATTCCTATTGAACCTTGGAATATATTTTTTGGGGTTTTCAAGTATTCGAATTAAAGTCATAACAGAGCGTTGGTTAGCGAAACTATTTTCCGTTTTGTTTCGTTATTTTGAAAGGGGTCAACTTTAACCAGTAGTGAATATTTCAAACCAAGAATTAATTCTCCTAGCTGTTTTAAAAACCAATTTTAATCGTCCATTAATTATCAGTAGGTAGCGATTTTAATGATCAAGAAAGCATTTGATTGTACCAATAGTCATTTAATAATGCGAAGAAAGGTGCGTTGTAATAATACGTATGACATAGTCATAATGACATATCAGCATCCTGTAAGTAGTGTTATCATTATCAACATGCGGATTTATATATTTATAGTATATCCGCATCTAATCGCCTTTCTATTTATATGTCAAATATATAATTCTCGCATACAATCTGACGCCCGCGATGTTATCTGTGAATATTTTATAAAATAAATAAATATCATGGGACAATGGACACTAATTGACCTAGTCCCTGTACTATGGGTACTAGTAGACAACGGATAAACATACTTATATAGATAAATACACACTTACATATATAATATGTTTGTTTGATATTATTAAACATCAAAGACCCGACACAAACATTCGTAAACATCATACAACCATCTGCCACGACCGGGGATCGAACCCTGGACCTCAGGCTTCGTAGTCGGGTATATAATGAATAAAAGGTTTTCTAGTAATTATTGGTTTTTGTGTATAAAAAAAAACTAGGTAATTAATTAATCTGATTTAGGGCTAGCAAATTAGTTGCAGTTATTTGTTTCAATGTTTTGAATGTTCGGTACACGTAAAGTTTTTTTATTATTATTAGTAGATACCAGATAGGGACTTTAATCTTTGCTATCTAGACCAGACGAGTTGCTAAATCTGAGATGATGACACACAGAAAAAGATATTTTTTGCTAAGAACAGGTAAGTTGTATGTAAGTACATTATATGAGGTCAAATATGTAATAGTATTTAAAATACTCTATGACTCTACACTTAGAGCAGGAAAGGAATGGAGATGTTAACGCGCGATTTCCCCTCTGCCAAATCTCTAACATTAAGTCTGACCAAAATTATCAGGGTCCTGTTGATTGTGTGCGTGTTTTTGGCATTTGTGTGACAGTTTTGTTTTAGTGTGAGTTTGTAGAAACGTAACAAAGTTTGACAGCAGCGTAGACGTGTTCTGTACGTGTGTGTTCCTCGTCCGCCTCAAAAAGTGGCAGAAAAATTATAGTGCATAGATAAAGCCAAAGGCGCCTCCCGTCTGTCTGCTTTGTGGCTCTAAATAATTAAAACAACCAAAATATTATTGTTTTTATGTTTAATAAAAACAACGACAGGGTGACTGGCAGATACACCATTTGTCCTTTGCAATTGCAGTTTTGATTTGTCAAAAAAAAGTAAACCTTACCTTCAACAGGAAATATAATCTTCTGCTCTGTCCGCCCATAGTAATCATCGAACTCGGGCGGCTTATCCGTCCCCTGGCTCAGGGTCTGCCCCTGCGCCACCGGCATCGGCAGGCTGTTCACCGGCACGGCCACAGCAGGCTTCTTGCTCAGCCTCAATTTCTTCAGGATCTGACGCTTCACAAACTCCAGCCGGACGTCGGTGAGCCCGGAGACGTCACTAGCGCAGTTCGCGCAGAAACCTAACACCTCCAAGTTCATTGCACTGACTAGAATAACGAACACAAGCACACGCGGATACATTTTGGTTAAACACCTTACTATCTTGTATGTTATATAATTATATTAGCCGCATGGGAGACGCGAGCGGCGCGGCGGGAAGCGCGCGAGTGCGCGCCGAAGCTGCGTGCGCGCATATATAGGGTGCGCAAGGGTTCAAGGCGAGGGTAGAGGATCCGCGAGATGGTCCCCAGTTGTATACTTTGTTCCCAGTGGGGTTTAAAAGATATTTTGGGGGGGGTCAATGGGGAATATGGCTTATATTATGGTAGTAATAAACGGGATGAGGACAACAATTAGACGTCACTAAAAAATCATGTACTTAAAAAGTTTTTTTTTTTTTTCAAATTATGTTTGCCCTTCATCAATTTAATATACCTAATAATAAAGAAACTTCTGAAACCTGAATATTGAGTTAAATTTAACAAAAAGAGCCGTGATAGCGTAGTGGTTGACCTATGGTCTCTCAAGCTGAGGGTCGTGGGTTCGAGCCCCAAAAATTTTCGGAATTTGTACGCGAAATTACGCTTGTAATTTATCACTAGCTTTTCGGTGAAGGAAAACTTCGTGTGGATTTTATTATGTGTAAAAAGTGTTGTAATCGAAAGATCAGGGCATTGGCATTATGTCAATTCCCGAAAAGTTACATCATATTTACAATACGATCGAAAACTTACTATAACTTATAAGACAAAGTTTATAGAAGTTGTCTATTATAAAGAGCACCGGCCGGAAAACGCGCGGTCTATGTGACCTCTTTCATACTATGAAGTCGGTTACATACAAATGGTATTCTAGGTATTACAACCGATACCGCCTCCGCCTCCGCGCCGCCCCACCCCGCTACGCTGTCTGTGCGTTTGAAGCTTAATTATTCATCATCATCATCTCCAGCCTTTTTCACCGACTTCAAAAAAAGGAGGAGGTTCTTAATTCGTCGGAATACAGATATGTTTTTTATGTATGTTCCCCGATTACTCGGGAGACGGCAGGACCGATTTCAAAAAATCTTTTTTGTTTGAAATGGTATACTTTCTAGTTGGTCCCATTGTCACCAAGTCAGGATCTGATAATGGGATCCCAGGGAAATCGAGGGCAACCCTCAAATTTTATAGGCACGTATTACGTGTTTCATGTATTTTCTAAGGCTATTCAAGTAGGTATTTGCGTCTGGTAGCCATCATCTTAATGTTGGACTGGTGATGGAAGGTACCACTCCCTAACTGTCAGGAGTTGGAGGGTAATTCTTTGAATAGTAAATAAGCTTCAAATTGTGAAGTAATATACCCCGATTACCCGCTCTGGGTCGTGGCTGGTTCAACAGGTTTCCATTGCAGTCCAGCGAGGCAATGCAGCCAGTATAATGGGGACCTTTGAGCCGGGCACGATACAGGGAGGGGATTTATAGTTAGTATTAATTATTGACGTACCATGTTGCGGATACCACTTTTTATGTTAATTCTATTACTCAAGTAATAAAAACTTTAACAACTTTCGATTTTCTATAAAAAAGCTCATCCCATTGCACCATGGCGTGTCTTATATTTGTGTACAAAGTCCATGTTGATCCCCTTGGCTAGCAACATAGTGTATGGTATCATAGCTCCGCCGTTATCACGCCAGACAATGGGTGATAGGACAGGGGATCCGGGGCCGAAGTCTGTCGTGTATCGCATAGTATCTATGGCACCCATACAGGGCTGTTAGATTGTATAATTGGATACAAAAACTGTATAAATTGGTGACTGATTGTATCCTCTTTGTATCCTGGGCCCTCATGTATTTTAAAATTGGATACGGAAATTTTTGATCTATTTTCGGATGATTTAGTGTGTAAATTTATAAATATTTTTTTATGTTTAGAATTTTTTTAACACTATTTAGTATCCTGACATCCAATTTTGTATAATTTCTGGAGCACAGTCGAATAATTAAAAAATAGCTACTGGCAGCCCCCCGTAGCTAGGGCTGTCTGGGGATCGATTTTTGAATCTCACCCGGTGACTAAATTCACTGATTTCTAAAAAGTTCGTATTTTTTAAACTGCCCGGTAACTAAATTCTCATGCCTATAATATATGATATCAAATACGAAAGGCCCACCCACTCGTAAACAATATCACTGAGTGACTTCTTGACCACTGGCAGTGACAGCTAACCTCAACCATGTCGACATGCTTGTGTATGACAGAAACGCAAATTAGCTGCATGTTATTAGATGGGTATGACATAAAAAAAAAACGTAAAATAATCCTCTAAAATAATAATAAATAAAATAAAATAAAATGCATTTATTTCGGACAACAGAAACTAAAGCCTAAAGTTTTATGGCCCAGCACTAACTAGCAGAAATATGAAGTCGGTGCTTCATTTAAAGAATATTCCGCTCGCACCGCACCGATTTCATATTTCTGCTAGTTAGTGCTGGGCCATAAAACTTTAGGCTTTAGTTTCTGTTGTCCGAAATAAATGCATTTTATTTTATTTTATTTATTATTATTTTAGAGGATTATTTTACGTTTTTTTTCTAAGGTTTTTTTTTTCTGAAGGCGGTTTTACTTTTTTGTTAAAAGGTTTTTATTTCACAATTTTACGTTGATTTAACATTTTCAGAGTTATCCTCCAACTCCTAACCGTTAAGGAGTTGTACCTTCCATCATCAGCTCATCAACATGAGATGATGACTATCAGACGCAAATACTTGAATAGCTTTAGAAAATATATGAAACACATAATACGTGCCCATAAAATTTGAGGGTTGCCCTCGATTTCCCTGGGATTCCATCATCAGGTCATGACTTGGTGACAATGGAACCATCTCAGAAGTATACCCTTTCGAATAATGATTTAACATTTTCAGAATTATCCTCCAACTCCTAACCGTTAAGGAGTTGTACCTTCCATCATCAGCTCATCAACATGAGATGATGACTACCAGACGCAAATACTTGAATAGCTGTAGAAAATATATGAAACACATAATACGTGCCTATAAAATTTGAGGGTTGCCCTCGATTTCCCTTGGATCTTATCATCAGATCATGACTTGGTGACAATGGGACCATCTTAGGAGTATAACCTTTCAAATAAAAAAAGAATTTTGAAAATCGGGCCACAATTGACGGAGTAATAGATGTACATACAAAAAAAAACAATGGAACGTAGAACCACCTCCTTTTTTGAAGTCGGTTAAAAATACGGCTTGGGTGGGTGGAAGAGATGCTATGTAATTTCCGAATTTTAAAACAAGAACTTATCCAGACAGTCAACTTTTACCGTCTTCTACTGTATTTTTTTGCAATTGCATTAATGACTTATATCATTTTACACTACTAGTTAATGAATCTTTTGAACATACGTACTCGTAAAAACCGAGGCCTCACATAGGTATTACTGCATATTAAATGATTTTAAGTAAACAAAAACTAATTAAAGGACACATCACATAACTAATATTTTACGAATGATGAGACAAAAAAAAGGTGTCATCCCTAACGCAGGCGTCTGTCGTAAAATTATCTGCGGCCCGCCATTCACGAGCGAATTATCAAGGGCTTCGACGAAACAGTGAATGGCTGACAGCGGTTTCCTTCCTGATTAGGATTTCAACGGTTTTTCTCGGTATCCTTACAAACTGTGGTTAGGTATTAAAAAAAAACTGTTTTCATTGCAAAACCGGTACCAATAGGATTCAACGGATTCAGATAACTTACACTAAATAGTTTGCCCCTCTTATTTATATTATTAAAAAAAACCGGCCAAGTGCACGTCGGACTCGCGCACCGAGGGTTCCCTACTACAGGGTTGTAGACATGTAAATAGTTCTTCTTCTTCCATCACGGGAATCGAGTCTCGAAGATGTTTAAGTATTTTCCCGTGTTTTAAGTTGTCCAGTCTTAGCAGAGCCCTGTTTTCAAGCAAAATGTACGCAGTGTGGGATCATTTTATATTGAGAGAGAGAGAGAGAGAGAGAGAGAGAGACAGAGATACATTTATTACTTTTTTTTTTATTGGTCACTGAAATGTACAGACAAGCATACCTAGTGGCTCTGTGAGTTGTAGACCTCGCGAGTTAATTCTTGGATATTTTTGTTTTTTTTTTATATCCAAAAAAAATCCATAGAACAAACCTGCTCACAAAATTTTACAAGAATTGGTTTGCAAATAAATGGAACCTGTAGAGGAGAATAGCCAGACGGACAGACGTACAGCCGGACAGCTGGACATACGAAAGCATTTTTGCCCAAGCTGAAGTGGAGACTCTTCGGCAGCAAACTATTTTCATAGGTCAATATGCAATATGAGAACAGTTTGTTGTCGATACGTGCCACTAGTGGCGCTGCTATTTTGCCCATAGTAATTCAGACGTAAACGCGGACGTGATCGAGACGTTTGCTTGTTTCAAAAATTACACGGAAGCTCCGCTTCTTTTTAACCGACTTCAAAAAAGAAGGAGGTTCTCAATTCGTCGAAATGTTTTTACTGCCCACCCTACAATTAAACACTACTTTCATCAATAAACTATACTATCATGAAAACAAAAGATACGTTTTGACAACTGACCCAAATAGTGGCTGTTGCCTCTGGATAGGGGTTCAATAACCCCCGATAATTTTTAATGTGCAAAACAACCTGCACTGCGATACACATACTCATAAAACACTTTTTTATGTAATCTTGTGACGATAGCAACGTAGGCCGGGCGTAGGTTTTCGGTGGAGTTTGAAATGTCTAAGCTGCACAAATTCAGTAAAGGCGAGTTAATTTTAACGACGACTTATCATTATCAAAATAAGATTTTTTCTGAATAGTTACTGGGGGTAAGTAACACGCATCCATGAAACTCAATTTACGTGGCCAGGGACTTTTATTTTAAAAGGAAAATTGTATAAACATAAACACACATTGTCCAGTCACTTCAAAAAAATAATAAATGTCATTATTCACATACCTATCATCATCATCAGCCTTTTTACGTCCCACTGCTCGGCACAGGCCTCCTCTTAGAATGAGAGGGCTTGGGCTATAGCTCCCTCGCGGGCCCAGTGCGGATTGGGAACTTCACACACATCATTGAATTTCTTCGCAGGGGTGTGCAGGTTTCCTCACGATGTTTTCCTTCACCGAAAAGCTTACATTACAAGCTTAAATTACAAATGTAATTCCGCACATACCTATGACGACGCTGTCAAATATCTAATTATACTTAATGTTGTCGTAGGTAAGTACAATGTATGTGTAAAGTTTTTAATTATTATCATAATAACACTACGGTTTGTGAGTATTTAGAATTTCAGCACGACAAAAGGTTGGGAAAGGCTTTTCTAGAAAAAAACCTTTTTCAAGTCTAACGCACCATCTGCTCGTAATCGCGTCGCGCGGGTGGCGCCTCGCAAAACGTTTCAAATCTCTTATCACTGAGGTCAGCATTTACGGGTTCACCGATAATACCTAGCCATATATTTTGCTGCTCACGCGAACACGCCATGGGTCCTGACAATGGGTGTGCCAAGATAAGTGGGTCAAGGGTCTGAGGCCAGTTTTAAGCGACCCTAGCTAAATTTGTCGGTGACGCGTGGCACCCCCCTGCTGGGGCGGAGAGGCCATGACCAAATATTACCGGATCTCTTTAAAAGGAGATCTTAACGGAAAAGTGGCGATAATGTCTATATGACATTCTTTAGGTTAGGGCAAGGACATGGGTTTTTCTAATACTTATTGGGACTAAGCCCAGGGCCCTATTTCATATAACTTACAATTGTCAGCGACAGGTGACAAGTGACAAGTCGACAAGTTGTCAGTTCAACGTTTCATAAAACTTTTGTCCAGAAATAATTGTAATCGGAAAAACCGACAAGTTTGTCAAATTGTCACGACAATTCGACAATTTTGTATATCACAAAAATAAATTCGACAAATTGTCGTAGGTTTTCCGACAGTTGTCGTTTATGAAACACAAAATCACGGGCAAATAGAAAAAAATAACCTCTAAAGCCATGAGCAATGAGTTTAATGGCCTAGCACTAGCAGAAATATGAAGTCGGTGCGGTGCGAGCGGAACATTCGTTGAATGAAATATGAAGTCGGTGCGGTGCGAGCGGAACATTCGTTGAATGAAATATGAAGTCGGTGCGGTGCGAGCGGAACATTCGTTGAATGAAATATGAAGTCGGTGCGGTGCGAGCGGAACATTCGTTGAATGAAATATGAAGTCGGTGCGGTGCGAGCGGAACATTCGTTGAATGAAATATGAAGTCGGTGCGGTGCGAGCGGAACATTCGTTGAATGAAATATGAAGTCGGTGCGGTGCGAGCGGAACATTCGTTGAATGAAATATGAAGTCGGTGCGGTGCGAGCGGAACATTCGTTGAATGAAATATGAAGTCGGTGCGGTGCGAGCGGAACATTCGTTGAATGAAATATGAAGTCGGTGCGGTGCGAGCGGAACATTCGTTGAATGAAATATGAAGTCGGTGCGGTGCGAGCGGAACATTCGTTGAATGAAATATGAAGTCGGTGCGGTGCGAGCGGAACATTCGTTGAATGAAATATGAAGTCGGTGCGGTGCGAGCGGAACATTCGTTGAATGAAATATGAAGTCGGTGCGGTGCGAGCGGAACATTCGTTGAATGAAGCCTGCTAGTGCTAGGCCGTAAAACTCATTCCTTAGTAGGTACTGACATCCCCTTAGCCCCAGCATGCCAGATAATAATGAGCCCTCGATTATTCCGGCTATTCTTGGAATATTGGCCATTCTTTGGAAGAGTAGTGGCACAGCAGTGATATTTTTTCTGGGCCAATTAATTTCATCACCAAACGCTTTTAATGCATCGATGAATGTTAGTCTTGGATAATCCATGTCCATCAGCACGTACGTGATATTGAGAGCCCGCACCCATCCAATGCAACGCGCCTAACAGCTGTTGCACAATTTCAAGAGCTGGGTTTCTTTTAGTTGCGTGTTTCAGTTGTCCTCCAATTTTAGTTAAAATATGTTCTACCGCCACTTTACTAATCCGGATTTTTTTATTGAAAGTAAAGTCAGTGACTTCCACAGAAAAATTTTATCGTTCGCTAAATACTCTTATTTGCCTATTTTCAACTAAGTAAATAAAAATCACCACTTTCATTACTGGTATCACTGCTGGAACTTAACATTTTCGTTAGTGATTTACGTACAATCGCGGCTCTCCGTTATTCGACATTTAATATTTAACCCTGACATAGGTTAAGACTCTTTGTCAATAATTTGTGACAATTCGACAAATTGTCAAGTGAGTATTGACAACTTTGTGTTTCATAAACGACAACTGTCGGAAAATCTCGACATTTTTGCGTACCATAAAAATTTACAAGTGACAACGAAAATTCGACAAATTGTCGTAGACTTGTCAAGTTATATTAAATAGGGCCCTGGCCTTTATCGTACCAACTTTACAATTGTCAGTTTATAATGACAATTCGATCTACATTTCTTTTTCAAAATGAAGCGCGCTAAAACAAAAGCTCTTCAAGTCAGCAGTTGACATCGAATTGTCATTGAAAACTGACATTTGTAAAGTTGGTGAAATAGGGCCGTAGAGTGTTACCGTAGTGTCACTTTAACCCTTATTTGGCTATGTACACCACGATGGACATAGACAGTACATAGCACAAACGTCATAAATGTTTTTTTCTGCTGTTCAAAATTATGTTATAGATTAAGTATTATATTATAGTATTAATTCTGGGACCATACACCCCTTTGTAATTTAAATTTTCACAGATATTTGACCTGGAGACCCTATACATCTCCTGCTCAATTAAAACGTGCCAGTAAAGTAAAGTGTTCTGGTTTTGCTGTTCTAATAATTACTTTTTACACTTGTTTCTAAAATGCGGTAATTTTTTTTTTTCTCTCTTAATCTTTTAATGACAGAGTGAGGTTTCTTTGTGTAGTTTGTCTATGGTTGCGTATTGTAAGAGCTAATGTAACTTGTTTTTAGAAAAAATGACTTTGTGCCAAGTTTCTTGCGGCGCATTCTTCTTGGCAATCATGGTCTTTCCGAAAGCGCTGGTAGACTCAAAAAAAATGACGTGTAAAAGAGCATTCAACTGCCTATTTGCTGAATAAAATTTTGAATTTTGAATTTGAATTTCATAATCCAAGGTCACTGAATGTCAAATATCATTAGCAATAGAAGTTTACTTAAAACATTTTTCTTTTGAACCGTCATCAGTATCTATAGCAGTATTTTTGTATTTTTATTTTACTACACATTTTCAGTAGGTATAAAATCAGAAGAGACTAGAATTCAGATTTTCACTTTTCAGTTCTGCCAAATTAAGGGTCAGGTACTCAAAAGAATATGGAGGCCACTACGAATATATTCGTACGTGAAAATTACATTAAACGTAATATCTGTTTTTAAATAAAAGTTATGCGGGTGGTAGGACCTTGTGCAAGGTCCGTCCGGATCGCTACCACCATCTTACTCGCTATAATCCTGCCGCTAAGCAGCAGTGTTTGCACAGTTGTGTTCCGGTGTGGAGAGTAAGACAGCCGGTGTAATTACGAGCACAAGAGGCACTTCATCTTAGCTCTCTACGTTGGCAACGCATCTGCTAGCCCTCCGGGGTTGCGGGTGTCTATGGGCAGTGGTGATCACTTACCATCAGGTGACCCACTCGCTCGTTTGCCTTCTTCGTGGTATAAATTTATTTACAATAAATAAATAAATAAAAAATAAATAAATTTGGTTTTTAGTTAGGCTAATAATCATTTAATTAAGTAGGTAGTCAGTTATTTCTCAATAATTACCTATATTGTTCAATAATAATTTACACGTAATGATCAAAATACTTACTTAGTGGCTCCTATTTACTTTTGATTAATATAGATACTAAATGACATGAAACAACCATGATTAATAAATAGCTATACTTATGCCCTTATTCATAAACGTCACTCAAGCCTCTATTAGCTAAAATAGGTTTTGTCTTATTCTTACTAACGGAAATGTCAATGTGACAAAAAAAGGACAAACAAACTTTAACGGCATTTTAGTTAATATAGGTTTATGAATAACAGGGTTTGTAAATAGAATAGTACCTACCCTAGAAAAAAAAAGTATGGCTCTTCTCATTTATCCTTCATTCATTTGAATAACCGTAAACATACTTAGGTATAAGTGATGTTAAAACATAGGTACATGCGATCTCTTCATGCCATATCATATATCATGTACATGACTCATTTAATTGAAGCTATGAAAAACCTCAGGTTAAAAGATCATATTTATCAAATTAAAATTAAATGCATATAATTGGCTCTTGTTACATGAAAAACTTATTTTCTGCTACAATAAAAACAGCGGTTAATTTGAAGTAAGTAAATACTTAATTAATTTTCAGAATCCGGATGACCTGTACTCTATTGCGTCGAAGTTTATAAAAATGTTCTGAATTGAGTGACGAATTTAAACAATAATCCTGTTCGGCCCAATACGTTCGCGAAGCATTTCAACTTCAAGTTTAATTCCACAATGAAATGATTCTGATTAGACGTGCTGGGATGTAATTCTATAAGGTGACAGCGTTGCTTTCACGGCTGTTCAGCGGAGAAGTGTCAAAAATTTCGATGCTATTTGACACTTCGACGTTGAAACTTGTTTTAGAGAATAACACCCCAGAACACACCTGGAATTTTTAACCGACTTCAAAAAAAGGAGGACGTTCTCAATTCGTCGGAATATTTTTTTTATGTATGTTCCCCGATTACTCGAAGACGGCTTTACCGATTTCAAAAATTATTTTTTTATTTGAAAGGGTATACTTTCTAGTTGGTCCCATTGTCACCAAGTCAGGATCTGATGATGGGATCCCAGGGAAATCGAGGGCAATCCTCAAATCTTACAGGCACGTATCATGTTTCATATATTTTCGAAAGCTAATTAAGTACTTGCGTCTGGTAGTCATCAACTCGTGTTGATGAGATGATGACAGAAGGTACAACTAACGGTTAGGAGTTGGGGGATAATATTTTAAATATTAACGTAACTTAAGATTGTGAAATAAAACATCTTTTAACAAAAAGTAAAACCACCTTCTAAAAAAACCTCGGAAAAAATACGTAAAATAATCCTTTAAAGCCTTGTTTTATGCAAATAAAGATTTCTGATTTCCATGACTTTTATGGCCTAGCAGAGATAATATATGAAGTCGGTGCTTCATTCAATAGTACATTGTGCATGAAGGGCGGTAAGAAGGGTATTACTAACGAAAGTCTATTAGAAGGCCGACGCCGAAGGCGGAAGGCTTTTAATGATTTCAGTTTGTAATACCCTTACTGCCCGTGATACACACAATGTTTTTCATCACATTTGCGAGGAAATAAATACATACAACAAAAGGCAAAAAATCTATTTATTAAAAGTTTGGTCTTCACATACAGAAGACATATTTTACTAAGTACAGGCAGTACCTCCGTAAACATTAGATTAAGTATATACGATTATAAATATAAACTCAGCAGTCGGAAACAAATAATAGTTTTGAGATTGTCAACTTTTTTCAATGGAGGCTTCAGACTTCCAGTACTTCCACAGATAATGATAAAAAACGCGTTTAGAAACTGGAAAGACGAAAGCCCATCCATACAGCCAGTTTTTTTCGTTTTCAAAATAAAATTCACTAAAATAATTGCAAAGTAAACTCAAATAGTTTTAAAACACAATAATAACGTTTAAATTAAGTAATACTTATTTGTAGAAACCGTAAAAAACCATTTTTGATTTAAAACCTCCTTAGTGTGGAATAACATATTATACCTACTTACCTACGAGTGAACGCCATATTTTTTAAAACTAAACTCATTACTCCCTTGGAAAAATTACAAATTACCTATTACTCCCGTAGGAATAATTTAGGCCGTTGTCCTTCAGTATGCCTGCGTACAATACGACGCTTTACGAGCAAGTGTGATGAAAAGAATATTCCGCTCGCACCGCACCGACTTCATATTTGTGCTAGGCCATAAAACAGACTTTAGAGGATTATTTTATGGTTTTTTTTTCTGAGGTTTTTTTTTGAAGGCGGTTTTACTTTTTGTTAAAAGATTTTTTGCTAAGCTATAAACTGCTATTCATATACTACCTTCCACCGACCAACCCCTTCAAACTTCTGCTTCTAAAAACATAAAATGTACCTGCCGATTTACAATGTTTAACACTCAGCATCCTTAGCTCACGCGACTTCAAACGCGTGACAGACTCATTGGCTTGCACAAGGCCTTGCGAGATGATTGTCATAATGATCACAGAGTTATCTCCGTTATCAAATAATTATTAATTATATAAATTAACTAAACTAACGCGTGCCGGCCACGTGCTCTCTGATGAAACTGAGAGGTACGTTGGGCGGCTTTTGAATTTTGTTCTGTTGTTAAGATTACGTTTTTTCCTAAATTGTTGCATCACTATGTGGAAGCGTTTCGCTTTCGCATGAGTGTTTTAGAAATGTGTGTGTAAGTATTATCTCTTTGTTGTACACAAAACATAGAAGTAGTTTAGTTTAATCTCAAAAAACAAATAGAACATAATATTTTTAACATTTGGTACACATCAATTTCATCTCAAAAACAATTAATTTATGTCAAGTTTCTATCATTAAATAATTCGTCTATAGTATAAGTAATATGCTTTTTTGATAAGTAGGTTTTTTAATTTAACTTTGAATAAAATGTAAGCAAAGGTAAATTTGAAAAAAAAATGAGCACTTTTTAAAATACTTAGTTTAAAGCCTAAAACATACAGATAATTTTATTATAATTATATCTTGTTGGAAAGCATAGAGTTGCATTTTCAGGTAATTTTAATTTGTGAATTGTTTGAGGAAACAAACCGGAAAAAATCGAATACGCCTAGTTAACAATTTTTATTTACTTTAAAACGATAATACTTGATAAGACTAATTTGGGTTTATCTTGTTCGTGTGTCGAAAGGGTTTTGTTTTGCCATAGTAATATAAACAAGGAAAACATGTTTATTTTTAACTAAGTATCAGTCTGAAGCCGTGATAGCCTAGTGGTTTGACCTATGGCCTCTCAAGCAGAGTGTCGTGGGTTCAAACCCCGGCTCGTACCTCTGAGTTTTTCGGAATTTATGTGCGAAATTACATTTGTAATTTATCATGAGCATTTCGGTGAAGGAAAACATCGTGAGGAAACCTGCACACTCCTGCGAAGCAATTCAATGGTGTGTGTGAAGTTCCCAATCCGCACTGGGCCCGCGTGGGAACTTTAGCCCAAGCCCTCTCATTCTGAGAGGAGGCCTGTGCCCAGCAGTGGGACGTAAATAGGCTGATGATGATGATCAGTCTGAATAAAAATAGATATACCTAATAAGTATATTATAATCTCACATCAAGTAAAGTAGGTAAGGTAAGTACCTAAACCCTTCATTGTACAAAAAAAAAAGCAGGATAAAAACACAAGTTACAACAAAGTCGAGTACAAAATCGGACCTATCCCTCTAAGGGATCTCTACCAGCCAACCTTTTCTTTATAGTTTGTAGGTACTTAGCCTTTAAGGTGCCAAAAAACCGCTATATCTTGTGGAGCAAGAACGTACAAAATGTGATGCAATAATTATCGAAAAACTGGATTCTAATTGCGTGAGATAAGTACTTACCTATTTATCGTAACATACAATGACAATGCAAATAAAACCACCAATTAAGCCATACTTAACCGGGTGAACCTAACGAATTTTTCAGTTGTCGGGTTTGCTTATTTCAGAGTTGCAAAAGCGCTTAGTCGATGCAACTTGTGACCGAAGGGCTGGCAGTTTTCTCTCTCAAAGAATCAGCATTGCTATTCAGCGAGGCAACGCTGCCAGCCTTTTGGGCACCATGCCACGGGGGCCTTATTTAGTTTTAAGTTTTAGTTCATTTAGTTTTAGCTCGTAATGTCATTATAAATTGTTTTTATTATGTAAATAAATTATATTCATTTTTCAGTACATGTCATATGTCATATTTTATTTGGAAGACCTCTTCTCAGCGCCATCTATGAGCATCTTAATCAAACGGCTCACCCACTAAGAAACTTTTACAGTTACCTACGTATTAGTGGCAAGAGATGGAGCTATTTTCTGAATCAATGAAAATAATCGAATTGTTGATTATTTTTGTATTTATTTTTATAAAACATTCATAGTATGAAATTCAACATACAATGACAATTAAAGATCATTTGGCGACGAGGAGAGATTGTGCTGCTGACTGTACCATGCTTTTTACCCGACTGCGAAACGCAAAGGAGAGTATTGTGTTTATCAGTCTATGTATGTATTTAAGCGGAATTTATTCCCTCGCACGACGAAGACCTGAATCCAGCTTTCAGCGGCAATATTCTAAGAGTTGTATACCGTAGAGATCGTAAACGAGTGTCTACATTCCTGAAAGGATCGGCGGTACTTCCTTTCGTGTTGCGGGTGCGCCTACATGGCAACTATGATCGCTTTCCATCACTGACCCATCTGCTCGTTTGCCCCCTCTTAAAATAAATATAAAAAAACTAAGTTCATCGACCTTTTTATCTCATTTTCTGTCTTACCTAATTCTCCAAATAATTATTAGTGAGTGTCCGCGGAGTGTTAATAAGTTTAATCAAATTAACGAGTTATTTCTCTCTGACCTTTGACTGTTCAGACCCAGTTGTAGGTAAAGGTTTTTATCTACACACATAATAGTACCTAAGTCCTTGTTAACGCCTTACATGTGTGTACAAACACACACACGCATACGTCGTATCAAATCCCTGCTCTCGCCGCAGCCCGGCGACACGGCAACTACCCTTCACTCTTAACATAAGCTCGACCGACGCGTACACGCACCTCTGTAATTTTATTTAATTAAATACGTGTACAGTTTGAACTTGCGTTATCCTTTTTCAAAAAATCAACCATCGTCCGTCTGCACTAAAGACGCACCTGTTCTTCAGTCCTCTATTAAGCGTTCAGAAACCTTGGGTAATAAGCATCATACGACAATCAATTATCGTCTTCAAAAACCAATACAATTTAGCTAATAATAGGCCTCGGACTGTGCACGAGGGTCCCGGACAAAGGTTTTAACGCTTTTCCCCAGTGTTTTAAGTTGTCCAGTGTTAGCAGAGCCCTGCTCCTAAGCAAAATGTGCGCAGTGTGGGGTCATCTTATATTGGTCTGTGAAATCTACAGATAGACATAAAAAATTAAGATTTTGAGAATTTTTTGAGTGGTTATGCTACAAAAGCTACCTTCACACCAAATTTCAAGTTTCTAGGTAAACTGGAAGTACCCTTTAGGTTTTCAGGGTAAGTACGGCAATTTGTATGGAAACGACATTTTCAATGACTGTATCTTTTGATTGCGTAGACTTAGAATGATTTTTTCACAGCTTCAAGGGGCTGCAGGTTTGAGTATTTGATATGAATTTCAGCATGCTACCTCCACGCGTTCCAGAGAATAAGGGTCTTGACAGACAGACAGACAGCGTTAAAATCTTTGTACGGAACACTCGTGCGCTAGTCCGACTCGCACTTGTCCGGTTTTTTATACGACAAGGAAGGTAAACGAGCAAGTGGGTCACCTGATGATAAATGATCACCACTGCCCATAGACACCCACAACCCCAAGGGGTTTGCATTTGCGTTGCCAACCTAGAGAACTAAGATCCGGAACGCAACAGTGCAAGCACTGCTGTTAAGCTGCTGGATTAGCGAGTAAGATCGTGGTAGCGATCCGGACGGACTTCGCACAAGGTCCTACCACCCGCATTATCGAAAAGCAAACGCCATTACCACTTTTCTCGATGGCGATACGATAATGTTACTATTCGATTCTAGTAAAAACTCGTCCTCGTTGTACTTAGGTACAATAGTAAAATCTTCATCAAGGAACTTGCGCTTTTTTTCGAGGTACTTATGTCAATAATCAACTAACGCCCTCGCAGTTCGCCATGTTTGACGCTACGCGGGCGTTGATGAGACGTAATGAGACACTGACGTTCGAAAAACGCTAGATTGAGGGGCCCTGACGCTTAAGATTTAATCATCATCATCATCATCATGTCAGCCGAAAGACGTCCACTGCTGGACATAGTCCTCCCCCGCGGCTTTCCACTCAGACCGGTCTTGTGCTTTCCGCATCCACCGCGGTCCCGCAATCGTTCGTCGCTCCATCTTGTTGGATGCCTACCGACAGCTTAAGATCTAATCTAACAGCTAAACTATCATACTTACTTAGGTACACTTTTTTGGGTAAGTAATTAGAAGATAAAAGGAAAAAATAGATGGCGGTAACTTAATAACAAGTTGACCGTCAAATGTCTCATCTTAAAATAAACGGAGTATAGATAGGTAAGAACAGGGGGTCGATTTTAGAATCTCGCCCGGTGACTAAATTCACTGATTTCTTAAAAGTTCCCATTTTAATCTCACCGGTGGCTAAAATTCTGATGCCTATGACATCAAATACGAATGCCCCCACCCTCTCGTAAACGAGATCACTGGGCGACTTCTTGGCCACTGGCAGTGACAGCTAAACTCAATCTACTATGTTGACATGCTCGTCTATGACAGAAACGCTAATTATCCATGTGTTGTTGGAGTGTGTCCGGAATTCAGACTTGAGAAGGAGAGTTCTTGGGGGTTGGGATTCATGCACAATGGCCAGGTTAATTGTTGGCTAGCAGAGCCGTCATCAGACAAGGCAATTAGTATTTACCATTTAATTGATTTGTCCCTTGAGTAGGGAATTGGGTAAGCACCCATGAGGCTGACATGTGCACCCAGGGTGCCCAAAGCCTCAATAAAAAATAATTAAATAATTAGCTTCATGTTAGTAGACGGGTATGACTGATAAGAATTTAGTCACCAAGTGAGATCAAAAATCGACCCCCAGGGTCAGTGCGAAAGTGTACCTGAGTACCTTTGACATTGCTCATTTATCTTCTAGAAATTCTATAATTGTTTCTAGCAGATAAACTTTTCTATTTTAACCGTTAATTTGAAAAACAAAGTTATCGTCAGGTCGGTGCCCGGCTGAGGACGGTGATGAGCCTTGACCTATCATAGCTGTTGTTGTTTGGCCTAGGTCCTTATTGGCTGTCGTGTTGTTTGTCATATTTATGTATTGATTATTTAATAGTCACATCACAAGATGCGACTTACAACCTACAGCAAACAACTGGCAAGGTAGCAAGTGGCGCATGATTGATGTTAGGATCCATGCACAAGTTCTGTGACTTTTTTAAATATAACGATAGATCTTTGTAATCTGTGAAAAGCAAGTTTTAAATGAATTACTTAAGTATGAATTATTTTAACATTTGAAATTCAACGGTCAAATTTGTACACGTGTTTAAATAAAACTACAGATACTTCTATTTAATCTGTGGAACGTCCTACAGACAGCAAACTTTGAATTAATTCAACCTCAATAAATTAAACCATATCATATAGGGTTAAAAATTTCAATATAATTCAGAGACTAATAATATAGTAGTCCCTCGGGCGCCCGAAGGGTTACAACTGTGCTAAACTCTATGAGGTACCTAAACACAGTTTTAGTAAACAAGTATGTTTATTACTTATGTACATGCATTTTTCCCCATTCGTCTTCGAATTGCCGAAAAACTTTTGTGATACAGTGTGCGCGGTGGATGGACACGATGCGCCGGAGACTTTTGTGGCGCGCCATGGAAGAGGCCTATGTCCAGCAGTGGACTGCTGTGGGCTGATGATGATGATGATGAGATAGCTGCAGTTCTGATCTATACTTTATTATTTCAAATTGTTCATTGATGTACGTCACATGCACATAGACAGTAGAAAAACCACCCACGGGCCAGGCAAAAATCAATCTTATGACAATGTCATAAGCATTTCTTACTTTCCTGTACCTAATATGCGTCTTGACGTCCTATACTTGAACAACCAACCACGTAACTTGAACGTAACTCAGAACATAATATATTAACGACTGTGGGAAACTACTCGGCAACAATTTCCTTTTGTCTCTCATCACTCGCTTACCACGTGCACCGTTGGACGGTGGACCGCCGATAGGGCGTTGACGATACAAGGTCGTTACCACTCTAGTAAGGCAATCTCCGCTGCTCAGCGGGAATATCACGGGGAAAAAATAACTATAAATAGATTAAAAACTTTTAGTAGTCATATATTTATGTACCTTAATCGAATTCAACCCGACGTAGGTCTGTACACCTACTTATTATGGTACATCGAACGAACATAAAAATAGTTTTATTTTGTTGATACTTTGTTTGTGCTTTTGTAAAGTATATGAAGATGTAGGTAATCCAATCTTTTCTATAATCAAGGGCACAATTAATTATGAAATTTTACCTATTATTAATTTTCAATTCCAATTTAGGCCTACCGCGGCAATAAGGTTATAATAATAATAATATTTATTTGCTTAAAAACACAAGTACTTATACATTAAAATGAGATGTCTGACTGACCCCAAACTAGGCTGAGCCTGTATCTTGAGGTCCTGGAGTGCATTTGTGAAACTAAACAAAGAAAATATTCAACTAAAACTACTTAAGTGAAAAAACTAACCAAACACTATTACAGAACAGAATAAGCAGAACTGTGTGTATGTTTGTGTTTGCATGTGTGATTACGTAGCTGTCAAGAAGGGCTTCTGTAGCACGATATGATAAGGGCACTAGCCACTTTTTCATCATCGACTTAACTTTCCCTATTGTGTAACGATGAATACCAAGTACTTTGCAAATATTATTATAAATTCGTAGTCTGGTGAACGCTTGGCGAGACGTGATCTGCAACTTGATGTGTACATATTTGTGTCACTTTATGTGAATACATATTTTTGCTCTCGACTGTAGTAACCGAATGCCATGACTTATTGCAAGGCGCTACCTGGGTCGTATTAGATTCTAAATAATCACAGAATGTATATTACTATCGCTAATTCAATAAGGTACAAAAAATATATGAATTAAAAAAATAAAAAACTTGTTAAAATACTTAGCAGTGGCATGGATCGCTTCGTGTGTCCGAATCCCACTTGCCGGTCTTTTCATCCAAGTAACTCGAGGGAAATAAAACAAAAGTTAATTATAAAAACCCCGTTTATTTCTTAATAACATCCCACTTAAGTTACGCTCCTAAGCTAGTTATTTACACTATACAAGTATACACATCTACTGAACATAAATACAACATCCCCATACCGCTAAGTTAGGTCCGAACTTCCGATATGTCACAATCACAAAAACAACCAGAGTATTGAAAACATGTTTCCTTGTACAAAGCGACCTGTTGTCAATGCTTTTGATAGTAAAAAACTCGATACTAAGTAATTTCAAACTTATAGCAATAAAGTGCATTCCACAGCTAAAGTATTTGTTTTACAATAAAAATAATCAATAGTTAAAAAATCTCTCGATAATACCATCTAAGCTAAACTTCGAAAACACCAAAAAATTACAGCCATTATTACGAACAATATAATCTCTTATAAAAATATTTTTTTTTTTTTGGGTGGCAACTTTATAAAAAAAATACACAAATGGCGAGGATATTTTCTTAAAAAACTTGAGCAACACATACACATACAATAAAAAACGTTTTTGTCACCACCCTATCACCCGAAACTTAAAAAATATAAATAACAAGTAATAAAAAAAATTAAATAAAAAATGATGCCAATACAGATTGATAACAGGTTTAAGTTAATCATCTCATCACACACAATCTAAGACTTGCTAGTAAAAAATCTCTATAGTTGTTACATGGAATTGGTTTATCCATCTCTTTGTAATCAATTCAAAATGAAAGAGGTGGCACGTAATGGACCCTGATGTTTGATGTTGGTTTTCGACAATAATCCATGTAAAGATGATTTTATCCTAGTTTAACTCGATAAAATAGACTTCCAATCATTTTTTTTTATTTTGTATTGGACTGATGTCTTTGCTGCCTTGTATTTTCTTAGAGCTTTTTCCTGTTTTGCTTGTTACGTGGCGTTCAATATAATTAATTATTGTATTGTATTTGTACCCATTAATCGACCTTTCGAAAATACTCCTAAAAATCGATGCCTTATTTAATAGCACTTATTACGGCAATTTATATGATTTTTAATTTCACAAAAATATTGTAAAAAAAGGGAGGCTAGTTGATATTGACATCACAGAATTCATACAAATTTCACAGTAAGCGATCGTTTAAATATTTAATAAGAATCATTAGAGCCCACGCATTCGGTCTCTAGAGTGCCACAAAGGAACAAGCATATTATTTATTTATTTACGTATTTAATACATACATAGGCTGATAAGCACATTACCCTCCTTTGCGTTTCGCAGTCGGGTAAAAAATGTTGCCGGTTTGGCTCAAGGTTCAATACCGTATTGGTTAAGATCGCTTTAATACGCAAGGCAGACCAACACTAACGTAGGCTTAACTTAACGGTGTATCGTCTGACGTTTCGTTAACCCCGCGTTAGACCCTAACTCTGTCGGTGCAAGTCGGTCTAAGAGAAATAAGGATAAAATTACTTTACATATATAAACAAGAACAGTAGGGTAATAATAATGAAAATAAATCCACCTCTAGATTTCGATTTTAGCTACCCGAAAAACAAATATTCTTTCGAATTTATACATATTTTCGAAGTCACATAGCCGGTTTAGATTCTTCCAAAAACAGCAAAATTTCTAATAATTTAGTAATTTAATCAATTCGGACTAAAGAAAAGCAAAAAGATTGAATAAATTTTCTAATCCTTCCCAAATACTTTCTGCTAAAATGGCAGATAATTATCTCTCTGCGTATCTCTTTATTTATAATTTCATTTCTATCATCTCATCACTTAACAGTGATAATCAGTATTTACTGACCGTCAGCTAAATGATGAGTGCACCCGTCAGTGATCACTGATCATAAATAAACACTGACAGTCTGTTAAAACCGTTGACAGTGACGGTCAGTCGCCGTCAAAATGTGTCGTCAGGTTCCTAAGAGGAGCGCTGTAAGTATAGCACAAACAACATTATTTTCTAATAATCTCTTTAGCTTTATTTAATAAAAAAATTCATAGAATTTAAAATCAAAATAAACTCTACTCGAGTACCTTTTCAGTTCTGCGATCTGAAGAAGACACTTCTATTTCAGCGATTGTTCAGTAGCTATGCGCGGTATCACTGCTGATCAGTGAGCTATCAACTTTGACGTTTTATTTGGTGATCAGTCAGTCGCCATCAGTGTAATTAGTGAGGACGGGGGCGGGAACGACAGGCGAATGATTAACTGATCACCAGCTGAGCTGAGTGATGAGTTACTACCAGCTCACCCCTATCAATGGTCAGTGACCAGTGACCACCAGTTCTCCCCAATCAATGGTCGGTGATCAGTGACCACAACCTCTCCCCAATCAATAATCAGTGACCACCAGTTCTACCCAATCAATGATCAGTGACCACCACCTCTCCCCAAGCAATGGTCTGTGACCACGAGCTCTCCCCAATCAATGGTCAATGACCTCAGTTGCTGTCACTGTCGGTAGGGAGGGCGGGCGCGGGCGCGGCGGGCAGCGCGGGCAGCGGGGCGGCGGGGGCGGGGGGGGTGATGGCCGGCGCGTCCTTCTCCAGGGGGCGGTATGACCAGTTACCGGCTCCGTCGAATTCTAGGACGAACGAGTGGTATTTCCTGTGAAGTAATGAATCGGTCAGTGTTTAAAGGTTTTGAGAGACTCGGTATAAGGCAAGAAGAGTTTTTAAATAATTTATTAAATCAGACGTTACTTTGCGGAGGTCCATATTTATGAACTAAAAACAATTACTTCGCTCACCCGCGACCACACAAGTCTAAAATAGTTATATCTGTGCGACAAATGTATGTTTCCAACACGAATCAACACAGGCCACACAAACCCAACTATCACCACCACCACTAAACTAAGCAGCAGCAGCATCAGTGGAGGCGGAGGTGTTGCATGAAAATTGGAAACGCACATTTGCCGCACAGATATAACTATTTTACACTTATTGTCGCGGGTGAGCAAAGTAATTGTTTTTTAGTTCATAAGAATAGTTTCTGTACTGGAATCTGATATCAGCACTTCTTTTTCTTACATATTATATTCGCAAAGTGGTCAGTAATAGGCGATTTAACCTACATCAGCTTTATTTTACCGCCCTAGGGATATAATCAACTTACCACACGCTAGGCCGGTGGGTAATGGACAGAAGCGTGATGCCCTCCTTTACAGCCTCCTCGTACATGACCACCTCGGTCTCCATGGAAACGGCGCTTGTGCACTCGTCTAACAAGGCGTATACCGGCCTGAAAGAGAAAGAACATTTAGTTAGAAAGAAACATAATAAGTTAGAAAGATACTCGAAGTATCAGAACAAGAAGGGCTTTGTTGACGGCCGCATTACATTGCAGGCTCGATTACCTGCCCTGAAATCGGATTGCTGGACTGTTTTTCATTTTTTTTTCGATTGATTCATGTGGCTTAGACACTACCGACATCTATCCGCTGTTTCTCTGAACTGTATGCATTTACAACAGCGCCATCTAGTTACCTGTGGTAAAACATTCTCGCCACAGCCATGCGTTGCTTCTTCCATCCACTCAGCGACACCACTTTGAGGCGTGTGGCGTAGACACTAGCGACATCTATCCCCTGTTTTCCTGAACTATATGCATTTACAACAGCGCCATCTAGTTACCTGTGGTAGAACATACTCGCTATGGCCATGAGTTGCCTCTTTCATCCAGTCAGCGGCAATTAGACACCACTTTTTATCATGTGGCGTATACACTAGCGACATCTGTCCGCTGTTTTCCTGAACTACATGCACAGATTAACAACAGCGCCATCTAGTCACCTGTGGTAGAACATCCTCACCATAACCATGCGTTGCTTCTTTCGTCCACTCAGCGGCAATAAGACGCCACTTTGATTCGTGTGACGTAGACACTAGCGACATCTGTGGGATGTTTTCATGAACTATGCGCATTGAAAACAGCGCCATCTAGTTACCTGTGGTAGAACATCCTCGCCATGGCCATGCGCTGCTTCTCCCCGCCGCTGAGCGTGGCGCGCCAGTCCCGCACGGCCCGCAGCCCGCCGTGGCGCGCCGCGCATGCGTCGAGCCGCACCACTTTCAGTATGCGCGTGGCGCGGTCAAACGCCTCTTGGTCGTCGGGGGACACCCGCGAGGGGTACGTCACCTGGTCGATAAGAGATCCCATCGACATGTATGGCCTGTGGAGGAACAAGTACTACGTTGATTAAGTTGCTCATAGATGGCGCTGAGGAGAAGAAGACTTCCTAATAACATATAACACGATACATTCAATCAGTTAAGTGTTTTTCTATCCAATCATTTTCACCATGATTATAATCACAATTAACGTCATCGTCATCATCATTGACGTCATCAAGTGTTCTATTTGTCTTTCGTCATTATCATCATCAATACAAGCATAATAAAAATCATCATCATCACCAATACCATCATCAAATTCATCACAAACATCAACAGCATCATTAACATCATCATCATCACTAACATCATCATCATCAACAACAACACCATAATTATCATCATCAACATCATCATTATCATCTTCAACATAATCACCGGCGGCACTCACCGCTGCGGGATGTAGAACATGATGGGTCGCGAGGAGCAGCGCGCGGGCGGCGCGCGGTCGTCGGCGCAGGCGGCGCACGCGCACGGCCGCGGCACCGCCAGCGCGCCGCCGTGCACCGGCCACAGCCCCGACACGATGCGGAACAGGCTGCCGCAGACAGACAAAAACAATTCAAACCGGCCAAGTGCGACTCGGACTCCAGGGTTCCGTACCATCTATTTTATACCTATAAAACAGTACCATGACTGACTGACTGACAGACAACGCACAGCCTAAACCATTGGACCTAATATAGAGTATCCTAGAGGTGCACTAAACGATTTTTCGAAATTCCCACGGGATAGGGAACTAGCTCATTTTGAAATATTTCACGGGGGCAAAGCCGCGGGGCATAAAGCTAGTTATCTATAAAAACAAAGTAAAGTGATTGACAGCGCCATCTAGTGGCGAGTAGCGGTGGTACTTTAGCTCAATTACACCACTCGTCCACAGATGTCACTGTCTAAAAATACACGTCTTGTATGGGAGCCCCACTTAAATATTTATTTTATTCTGTTTTTAGTATTTGTTGTTACAGCGGCAACAGAAATACATCATCTGTGAAAATTTCAACTAACTATCACGGTTCATGAGACACAGTCTGGTAACAGACGGACGGACAGATAGACAGACAGACGGACGGACGGGCAGGGGAGTCTTAGTAATAGGGGACCCTTTGGGTACGGAACCCTAAAAAGGGGGTTCTCACCTGGACTTGCCACAGCCATTGGGGCCGACGATAAGGAGATGTGTCCCGGGCGAGATGTCCAGGGTCACGCCGTTGGCCACCACGTCGCAAGCCGGCGTCACGATCGGAACGTTGCGCAGGTGGATGGACAGGTCGTTCGTGTAGGTTATCTTGCCTGGAACAAAATAATATTATAAATATCATGGGACAATTGACACCAATGAAATATTGACCCACCAAACCCTACTTAGCCCACCAAACCCCACTTGACCCACTAAACCCAATTTGATCCACCAATGCCCACTTGACCCACCAAGCCCCACTTGACCCACCAAATCCCACTTGACCTACTAAACCCCACTGGATCCACCAAATCCAATTTGACCCAAAAAACCCCACTTGACCCACCAATTCCAATTTGACCCACCAATCTCCACTTGACCCACCAAAGCCCATTTAACGTACTAAACCCCACTTGACCCACCAAACCCAACTTGACCCACCAAACCCAACTAGACCCACAAAACCCAATTAACCTACCAAACTCCGCTTGCCCTACCAAACCCCACTTGACCCACCAAGCCCCCTCGAGCCCACTCACCCTGCGGCACGGGGCGGTTGTCCCGGAAGGTGACCTGGAACGCGTTGGGGCTGTCCCGGGCGGCGCTGACGTGCACGGCGCGCACGCACTCGCCGCGCGCCACCTCGCCGAACACCCGCAGCATGTCCGACACGCGCTCCGCGTAGCCGGCCAGCGTCACCACCTCCTGGTGATCACGAGGATGGCCAGTTAGTCAGATCACTAACTTTTTTTGAATGGGGTTGTTGACTGATGTCAAAATAAAATCATTTTACATTTTCACCTATCAAAGTCTAGCAAATACTCCTTAGAAACCGAGGCCTCACTTGTTATTGCAATTAAAACAATTTTTAATTTAACATAAACTAATAGAAGGAGGCAGTTTGATCACTGAAAATGACGACGTCACAGTTCTGTAATTCAATACAACTTCATACTAACGGATCCGATCAAATCGTTTTGACATTTCAAGAAAGTTGCCGATTTGACCAGGAGGCAACATCCCTATTGTCAAAACGATTGGATATTTTGCAGTTTGTATTGAATTACTCAACTTCATCGACGTCACATTTCCACATTGAGCAGCAGAGATGTCACATATCTTAGATAAAAGTATCTGAAATACAGATACAAGATACAAAATACGTATTTACATCTTGTATTTGAAATACTTTTTTAATTTTTTATTTTGTATCTGATATTTAGATACATTTTACTGATATCTTAGTATTTTGAAGATACTTTGTTCTCCAAGATACTTTTACTGAAGTAAACTTCGCAGTTTTTCTAACCGAACGCAACTGAACGTAGCGCGTCGTTTAAAAATTTGGTCAATATTGTCGGAATTCGGGAATCAAATAACAGATGGCGACACTATCTTTCTACAAATGTCATCAGCTAAGATGTCTGTCACTCATTCCGTAATTTTTTCGTGTGCACATGTTGTATGGTGTTTTAAATTAAATAATAAATAACAATATCGCCTTTGTGGGATTCGGGATCGCGAACATGGAAACGTAAGTCTTATTTTATTTTGTTAAGTTGCTTACTACATTACATGTTCGTCAGAAACATGTATGTAACGTGCATTGCGAACAAAACGGGAAAAGTTTAGGTTAGAATAACAATAACAACGGACAAATATCATAATTGATCTTTTTACGCATTTGTTTTTAAATTAGTAACATTCAATTTATAAGTTTTGAGTCGAATCAGAGTTCATTCTGTTAGGTTAGGTGTTATTCTGGGCTGGCTACTTAGCCCGTTGCTTCGTCACTGCCACGGTAAAATTTTATATTACTTTTCTTAACAAAGTTTGTTTTGTTTTCAGGGATAAAGAGAACAAGTTGAGTATGCCACTCATTTTAAAGTACTGCTTCAAAGATATTAAGCAAGTGGATGGAAGTGATGTGAATGTATCTGCAGTGTGCAATGTATGTTCAAAAACGATAAAGGGTAGTGTTACTTCTACTACAAATTTCCTGAAGCATTTAAAGGTAGGTTTTGTAAACAGATTCATTTGTTTAAGAAATCATTTATTTACTTACTTTGTGCTACATTTTTTTTATACTAGGTTTTTGTCCTGAAAGATATTAAATTTCTTGCAATTTTCCATTTTTAAATGTACTAATATATTTTTTATGTTATTACAGATTAAAGGCCACTCAGATCTATTGCAAGATTATGAAAATGTTAAAAACACAACTCTTAAAAAAAGAAAACTTACTGAGATTAGTAACAGTGGTGCAAGTGGTTCAGAATCAACATGTAAAAAATTGAAGCAGTCTCTTCTTACAGATGTAAGCGGTTCAAGATCTGTTAATTTGGACAAGTTGATTGTACAATTTATTGTTGACACCATGTCACCAGTATCAATAGTGGAGAATAAGTCTTTTAAAGCTTTAATTGAAGGTTCACAGCAACTAACTAAGCCTCCAAAGGTTATGTGTCGTAATACAGCTAAGAATAAAATTAGTAATGAGTACAATGAATTTAAGAAAAACCTTAAGCTAGAGTTGGACAACGTCGAATTTGTGTGCAGTACAGCTGATATTTGGTCTTCATCTAAAATAAGTTACTTGGGGGTTACAGTCCATTGGATTGAAAGTGAGATGTTTGAAAGGAAAAGTGCTGCAATTGCTTGCAGAAGATTCAAGGGGGCTCACACATATGATAAAGTTGCTGAAATGATAGCTGATATACATTCAGACTATAATCTGAAACTATCAAAAATTGTTAAAACGGTTACAGATAACGGCTCAAACATGGTTAAGGCTTTTGAGGTATTTGGAAAGTCTGATTCAGAGGTAGTTCTAAATGAACATGTTTCACATGCATTTGGAGATCTTGAAAAAACATCACTTGATGAAGGTAGTGAAGATGATGATTCACTTCTAGTACTACAAGCTTTTCCAGATGCTTCATCAGACTTAGAAGGTGATTGCCTTCTGCCCGGACATGAAAGATGTGCTACACACACTTTACACCTGATTGCTAGTACTGATTTCAAACAAGCAAGAACCAAAAATACATTTTATAAGAAACTACATGACACAGCCTTATCAAAGTGCCAAGCACTGTGGAACTTGTGTGCTAGATCCCCAAAGGCATGCGAGATATATTTAGAAATAACAGGGAAGTCACCAACTTCTCCATGTGCAACTCGATGGAACTCCTACTATAATTCTATACAAGATCTTTTAGCTGTACAGAACCGTTTGAGTGAAGCCTTGAAAATGTTAAAGTTACCACAGCTGAAAGAAAATGAAATTCACTTTTTAAGTGAATATGTGGATTGTTCAAAGCCAATAGCAGAAGCTATACAAAGCCTGCAAGGGGAAAAAGATACTTATTATGGCTGTCTGTTACCGGAATTATACAGAATCCAACATGTTATCAAAAGCCTCAGAACGGAAAATCTGAAATACTGCAGCCCTCTGCTTGATGTATTAGAAGAAAACCTAGATAGACGGTTTAAACGGTTTTTGCAGTTGGAACCAGCAGCAAACGATGCTATATTAGCCTCAGTGTCCCATCCCATGTTTAAATTAAAATGGGTACCAAAAGCGCGAAAGGAATATGTAAAAGAACTTTTTCTGTCTGAAACAAGAAAGATCAATCGATCTGAAAAACAAAAATCGGAGGCTTTAAACAACATTGAAGGTGAAATGTTTCTAGAGGACTCCGATTCCTCTATTGCTAGTGGCGAAAACACAAGCAGCACCAGTGATTTAGAGACACTCCAGTACCTCAACAATAAAGATGCAAACTTTAAGAGCTTAAATGCTTATCCTACAGTAAAAATAATATTCCTAAAATATAACACCTGTTTGCCCAGCTCTGCCCCTGTGGAGCGACTCTTTTCCTTTGGGGGCATGATCATGAGGCCTCATCGAAGGAAGATGACTGACAATATGTTTGAGGAATTACTTTTACTCAAATCTCAACTAAAGCATTAAAATTAAAAGTCTCTATTTTAATACCTTCATATTTTGTCTTGTTACATTTGCCTGATCCTTGTTATCAACGCGATCTATTCGAAAATTGTTTTCTCGAACGAATAAACTTAGATAAGTTCAATTAAATGTTGTTTTCTTACAAAAGTATTTTATCTTTAAAAAGTATTTGAAAGATAGGTATTTTGTATCTAGTATTTCAGATACCTTTTTAGAAAATTATTTGTATCTGGTATCTGAAATGCTTTTTTTTAAAGTATCTTGCATCTTGTATTTCAGATACTTTGTATTGGGTATCTTATACATCACTGTTGAGCAGCCAGAGAGGTTCTCGTCCAGTTCAGAAAAAAAATGTTGCACACTAAAAAAACTTAATTAATATTGCAGTGCAAAAAAAATTGTTATTTCTTGCCTTGTAGCTGGACATCAATCTTTCGATGGCGTCTGCGGCGGAGTTTAGCAGATGCCGCGACGTTGTCATGTACTCTGTGCGTTCGCTGATGCCTTGGCTCGCGGAACCTACCACATAAAACATAATTGGTCAACGTCATCATCAGCAGCTTATATACGGGCCCCTATCAGGAACAGGTCTCCTCACACGGGCTATAGTTCCCACTAGGGCGATAGTTCCCACACTGGCTATTGTTCCCACACGGGCTATAGTTCCCACACAAGCTATAGTTCCCACACGGGCTATAGTTTCCACACAAGCTATAGTTCCCACACGGGCTATAGTTCCCACACGGGCTATAGTTCCCACACGGGCTATAGTTCCCACACGGACTATAGTTCCCACACGGGAATTACTCTAAGATTGGGGTGCCCTCTCCTTTCTCTCCTCAGCTGCGACTCACCGTCGGCGCGGCTGGCGGTGAGGATGGGCAGCGCCAGCATGACCATGCCGGTGCCGCTCCACACGTACTTCATGCAGAACTGCTCCAGCATCACGTACCACAGCTTCTTGTTGAACACCGACGTCATCTGGGCCACCAGCTCCTTGTACGCTGTTTGGAGTTGGTTTAGTTCCACCTGGAAACAGACTTGAGGTTAACGTTTTAAAGTGGTTCGCGGTTAATTATACTAATTAAACCTAGTAAGGTAATCGCGGTCAATATCCCGATTTGAATATGTCTAACGATCAAAGGGCGGTTGATGAATGCAATATGGTGATTGGTGAAGAAAGCATAAGATGGATAAGACTTTTATTAAATTTCGAGAAATTTTATCTATAAAAATATATGCATCAATTGTAGTCATATCTGGGGGCGCGGTAGTGCCCCGCCAAGACGAGCCACGTGTCCATATTACGTGTATCGTTCGATATTATTTTGACATAATATGCATCCGTCAGTGGTGAAGAAGATGATTACGACAACGACGTTTATGATGACGACGACACGATAGTGATGAAGAAAAAAGCTGATAGTGATGACGACGACTACGATGACGGTGGTCAAGAAGATGATGATAATGATGATAACGACAACTATGGTGAGGAAGATGTTGATGCTGATAGTGATGACGACGACAATGATGATGACGGCGATGACGGTAGTCAAGAAGATGATGATGATGACAACGACAGCGATGGTGAAGAAGAAGAATATGATGCGACTGACCTTGTGGCCCCCGTAAAAGGCGACCTCCTCGGCGTGCGCGATGATGGAGGCGTGCACGTGCCGCAGGTTGGCCTTCATGCGCGCCTCCTCGCCCGCCAGCGCGCCGAAGCGCGGCGACAGCAGCCGCAGCACCTGCCCCGTCAGGCAGATCACCACCGTCGCGAAGCCGGGGCCTGGCACGACACTCACTTACAAAACCACACACAACACTGGCATGTGCAGTGTCATTCGTAGACTAGAAACAGCTGAGACACTTTCAGCTGTTCCCGATAGTCAATGGCGTAACGCGTAACGATCCCTGGATCTTACAATCAAACTTCAAAAAAATATATAATAATAGCACACGAATTAATATTTTCCACTTCACCAGCTCGGAAAGGCTTTCGTTATCATTTGAAATCTTAGCGCAAAAGCACTTTTCGGTGGAAAAAGTACTTGAAAATCGAACGTGAAGATCTTCTACTATTGCGGCTTAAGAAGTTTTTGTTCAGTCACAATACAAGCAGGTCTCTGTACCCATTCATTTCGTATGGCATTTAGTCCTCTCCTAAACTTGTTGTAGCACCTTGTCAAAAAGTTCTTCAGAAACTAACCCGTTGTACAGGCGGTAGAACACGCAAAGAGAGGTAAAGTCTCTACTGAAACTCAAAGGGAATGAAGATCAAGAACTAATTAACTTTCTTATGCAAATGAGTAAACTGAACTCACCAATAAATATATTTCCCTTCATCTTGCTAGAATAGCTGGCCAGGGTTAGGACAATGAGGAGCAGATCGAAGCACGGCTTGGTGAGCGACCCGTACAAGTGGGCCACTGACTGTGTGAACACTGACACGTCTTCCGTTAGTCTGGAAAGAAAGATATGTAGTTTCAGATGTGTTTCATCATCATATCATCCGGAAGAAAAAAAAAATGAAAATAATCGATTTATTGATTATTTTGACACAAGGCATTGAAAAATTCGTTAGGTACACCAACGTTAAGTATAGCTTAATTGGTGGAGCGTGGTACGGATTACCGAGGTTGCTGGTTCAAGTCCAGCTGCTTAACGGATTTTTCTTTGCATTGTCATTGTATGTTGAATTTCATTCTATGAATGTTTCATAAAAATAAAAACAAAATAATCAATAAATCGATTATTTTCATTGATTCAGAAAATAGCTCCATCTCTTGCCACTAATGCGTAACTGTAGAAGTTCCGTAGTGGGTGAGCCGCTTGATTAAGCTACTCATAGATGGCGCTAAGGAGAGATCTTCCAAATAAAAATATGACACAAGGCATTGAAAAATTCGTTAGGTACACCAACGTTAAGTATAGCTTAATTGGTGGAGCGTGGTACGGATTACCGAGGTTGCTGGTTCAAGTCCAGCTGCTTAACGGATTTTTCTTTGCATTGTCATTGTATGTTGAATTTCATCCGGAAGACTTCCACTACTGGACGGCGGCCTTCCCCAAGGATCTCCACGACGATCGGTTTTGTGTTACCCGCAGCCAATGGCTTCCTGCGATCTTTGCCAGATCGTCCGTCCAGATGTGTTTAGGCCCACTATTCACGGAAACTCTATATACGCCTATAAGAGGGTCTTGGACAATTACACATTTCTTATTCTAGAAGCAGTGTTAAACTGCGAAAAAATCTAAAAAAATACATGTTTCTCAGCTAAAATATAACTAAATAAGCATTCTTTTTTTTATTCCATTGTAATGCAATTTAGTACAGATAGCGTAATTATTTTACATTAAAGACAGACATTTTGAAAATTTTCACGTGAGATTAGGGGGGGTTGTGCCAAATCTAATGACATCTCACTAATCGGTCGAAAAATCGCTAAAATTGCCTGACGTAATTATTATACGGGGGGTATAACTAGCTGATTTATTAGTAACAGCAGTGTTCCTCTATTTATTAACTACCCTATTGCATCGTTCCACCACGTTATTCTACAGTGCATACTCCGTAGTGTTCCACCATTTATATTTATTAACTACCCTATTGCATCGTGCCACCACATTACTTTGCAGTAGATACACCGTGCTCACCTGTGATCAGCGTTCTCGATCCTAGCGTCCAGGTTGGCGACCCTGTAGTAGGTCTGGTTCTTGAAGTACATATCGTAGGCGTGGTTGACGAGCCTCGTGCGGAAGGCCAGCGCCAGCCGGCTCTCCAGGTAGCGGATCATGGAGTTGATGAAGGTGGCCGGCACGGCGATGCCGAACCACTGCAGCAGCAGGGCCGCGAACCGGCGGAGGTCCTTCTGGACTATGTGCTTCACTGGAAGAGGGGGTGAATGTGAGAAAACAAAAAAATAAGCGTACTCTGGTCTAATCATGGCAATCAATATTATGCAGTAAAAACAATCAATCACAAAAAAATAATTACAAATGAACAAACTTAAGATCAGCGCTGGGCTTCGTCAACAGGATTGATGACAAAAATTTGTAATAGAATAAATAACGGGCATTTGCATTGAAATACATCACCAACAGGCCTCGTCAACTAGCTTAACCTAAATCACAAAACATCATCAGCAACATGCTTCGTCAAAAACCCTAACCTAAAACCCCCACCCCGCATCGTACCCGGCTCAAAGGTCCCCATAATACTAGCAGCATTACCCCGCTGAATGGCAATGGAGACCTGTTGCACCAAATGCGACCCAGAGCGAGGGTCGCAGCCCCTGTCTCGCAACCGACGGCCCAGCTCCCTGAACAACTCGCGAGCCTCAGCGCCCCAGGACCCAGCCGTCTCAACCGCGACCAGCACAAAATCATACGCAGATTCCAGAGCGGAGTATTTAGTGGATATTATGCAGTTATTATTCTTTGTCAGTAAATAGCTAAAACGTACTGGATCTTCAGCCAGTGACAGATAAAATATGACCGTGGCTTTATGAAAAAAAAATGTTTGTTAAAAATGAAATTCTCTAGAAACATAACTGATCTTCTTAGTGTCATAAACGGCTCAATGCCGTATTTATAGGCGAGGATTGCTGGATATGTTTCGGACCAATCCGTGGTCATTCGTCAAGGAAACCACAGATACCTACATTTGAATCAGCTCTGAATCTCATGATAGTTAATTAGTAATAACCAACCACCAACTAAACAACTTAAATAAACTGAAAACCCCCGACATTTTCATTTCAAACTTCAATATCTCAAAAACGGCTAAACCGATTTTTATAAAACTTAACTAAAAATCACCACTAGAAAATTTGGTTTCAGATAAAAAAAAAGCCTCATCCAAATCGGTTCACTCATTTTACGGTGACACAGACAGACACACACACATAGCGGTCAAACTTATAACTCACTTATGGAACCCTCCAGTGCTGCCACATAAATGGAGAGCAGGGTCCTCGTGAACAGGCACAGCGTGTGGCCGGCGAGCAGCGCCACCTCGTGGCTGCGCAGCCCCGGGACCATGATCTTGGCCAGGGAGACCATCTGGCGGAGGAACTCCAAGTTCAGTCCGGGAATGTGCTCCTCCGCCGGCGCTGGCTCTTCCGCGTCTTCCTGCAACATGGAAGTGAGACTTCCTCTAGACCTCTTCTTTTAAAGCAAACGAGCAAGTGGGTCACCTGATGACAAGTGATCACCACTTCTACAAACGCCCGCATCCCCGGGGGTTTGCAGGTGCGTTGCCAACCTAGAGGGCTAAGAAGACATGCCTCTTGTGCCTGTAATTTCCTCGGCTGTCTTACTCTCAAATGCAAGGGCTGCTGCTTAGCGGCAGGATTAGCAAGCACGATGATGGTAGCGATCTGGACGGACCACGCACAAGGTCCTACCAGCCGCTACCTAATGGGCAATGGGTAAGTTCCTTTCTTTTCGCTTTTGTTAGATTCAACCAGACATAAAACTATATACAGCCGACTACTTAAATTTGTTACATCGCGACTCGCGCCATTTTAAACATGAGTTATTTTGAATCTCATTGTTATTTATTTATTTATTTATTGCACAGTACATAAAATTTACTTAAGTTAACCTAGGTACTACCCTGTAAGGGCGTAGCAATATAATTATACATAAGTATTATACCTTAAGATATACCAGGTAACAATTAAGATCTAAACAAACTAGCTAACACTGCCTAACTAGTAACACATCAGCTATTAGTTAGGTAATTAGGTAAGTATAAGTACTTTTCATTTCACAATGTATGTAACAACATTTAAAACTTATAATTATTTATAACCTGTGTATTGTTGTTCATTTAATTGTTACTTATTTCTGAAAACCGTTTTGCAATAAAAAGACATGTCAAGATTGTTACTTTGTTTTTAGTGCTAAAGAAAACGAAGGTAATATCGGTCAATATCCGGGAGTTAATATGTCTGTCATATATATGCTGACTATACTGAATCAATACTCACAATGTTCTGTTTGTTGTCAGTGTCGACGTCTCCCCGACAGAGGGCGCACTGCTCGGCGCCACAGTGCCCCCCGCACGTCTGCCCCGCCCCGTTCGACCCCCCATTCTCTACAGAATGTAGTTGGCCGTTTTTGGCAACCTGCAATTGAGAAACGTTAGTTAGTTCCAGATAAATAATATTAGAATTTTCGTAATTATTTTTAACCGACTTCAAAAAAAGGAGGAGGTTCTCAAGGTACAACTCCATAAGGGTTAGGAGTTGGAGGATAATTCTTTAAATATTAACGTAACTTAAAATAGTGAAATAAAAAACCTTTTAACAAAAGTTAAACCGCCTTCAAAAACACATAAAATAATCCTCTAAAGCTATCAGTTTTATAGCTTACAACAAATATGAAGTCGGTGCTTCGTTCAAGGAATAGGTATTCCCTTCGCACCGCACCGACTTCATATTAAATTTGTGGTAGGCCATAAAACTGATGGCTTTAGAGGATTATTTTGTGTTTTTGAAAGCATCCTACTTTTCGTTATTGTCGAATGAAGGGTAACACAGTCTTATATACGTTTGTGATCCGTTTCTTTCACTACGATTGAGTGTCGCGGTAGTTAGCCCCTAATGGCCCGACCACAGCTACAACTAAATCCGCGCGATCGGCGGGGCGGTGAACGTTTTTGTAATATATTGCGTGTTTTCAACTAACCGCTATACGGCGAGCGTCTCGACGGCGCAACGAGTAAAGAATTATCATTGATTTCACCTTATAATTATTGTTGTTGTTGGGGCAAGGCAGCTGCTTGCGCTCTCTTGTGCCGTACAGCGCACACGCAGCTAACGCCACCCCAACGCCCACTCCCACCGCGATCGAAGGCTGTACCCTGCAAATTAAAAAAATACAAAATTAATAAATAAAATGACATAATACATATAATAACACAAATAATACATAAAATGACACAATTAATACATAAAATGACCTAGATAACAAATCGACAGACAAAACCGTTTGACGACCGGGTAGCCTAGTGGTAATTGACCTAGTCAAATATAGATAAATACAAATATCCAGGACTCTAGAACAAATATTCGTATTCATCATACAAGTATAGCCCGACCGGGGATCAAACCCGGACCTCAAGCTTTATTCAGACTCTCTAACCACTAGGTCATCCGGTCGGATACACCTAAAATTTTCACATAGAGCGTATACTACGACCGCTATAACAATAATTAAATACATTAGAAATAAAAAAAGAATTTTGAAAATCGGTCTACAATTGACGGAGTAATCGATGTACATACATAAAAAAAAAAAAAAAAAAAAATACATACAGTGGAACGTAGAACCGCCTCCTTTTTTGAAGTCGGTTAAAATGGAAGGGGATTCCCAATATTCCCTCACAACAACTATTAAAAAAAAAGAACATATTTAACAGCACCTCTATTGAATACTGGATTGCACAGAAAAAATACTGGATTTTGCTGTGCTGCATTCAGTATTTTTAACCGACTTCAGAAAAGGAGGAGGTTCTACGTTCCACTGTATGTATTTTTTATTATGTATGTTCATCGATTACTCCGTCAATTGTAGACCGATTTTCAAAATCCTTTTTTTATTCGAAAGGATATACTCCTGAGGTGGTCCCATTGTCACCAAGTCATGATCTGATGATGGGATCCTAGGGAAATCGAGGGCAACCCTCAAATTTTACAGGCACGTACTATGTGTTTCATATGTTTTCTAAGGTTATTCAAGTATTTGCGTCTGGTAGTCATCATCTCATGATGTTGAGCTGATGATGGAAGGTACAACTCCTTAGCGGTTAGGAGTTGGGAGGATAATTCTGAAAACGTTAAATCATTATTCGAAAGGGTATACTCCTGAGGTGTCCCACTGTCACCAAATCATGATCTGATGATGGGATCTCAGGGAAATCGAGGGCAACCCTCAAATTTTATAGGCACGTATCATGTGTTTCATATATTTTCTAAGGCTATTTGCGTCGGGTAGTCATCATCTTATGTTGATGAGCTGATGATGGAAGGTACAACTCCTTAACGGTTAGGAGTTGGAGGATAATTCTGAAAATGTTAAATCAACGTAAAATTGTGAAATAAAAATCTTTTAACTAAAAGTAAAACCGCCTTTAAAAAAAACACTAGAAAAAAACCGTTAAATAATCCTCTAAAATAATGATAAATAAATAAAATAAAATAAAATGCGTTTATTTCGGACAACAGAAACTACAGCCTAAAGTTTTATGGCCTAGCACTAAGCAGCAGAAATATGAAGTCGGTGCTTCATTCAAAGAATATTCCGCTCGCACCGCACCGATTTCATATTTCTGCTGCTTAGTGCTAGGCCATAAAACTTTAGGCTTTAGTTTCTGTTGTCCGAAATAAACGCATTTTATTTTATTTTATTTATTTATCATTATTTTAGAGGATTATTTTATTTGATATGCAATCACGATTTTTTATACTAGGGTTATTTTTTTATGTGCCATTAAACACTATAAAAAGCAATACAATACATGTACAAACCTCGACGCCTGTTCCCGCAGCTTGGTCAGTATCGCCGGCATCTTATCTTATGTTTCTCTTATACTCCTAAAGGCATCACTTAGAGATCGTGTAGGCGGCGTAATCACGGCCGATTATGGTTATAATCTTCGGATTATATCTCTGCACGTGTATCTGTGTCACGTTTCGTCCATTTTCCTGCAAACAATGAAAAAAGTACGTCAGTAAGTTTCCACTTCAACATCGATAACAAAAAAATAAAAATAGAAAAGGTCCAAGGGTTTTATTTAGGCCACAACAGCAGAGTTAGCTTGCATGTTCAGACCCTCGTTACGTGCAAGTGCCACGAAAACATATTTCTATAGAGGATTTTGTTTACAGTCAATAAGTTTTCATCTTTGGGGTACTTAAGTCATAGGTGTAGTCTTTACAAGGTTGAAATATTAAACCGTTATTTCAAATATTGGACGAGACATTTACATCAGACTTTTAAAAACGGAATATTGACCGCGGCTACCTTACTAAGTTTGTTGAGCTCCCGATATTTTGAAGCAGTTACATGCATCATGATCACGGGTCAGGGTCATGGATTATGTCTACCCGTGATCATGATGCATGTAACTGCTTCGAAATATCGGGAGCTCACCAAAGGTTTGTTACTAGGTAGTAAGGTAACCGCGGTCACAGAATACATAATCCGCGGTCAATATCCCGTTCTAATTATGCCTCTAACTGCGTATCATTTAAAACAGAGATATTTCAAATCTAAAACGAGCATAGATAGCCCAGAGGGTCGAGCACGACTTTTCGAAACCTGCGTCACGTAAAATCGAATAGTAAACGTTGTCGAGTTTGTATGACGTTTGGAACAGCGCCCGCCCGTGAGCGTATTTGGATCTAAAATTTAGTATGAGGTTTCTCGATCTCGATACGATAACCGTAACGTTACGCAGCATTCGTAAAGTCGTGCTCGACCCTCTGATAAGTAGTTGCGAGAACTCTGTGTAAATAGTCAAACGCAGGGCAAAAACAAGTTATATTTTATTCGACCCTGTCTGGTCCTAACGTATTATAAAATACAGTAACCAATAATACATCGAAAACGATTGTATGACACAACATACGTAAATACTAAATGTCCTACAACGTAACGTATTGTACAGTTTGTATGGTGTGACCTCTATTGTATGTATGAATGGCTAGAAACCTGTTTAGTAACGAACGCATGAAAGGAGGTTTGACAATGGGTTTTTTTTTAAAGAACGCTTCCATTTTACTGTCAGTATAAAGAATTATATCGCCACTTGTTTTTTTAGAAAATAGAATACATTGGTAGTGAATAGGTAGTGTTTTTTTTGGGTTCCGCACCTCAGCAGGAAGAAACGAAACCCGTTTAGGATCTGGGTCTATTTGTCTGTCAATCACAAGTAACTCAAAACCTATAGGGTACTTCCAATTGACCTAGAATCATAAAGCGGCACGAAGCAAGGTCTTACAACACTAGTCAAGGAAAATTTTCGAAAAAGGTTACGTACGGAACCCTCGGAGCGCGAGTCCAACTCTTACCTCGCCGTTTTCTTCAAGCCAACGTCAAAACAAGGCGGAAGTTCTCAATACTTCAGTTGCTTTTGTCGGTTAATCAATGTTAATAAAAGTCTGAAGAAGAGTTTTTAAATTATTGATACGTACATATCAGAACTGAAATACAAATATTAACTGTTTCATGTATTTTTCTATGACGTCACGGCGACTGCGGTGCGAAGTGTTTAATGAAACGAAATAATTTATTCGTCATCACAGGTATTTGAAAAGGTGGAGTTGGAGAATTAAAGTATCACGTTCTGCCTTATTGACGTACGAATTGTTAGTTATAGAAGTCAAGCTATTAGTTAAATTTTAGTTATTATATTCTAGTACATTCAAAAGATAATAATAAATAATCGATCAATAAAAATAAATAAATGAAATTACCGTAATTACACCGGCTGTCTTTCTCTCCATATCGGAACACAATAGTGCAAGTGCTGCTTACCGGCAATATTAGCGAGTAAGATGGTGGTACCGATCCGGACGGATAATGATATGTATGTACCTACTTAGGTACTACAAACATAACATTTTTAAGTGCATACTATACAAATATTGGTAATGTTCGAAGTCAAAATCATAAACCAAAGTGTACCTACATCAAAAATGTGTCGAATGAAAAAGTAATTCAATCATTTAACAACATGTTAAAAATTGGGGCAGGGCTTTAACTCGCTAACAATGTTAATGACATCAACATCTTTACTTCTTCCTTGTACGATCACTAACACTCGAGTCTTACCGGAAAATTCACGCTCCTCACAGCGCGCAGCCTAGCGTAGTGGTTTGACCTATGGCCTCTCAAGCAGAGGGTCGTCGTGGCTATTACTTATTCTGTGGTCGTGGGTTCAAACCCCGGCTCGCACCTTTTTTTTATACCACGTCGGTGGCAAACAAGCATGCGGGTCGCCTGGTGTTAATTACCTGTGTCTTAAGGAATTTATGCGCGGGAATTACACATGTAATTTATTACCATGACGTTTTCGGTAGGAAAACATCGTGAGACAAACTAACCAACTTAGAAAAGTTGAAAACCTTGTCATTTATAAGTTGAATATTTCGAAAACGGATAAATCGATTTTAATTAAACTTTAGCTAAGAACCATCTCGATTAAACTAGCTTTCGATTAAAATAAACCGCATCGAATTCGGTCCATCTGTGTGGGAGCTATGATGCCACAGACAGATACACAGATCCACAGGTCAAACTTATAACATCCCTCTTTTTCGTCGGGGGTTAAAATGGCTGATGATGTAATATATCGCGTTTTATTAAAGCTCGCACCAGTTAAGCGTGACGGCGTTTGTACGAAATCTAAATATACATGTATATCATTTAAATAAAATCTACATATTTAGTATCTCTGCAAATAAACTCTACAAAACCGACACGTGTTTTTTCCTTACAACCGCATAGTCAAGGACGATAAAAACCAGAGGACTGCCAGTGTCTATACGATGTCGCGTTCCTTAGAAATAATAAGCCTGCTGTAGCTAGTTTTACTACGGAGGGGTCTCTGTACCATTCATTTGGTATGACATTTAAGGGATAAGTTCGCCTTTGTACATTTGCTATTGTTCTGTTATCTGTATTTTTTTTGTTTTATGTACAATAAAGAGATATACATACATACATACATACATACATTTAGACCTCTGGCTAACACAATAGCGCTATCTAAATTCGTTTTTTCTTTCAGTTCATAGATGGCGCTATTGTGTTAGCCAGAGGTCTAAGTGTCATACAAAATTAATGGTACAGAGACCTCTCTATAGTGAAACTAGCTACAGCAGGCTCATTATTTTACAGGAACGCGACATTGTATAGCCATTGGCAGTCCTCTCGGTTTTATGGTCCTTGGCATAGTCAAACATTCACAAACGATGCCACATTTCAAACAAACTGAAGTTTTATTTTATTAAGCTAACTTCCTATTTTTTACAGCTGCACTTAGTTAACAGAAAAGTGTTTGTTCGGACGCGAGTGAATCACCGATATTATGTATGTAATACATATTACAACGAACAGCTGTTATAATGACGCAAGTGTTATGTCATTTGAGACACTATGTATTCGTGGTAATAAACAATTCGAGAATGCTCTCGCATAAAAGCCTTCGTTTTCAGGGTTCCGTACCAAAAAATGGTAAAAAGGAACCATTATGGTGTGACTAAGTCTGTCTGTTTGTCTGTCATAAGTAGGTAGCTGGTTATCTCAGAGACTAATGCTAATGCTATCGACTTGAAATTTGGAACAGTTTAAGACGATGGGGTCAGAATGTTCTCGAATGACATCCGCGGAACTGGAGACGAGCTGTCGGTAGGCCTGCAACAAAATGGAGCGACGACCTGGTGGATGCGGAAAGCACAAGACCTCCTGAGTCTGTCTGAGTGGAGAGCCGCGGGGGAGGCCGCCGTCCAGCAGTGGACGTCTTTCGGCTGACATGATGATGATGATGATGATGATGATGATGATGCTTGGCCAACTATTTTTGAAATAAGATTTTTTTTTTACAATAGGTAAGTACCTACTGAAAGAGGGTCTTAAAATTTTTAAATTAAGCTACTATGTAATATGGGACATCATAATAATAATATGAAAGTGTTACTCGCGGGGGCGTGATTTTTTTAAGCATTTTTTCAAGTCTTAGTCGCCCCGTAGTTAGGATTACATACTGCGTCTAACTAAACTGAGGGTCGAGCACGACTTTACGAATGCTGCGTAACGTTAAGTCGAATAGTAAACGTTGTCGAGTTTGTATGACGTTTGGAACAGCGCCCGCCCGTGAGCGTATTTGGAACTAAAATTTAGTATGAGGTTTCTCGATCTCGATACGATAAGCTTTCGTAAAGTCCTACTCGACGCTCTGTGGCCTGCGCACGAGTGGCAGTCGCGTGACTCACGAAACTAAGTCGACGTCTGGCGGTCGGCTGATAAATATGAGTATGACTCGAAAATATAAAGAGGTGGGGCATTTCCTGCTCATGTTTGAGGCTTTATAGGGAGGTTCTTTGTATGAGAATGTACAGTCAGCAGAAGTAGCTAAGCAACCAAAGCGGTCACAATCATCTGCACATAGTGGCGTGCATAGAGTTTTTAACCAGGGTAGGCAGAGAATTTCGAGTAGATCTATGTATGATATTCAGTAGTGAATGCCCAAAGTTAAAAAAAAAGAAAAAAAAAGGAAAAAGTTTTACATTCTTGCCTGGATTCGATCCCAGGCACCCGTGCGTCATAGACCTAATCAGTCTAGCTAGACCAAACGCTACTGGATTTTTGAGTCGAAATTAGTGAACGCTTTTCAAGTAATCAAAACCAGTGCTTTCTTGTCGCGGCCGTAAGATTTGATTTGATTGGTTGATTTTCGTACATGTGTGAGTGAGGTGCGGTGGGGCCTATTCGTACATAGCTTACGGTGGAGCGCGATATCATAAGAGTGTGCGTGTCGGGCAAGCACACGGCGTGATGCTTTTTTCGTAGGAAGAAACACGTCGTGTTCGCGCGGATTTGTAATATTTTGTTTTTATGAAAATATAAATGAATGAATAATGATATTTAAGTCAAGTATTATTTACATCTGAAAAATACGTAAGTACATAAAATATTATAATGTTAATTATATTGATTTAGAAGGCAAGCATTGCTTTTCTGCTTCATAGGGATGCACGCCACTGTCCGCACAAGCTCTTACGACTATAACAATAGAGCCGTGCTTACATAATTGTGAACGCGTGAGTTGCTTAGCTACTTTGCTGACTGTATACTTCTTTAAACAGTCTGACAAAGGCACCAAAAGCAAAACTAGTATTATAAAGCTGTCTGTCTGTCGATTGATGATATCTACACTAATAATATTATAAAGAGGAAAGATTTGTACCTATTTTTGTATGTTTGTATGTTTGTAATGAATAGGCTCAAAAAGTACTGGGCCGATTTAAAAAATTCTTTCACCAATAGAATGCTACATTCTTCCAATTTGACATAGGCTACATTTCAATTTCAAAAAAATTAGGGATCCTTGGTAAAATTTGAACAATGTAACCGAAGGTGTAGAAAAATGAGTCTTAAAATGTCTTTCGTCGAATGCGCTGCCGAAACTATTAGCGATAGAACAAAATAATGTACAACAATATTGAAGAACATCATAATGTCTACAAAAAACTCCGCGGTAGCATATGTCCAACTATTGTAGTTATGTCACTACAACAACTTTTTTCATTTTATAATTGTCTACCCCGTGCGAAGCCGGGACGGGCTGCTAGTTTGGCATATACAGGTTGATCAATCCAGGGCAGTTGGGAGCAGTCAGAAACTATAATATCTAAATCGATATATCCGTTTGGGAGCTGTGATGCCCCAGACAGATGCACAGGTCAAACTTATAACACCCCTCTTTTTCGTCGGGGGTTAAAAATGAATTTACGATATATTTTGCACGTTGACTTTTACGCCGACTGAATACTGTCTGATATTTATTTAAGACCTAATTGTTACGTATTTTATTGCAGCAAATACATACATCTATTTCCATCTATATTATTTACTGCACAGGCGTTCAGTGGAGGCACGATTCTAATGCACTGACCTTCAATGCGCATTGCGCAAGAGTCCATTTATTAGATCTTTTTCAACACGGAACTTTAACACTAATTATGTACTGGCATTCATTAAGTATAGGGTAGATATAATTATAAATATTATAATTACTTAAACAAAAAACAGAACTCACAATTCTAATTTAACTAACCTAACCAACTTAGAAAACCCCCGATATTGTCATTTCAAAGTTCAATATTTCAAAAACGGGTGAACCGATTTTAATGAAACTCAGCTGAGAACCATCTTGATTAAACCAGCTTTCGATTTAAAAAAAACACATCGAAATTGGTCCCTTAGTTTGGGAGCTATATACAGATACACAGACACACAGATACTCAGGTCAAACTTATAACACCTCTCATTCGTCGGAGGTTAAAAGTAGCTACGTCTATGCGACAAATGTATGTTTCCATGCAACACCTCCGCCTCCACTGCTACACGAATAAACACGTCACACAGACCCAACTATCACCACCACCACTACACTATACGCTGACGCGTTCGGAACTCTCTACGAGTCCATTCTCTTCTCATTTATATTTAACTACAACTGTCAAAAATAATCATAGAACCTTGAACAAATCAACAGTATAAAGCTATAAACAAGCAAGTGGCAACGGAAAGCAATGCGATACGCCCGTTAGACGTAAACGCCGCTCACAGTCACACGTGACCTTTGTGCAAGGCGGTGCAAGAGGGAAAACAACGGGGTAAGGCTACGTCGATGCATACGAGGAGCGATGTGCTAGTTTTATTACGCTTATTGAGCACACTTATTATAAAAACCCCCGACATAAAAAAACCTACAAAAAGTGAAAAAAAAATCCTGACCTGGGGATAGATTTTTGAATCTCAATTGGTGACTAAATTGTCCTCCATGACATTGACATCATTGTTTGCCAAAAGCCTTATTTTTGAATGTCACACCCGTCTACTAACATGCAGATAATTTGCGTTTCTGTCATAGACAAGCATGTCGACATAGTATTGAGGATAGCTGTCACTGCCAGTGGTCAAGAAGTCACTCAGTGATCTCGTTTACGAGTGGGTGAGGGCATTTTTATTTGATATTATAGGCATGAGAATTTTAGTCACCTTTGAGAATCAAAATATTTAGTCACCGGGTGAGATTCAAACATCGACCCTCTGGCCCTTTAATTAGGAACTATGCTAACTTTTGCGCAGTCGGGTTATCTTTTTGTATTTGTAGGCCCTCCGTAGACACGGCACCCGACTGCGCAAAAGTTAATATACCTACTTAGTTCCTAATTAAGGAACCAGGTCCAGGTTTTTTTTTCGCCTTTTACAGGTTTTTTTAATTTAAATGTTTTTTTTTTTCTGGTAAAACGCAAAACATAATTATATCGCTCCGCTACCCCAGGACGTGTCTCTAGAGAAGCTTCAAGAACCTTTGTTTCAGAATACTTAATGGGCTCGCGTGCGTACGCGCATTATGCAGTTCCTCTTGCGATATTCCACGATTCTAATACTTTTGCGATGATTTTATTGATCACAAGCCGTTACATACAACTAATAAATAATGCGTTGCAAACCAATAATGATTGAAGAAGTTGCTGAAAAACCCATGCTCGCAGACGAAAGTTATGGCTGAAGAATATACGGGGGACTAACCTAACCAACTTAGAAAAGTTGAAAAACCCAGACATTGACATTTCAAAGTTCAATATTTCAAAAACGGGTGAACTGATTTTAATGAAACTTAGCTAAGAACCATCTCGATTAAAAAAACCGCATAGAAATCCGTCCAACCCTTTGGGAGTTATTATGCCACAGACAGATGCACAGGTCAAACTTATGACACCCCTCTTTTTCGTCGGGGGTCAAAAACAACGATTGCACTGCGGGCTGGGCTGTTGAGTCCTTTTGGAACGTTGTCGTATTAAAGATTATAATTTTAATGTCGAAAAGAATTTTGAGGCCCGTAACTTGTAAACTTGAACGGGCCGAGTTTGACACGTGTATTTAATAACCGTTAATTTAACACACAGTTGTTGTGTCCAATCAGATGCAGTACTAAAACTCTACAAGTTAACAGCGCTGTTTTAAAGCAACAATTTGACACGCCGATCACCATGGAACATTAAACCCACCGGAGACACCAAGCGGTAATTTCCTTACAAAACAACTGAGAACTTAAAATATATTTGGTTGCGAGTTTAACCTAATTATTCAAGTACTAGCTGTTGCCCGCGACTTAGCCCGCGTAGATTTCGGTTATCGCTATCCCGCGGGAACTATATACTTTTCCCGGATAAAAAGTAGCCTATGTTATGCCTCAATATTCAAACTATCTTCTTACCAAATTTCATCTAGGTTGGTGCAGCGGTTTTCCCGTGAACAGGTAAAAACAGAGAGACAGAGTTAGTTAGGAAGTTAGGATTATTGAATTGTCTTGCTACTCTTAACAATAATAACATTCGGTATTAACAAAAGGTGAGGCGATGGTGTGCCCTGTACACACACACATACACGATACAGTTTTCACTAGTACTGGGAACAGAAAACCCTTACTCACATTACGCAAAAAAATATTATTCTTGCCTATAATATGAAGCCTTGAGGTGCGTAGTGATAACATTTGTTAATTTAATAAAGATCTTTTCATGTTTCATTTTCATTAATAAACTCAGAAATTTCAATTCTCAGAAATTCAATGAAAATTAGTTAACCACCAATTAGTTAAAACCCATCGCGATTAAAGTCATTAGAGTGCTTGTGTTAAGGGTACTAGACAACGGATAAACATACTTAAGTAGATAAACTACATACAATATTAAACATCCAAGACTCGAGAGCAAACATTCGTATTCATCATACAGATATCTGCCCCGACCTGGGATCGAACCCGGGACCTCGAGCTTCGAAGCAAAGTTCTCTTACCACTAGGCCATGCGGTCGTCAAATCAACAGATTTAATCATACACTGAGAGAAAAATACTGTCAATCTAACAGGAAAACTTTAACGGCACACAACCCACATTGGAAGTTTGCTAATGAGACTACGTTTTTATTAACAGACTTCAAAAAAGGAGGAGGTTCTACGTTCCACTGTATGTATTTTTTTTTTATGTATGTTCATCGATTACTCCGTCAATTGTAGACCGATTTTCAAAATTATTTTTTTATTCGAAAGGATATACTCTTGAGGTGGTCCCATTGTCACCAAGTCATGATCTGATGATGGGATCCTAGGGAAATCGAGGGCAACCCTCAAATTTCACAGGCACGTACGTATGTGTTTCATATGTTTTCTAAGGTTATTCAAGTATTTGCGTCTGGTAGTCATCGTCTCATGATGATGAGCTGATGACGGAAGGTACAACTCCTTAACGGTTAGGAGTTGGAGGATAATTCTGAAAATGTTAAATCAACGTAAAATTGTGATATAAAAATCTTTTAACAAAAAAGTAAAACCGCCTTCAAAAAAAACCTTAGAAAAAAAAACGTAAAATAATCCTCTAAAATAATGATAAATAAATAAAATAAAATGCGTTTATTTCGGACAACAGAAACTAAAGCCTCAAGTTTAATGGCCTAGTACTAAGCAGCAGAATATGAAGTCGGTGCGGTGCGAGCGGAATATTCTTTGAATGAAGCACCGACTTCATATTTCTGCTGCTTAGTGCTAGGGCTATAAAACTTTAGGCTTTAGTTTATGTTGTCCGAAATAAACGCATTTTATTTTATTTTATTTATTTATTATTATTTTAGAGGATTATTTAACGTTTTTTTTCTAAGGTTTTTTTTGAAGGCGGTTTTACTTTTTGTCCCCACTTTTCCCCATTAAACATTGTCAATTTAACAACAACTAATCGTTAAGTTAACGAACTCTCAAAGTATTGTTGTTATTCTAACAATAAAATTTAATCAATTTTCATTTGACTAATTTCAAGTTGTGTACTGCACAATAATTAGTCGCAAAATAAAAAGATTGTATCTGTACGTAAGTTAACTTAAATGCGGCATGAAAGTTTTTTGTTACTCAGACAATAAAAAATGTACAACGCTAAATAATATGCTTTGTCAAGCATTATTTTGCTCAGTGTAACTTTGTCAATTTCAGTTTCTATACTTACGGTGCATAATCGGTTTCGTCAAATCAATTATTGACCAATCAAAAACCACGCCGCGTGACCGATCAGTCATTGGTTTAGAATTTAACTTTTGATGTAAACACAAATATAAGCAGTAGTGGAGTAATAGACACACACGTGGGCGAATCGAGGATCTATGATAAAAAAAAAACTTTATTGTCATTTTACAGAACGTTATAAAATTGGTATGGTTGGGACCTCTTATTAATAAGTATGAACTTGTGTCAGGAGGCCCCGCTCTTCCAAAAACAAGAACAATTTGGGAAGAACAATTTTTTTTAGTAGCTACTTATGCTAAACTAATTATTAATTATGTTGTACAGTCAGCGTCATATATATGGTGACATCCAAAGTGATCAAATAGTTCGATCCACCATATAAATCGTACCTATGTTGTGTGTGTGTATCAGGGACCGGAAAACCCTATCATTCGGCTAAGCCGTTCGAAACGGTAGCCCGATGAAGGGGCTACCGCATCGATACGGTAGCCCCTACAACGGGCTACCCTAATACCCGTATAACCCGTACATATTCGGGTAGCCCTAATCGTAACAAGAGGTTACCGCTTACCCGTATTTATTAGGTTTGGGTTAATCATATGCTAAGCGGTTACCTTTCACCCCGCTCCGCCGCGCGCCCGTGTTTTCGCGAAGCGAAACTGTACATTAGTATGAAAACGTAAAGGAACTATGTACGAAGAGAACAATCAATTTATATTTTAATCTTTCCGTACTTATATAGGTAAGTATGTACTTACCTACTTAAAGGTTCTATTAATCGACTTCAAAAAACGAAGAGGTTCTCAATTCGTCGGTTTTTTTAAGTAAGATATGAGTCTTTTAACATGAAACTACCATGAGACTCAATCATAATCATAAATAAAAACGGGTCACTCACGTATATAAGTCGAGTTTAGCCTGACTTGTTTCGGACTAATTCGTAGTCCTTCCTCTGGGGTTAGTAGTTGCGCGAGCTGAGCCGCGGCACGCAATGTGCGTCTCGCCGCCGCTGGGTCATGCGCTCCCAGAGGAAGGACTACGAATTAGTCCGAAACATGTCGGGCTAAGCTCGACTTATATACGTGAGTGATCCGTTTTTATTTCATTATAAGATATGAGTGTCATTTACTAGTTTTCCGGGGATGTTGATTACGAAAATGACACCCATTTTCAAATCCAAGATGGCGGACATTTTTTTGTTGAAAATCGATATGGGTGTCATGTTCTATGTTTTCAGGGGTGCAGATTCTGAAAATGGCATCCATTTTCAAATCCAAGATAGCGGACACTTTTTTTTTGTTGAAAATCGATATGGGTGTAATTTTTTAGTTTTTCTAGATGCTGATTACGAAAATGACACCCGTTTTCAAATCCAAGATGGCGGACACATTTTTTTGTTTAAAATCGATTTGGGTGTCATTTTCTATGTTTTCAGGGGCGCGGATTCTGAAAATGACATCCATTTTCAAAAACTAAAAAACAATTACTTTGCTCACCCGCGACCACTAATGACAAATAGTTATATCTGTGCGGCAAATGTATGTTTCCATGCAACACCTCCACCTCCACTGCTACACGAATCAACACATGCCACACAGACCCAACTATCACCACCACCACTATACTAAACGCTGACGCGTTTCGGCACTCTCCACGAGGCCATTTACGAAGCACAACAACAACCGCTCAACATGCCACCACTTCCACTACTCAAACCCACTCCACTTCAGTAGTGGAAGTGGTGGCATGTTGAGCGGTTGTTGTTGTGCTTCGTAAATGGCCTCGTGGAGAGTGCCGAAACGCGTCAGCGTTTAGTATAGTGGTGGTGGTGATAGTTGGGTCTGTGTGGCATGTGTTGATTCGTGTAGCAGTGGAGGTGGAGGTGTTGCATGGAAACATACATTTGCCGCACAGATATAACTATTTGTCATTAGTGGTCGCGGGTGAGCAAAGTAATTGTTTTTTAGTTCATAAATATGGACCTCCGCAAAGTAACGCCTGATTCAATAAATTATCCATTTTCAAATCCAAGATGGCGAACAAATTTTGCTATTGAAAATAGATATGGGTGTCATTTTCTAGTTTTCCGGGGATGCTGATTACGAAAATGATACCCATTTTCAAATCCAAGGTGACGGACATAATTTTTCCTTAAAAATTCATTTTCGTAATCAGCACCCCCGGAAAACTAGAAAATGACACCCACATCTATTTTCAATAGCAAAATGTGTTCGCCATCTTGGATTTGAAAATGGATGTCATTTTCAGAACCCGCGCCCCTGAAAACATAGAAAATGACACCCAAATCGATTTTAAACAAAAAATGTGTCCGCCATCTTGGATTTGAAAACGGGTGTCATTTTCGTAATCAGCATCCCGAAAAACTAAAAAATGACACCCATATCGATTTTCAACAAAAAAATGTGTCCGCCATCTTGGATTTGAAAATGGATGTCATTTTCAAAATCAGCACCCCTCAAAACATAGAAAATGACACCCATGTTGACTTTTAGAAAAAATTATGTCCGCCATCTTGGAATTGAAAATGGATGTTATTTTCCTAGTTAGCTAATAACAAATACCTAGTTCGCGCCAAAACTAACAATCCGACCACAACATTATTAAAAATGCGTTTTAAAAGGGTTGCAGTTGACTTGAGGTCTTATTTTGTTTCAATAGTCGGCGACTTACAAAGTCTTTGACAAATGCCGCCTCCTCCGTGTTAGGGTTTTTAAATAGGCGAAACAAATGCCTTAATGCGCTGGAAGTAAGATTCAAAATAACCTGCACGCACAATCAGTGCTTCAAGCGGCTACCCAATCCTGGGGTTTCGATACGCTATGCGGTAGCCCGGGTTAACCCATTGCAAGTGGTTAATGTATTAACCGGTAAACCGTTTAAAGGGCTACCGTAATATACGGATTTTTAATACCCAGCGTTATAAGAAACCCGTTCAAAACCCTTGGGCTACCGGGTATTAAGGTAACCGGTTCCGGTCCCTGGTGTGTATGCGTGAGAGTACTGTGATAGGATACAATCACTAACTAAGGCTAATTAAAGATTATCTAAGCTCGCCTTAAGAATGCGATAAACCGTAAACATTTAACCAAGAGATTAGGCATATCTAAGTGAATACCACTACAAAGTTTTTTGAAAATATTCCGACACCTGCTTGCACTGTTGTGTTCCGGTGTGGAGAGTAAGACAGTCGATGTAATTACGGGCACAAGAGGCATTTCATCTTAGCTCTCTAGGTTGGCAACGCGTCTGCGAACTCTCCGGGGTTGTGGATGTCTATGGGCAGTGGTGATCACTTACCATCAGGTGACCCAGGTGATTTTTAATTATAACAAAATTAATAAAGGGAGCAACTTTGATCATTAAAAATGAAGACGTCATACTTCTGTAACTCAATAAAACCACTTACTAACCGATCGTTTTGACATAACAAACCTGAATATTTTGTAACTATTATAAGTGCAGTCAAATATAAGCTACATGAGCAGCTGTAACATGGGTTGGATATTGGTTTGCCCTCGTCTGCACACCTTATAACATTCAAGTTACGTATAAGTACTATAATAGGCATTTTTTTTTTGTCTTTTTATTTAACTGTCTTTGCAGTCGGATTTTTGTAATTTTTTTTGTAATATATCTTTTTAAACAATTCACTCTATCCATTCACAATTTTAGATGTCGATCGGTGAGGTTTTCTCGAGTTTGCCTGCGCACGAGTGTGTTACGAAATACATCCTCGCATCTCGTGCGACCTTCGCTCCGTAATCGGAACACATAATTTATAATAGAGGCAATAAACATATACATACAATGCATACATGGGCATGCATTACACAGGTAATACACATAGGTACTTAGCTGAGCTAAGCTACGAGTAGGTTTCATTTGTGACGCCGATCGTGTGAAGTCATTTAGTAGAGGGTTACAACGAAAGTATACTGACACTACAGGCATATTTCAAAAGACAGGGAAGCCGCAAATAATGAGTACATAAATGCACTGCGCTGCACCTCATAAATGAATTGCGCTGCACTACATAAATGCACTGCGCTGCACCTCATAAATGACTTGCGCTGCACTTCATAAATGCACTGCGCTGCACCTCATAAAAGCACTGCGCTGCACCTCATAAATGCACTGCGCTGGTCCTATTAAAGCGATCAAAATCGATAGAGGACCAGCTAATTAGGTGTTTAAAACCTTTTTTTTTTCTGTTACTTAACCACATTTGACTCACTCGCAACTTAAAACTTTAACGAAACTTAACTTGCATCATAGAGTTAGACTCGAACATTCTACAGGCCGACTTGCACCGACCTGGGTTAAATACCAACACGGAGTTAACGTAACGTCAGACGATACAAATACGTCAATTTAACCCTAGATTAAAGTTGGCCTTAGAGAGTCAATTCAAGAGTATTTAGGAGTCAAGAGAATTAGCCGCGGTTTGGCGGGTCACGGTGAACCAGGTGTGTTACCTAGATGTCATTTATTTATAATGGTATTGCTACCTTTAAAATATTTATTGATAGTCAAAGAATCGTCAATAGTTTTGAACAGTACCGCTTAGCCGTAGATAAAGTTCAATGCCATTTGCATATTATCATAAAACCTGCTCGTATCTTGATTTACATAAGCGGTATATATGTATACTCGTATAAATAAATGGTTTGCACTCCTTTTTCGTATTACTTACGCAGTGTCGAATTTAAAGGTCTAAAGACTAATGATACGAGTACTCTTACGGTCGAGGAAATAAATTCCTGACCCACCATAGAACATTTTCATAGTAAACGTCATAACGATTTTCCTTGTCAAGCTATGCGATGTCACTATGACGTTTACTGTGAAAAGGTTCCATGGTGGGTCAGGAATTAATTTCCTCGACCGTACAACGTATCGTTACGATCCGTGTCGTTTGAAGTCGTTTCAAAATAATCGAAATGACGGATCGGTTATTATTGACATCAAACCTTTATAGGTTTGAATCGCGTGCATTTTCCCGTTCTCATTATGTCAAAAACCTTTTAACAAAAAAGTAAAAGCGCCTTCAAAAAAAAACAAAATAATACTCTAAAACCATCAGTTTTACGGCCTACCACAATATGAAGTCAGTGCTTCATTCAAAGAATATTCCGCTCGCACCGCGCCGACTTCATATTTGTAGTAGGCCATAAAACTGATAGTTTTAGAGTTTTTTTTTTTAAAGACAGTTTTACTTTTTTGCTAAAAGTTTTATGTTTTGAATTATATTGTATCTTTGTGTTTAATAAAATAAATAAATTTTAACGATCGCGCTTCTAATAAGTACTTATGACTTCATAATTGTGGTAAACAGATGGTTTTAGAGTTTTTTTTTTAATGCAGTTTTAATTTTTTGTTAAAACACTTTTTTTTTCGAATTGTATTATGTATCTTTGTGTTAAATAAAATAAATAAATTTTAGTGATCGAGCTTCTAATACGAATAGTGTAAATGTCCTCCTCGGAGGTCGCCGTCTGACCTTTGTGGAATTTGTGTACCTACTGTGTCAAGAACGTGCTACGGTGACACGTGAGGCTTTTACTCTAGAACCTTCGCGGCAGGGCTGCCATCTTTAATTTTTTTTTTATATAAAAAATCAATGATTTAATCAAAAGTGTTTCATTTTCTTTTCCGTGTGCTGTTTGTGTTTATTTTTGCTTTCTCAAAAAATTACTTTCTCGAACTGTAAGTTCGATTACTCCACCAATGTATTGATTGATTTTTAACCCCCGACGCAAAAAGGGGGGTGATACGAGTTTGCCTGATATGTGTGCCTGTCTGTGGCAACGTAGCTCTTAAACGGGTGAACCGATTTAGAAACAAAAAAATCGGTTTAGTGGTTTTTTTAACATAAAATTTGTATGTAATTATTTGATATTGGGTTCCATAAAATAAAATTATTGGTGAGTGGTCCGCTATGTTATAAGTTTAGAAACGCTTGCTATACATATACAGGCTAGTATATGTAGGCGTCATCGTTATATGCTATTAGGTACTGTTACGTGACATGACTGTCATGATATCATAGAACACACATAACATAACGCACGTCCATAACGCTCGGACCCGCGCCTCTCCACAATTCTCAAGATTTATGTACACTTTCATTTATTCAAATTTCATGTCCAACCGGTTTCGAAATTATAACTATTAAGTTAAAGACGGTTATGAAAACGGTATGACAAGGTCGCGTCAAGGCTGAGTATTTTGAGTAAAGCTCCACCACACTCCTGTGTGAATGAGCCGTGAATAATTCTTCTAATCCTAGAAATTTTGATATTTTTGACATTCCATTTCTTTATAAGGACACGACACATTTTATTAATGTTTGTAGTGTTAGATATATTGTTTTTATTTATGATTTCTGATAAGTAAATTTTGTCATCTCTTCTTTTGCGACCCTGTCAATGTTTTT